>VXAA01006786.1:360375-424401 GCA_013399115.1 Anseranas semipalmata | reverse complement strand
AGAGCTTAGTGATATGATTTAGTGGAGGACGTGGTAGCGTTAGGTTGGACTGGATGATCTTGGAGGTCTTTTCCAACCTAAATGGTTCTGTGATTCTGTGATCTGTAAGTGGAAAGCTTTACTGTGAGCAAAGAAGACAGCTGATTTTTTTTCTCTAAATACCAAATGGAGTATTTCAGGTAAAATAGGAAATCTATAGACTTCCCCTAAGTTCAGAAGCTATTTAGGAGCCTTGATTTCAGACTAGAGGTAAAGAAAGAGGACATATAACAGAAAACAGAGTGGAAGGAAGATTTCACAGTCCACCGCATCTGGAGAAATTTTTCCCCAATTTTGAAGAGATATTACAATGAAAAAAGAAAAAGAAAAACAGTTACAGTTTTTTTTTTCTAAATTTCTATTTTTATTGTCAGTCAGGCAAAGAAATTGTCACCAAATACCCAATAGACATTACTTAAACTGCATTAAAAAAAAAAAAAAAAGAGTCACAGAGCTGTGACCACTGCACTACAATATCCAGGCAAAGACTTCTACTGTACTCAGAACTACTGTGTAATTGACACAGTTGGTACATTCATAGTTAGCCTCTGATGCCACACCTTTTCAAAATCCCCAGGTTACTCAATCTCATCACAAAGCATAGGGGTGTGAACTACAGTGATACTACTGAGATATTGCTACAATACTGAAGATTCTGCAGCACCAGCAAAATTATTTTACCACAAAACCCCACTAACACTTGCTACTAAAAATAACAGAGCACTAGAGGAAAACAATGGAGGGATATCAGCAAATGGAGGGTGTATCAACAAATCCAAAGCTCTTGTGAGGGACAGACAAAGGAGACGTAAAAATCGGGGACAGTTCCTTTATGACAATATGTTATTTGATTCCAAAAAAAAACCTGGGAGAAGGTTAGCATTGAAATGGTACCAATTAACTGAAGAAGCTCTAATACATCTTCATTCATTTAATTGTTCATTTGGAAGGGATGGGTGTTGGAAAGAAATGATACCAACATACCTCCTTCTCTAACTTAAGTCTGGTGACAAAAGTTCGCTAGCTATATTAAATCACAAGGGCACAGGCTCTTGAATTAGAGCTTTTACCATAAACTTAAATGCATACAATATATAAGAGAAAAAATTGGAAAATGCTGTACAAAAACATTCAGCTGTGAAAGCCAATAAATTGCTATTAAATGTTCATTGAGTTTTGCAGCCTTTCTACTCTGGTCTTTCTTCCTGATACTGGACTGGTAATATATCCATAGTAGTAACACCAAATCTATTGTAATAGCTTTTTGTTTTGTCTTTTTTTTTTTTCTTTTTTTTTCTTTTTTTTTTTTTGAACACTTCAGTTGATTTGGAATGGTTTAGATACTTCATGACCACCACAGTTTTCATTACCTTATAACAAAGGAAATATGAGTGCATGCAGAACTGACCTGAGCCACAATGAGATCGGGGCTCAGGGCCAAGGCATGTTCGGGGAGATGTCAGGAGGGTCCTGCTACCACCTCTGCGGTAACAGAACCTCAGTGAAAGCACATCTCATGTGGGGAGAGAGATTTGCTACAAGCACTGTAGCCCAGGGAGATCTGAGAACTACACATTGCAAGAAATCAACAGGAGAGAGAATGAAAGCAGATCATTTATAAAAGAGCTTGACTGAGCGATCTAGTCTGATTACCTGCACTGTGCAACTCTTGTCACTATGGCTCCACGGGGAGCACGTTCGCTTGTCACTTCCACCGGACCATATCTCAAGACACACGAACATTACACCAAATGCACCTCTCAGCTGTTGGCTAGCAGCCTGCTTTCCAACACATCTCCAGTGCGTGGATAAATATTCAGGACTACGCAGGCTGCTCTCCTTCACCCTATTTCTACCCTTTTTTCAAAGCATCTGCACACAGGCTTTAATTCACTTGCTTTGGCTCTTCCCCAGTGGGTTTCTCTCAGCTACAGGTATTTGCGTTTGAAGTAGGAGAGGGTGCCCCTGCTGGGGCTCCAGGGGGTGCGGGCCCCGGAGCGGGTCAGGGTGCTGCCGGTGGGGCGCGAGCCGGAGCGCGGCAGGGTGGCGTAAGCAGAGGGAGAGGTGGAGCGGGGCAGGGTGGTGTAGGCCGAGCGAGACAAGGTGTTGTAGGAGCGGGACAAGGAGCTATAGGGAGGGCCTGTGAGCGTGTTGTAAGAGCTGCGGGAGAAGGGGACGTAGCCCGAGCGCCCTGTGAGGCTCCATGCCGAGCGGGAAGTTGGAGTCCACGTGGACTGGGAGCCTGAGCGGGAGGTGGTGTTGGTGCAGGAGGGCCCCCACTGAGGGCCACAGACAGAGCGAGACCCTGGGGTGCAGACAGCCCGGGAGACCGAGCGAGAGGTGGGGTTGCAGAGGGAACGGGCCGTGGCAGCTGCCAGAGGCCGGGGAGTTGGGGGAGACGCAAAGCAGGTGGCCGACGAGTCCTCAGGACGAGGGGCGGGTGAGCTCGCAGAGCGGAGCCCTGTGGCTCCCGCTGAGATGGAGGCAGGGGAGCACAGCGAGTGGGCTGCCGGGGGTCCCACGGGCCGGGGGGCTGGGGAGGCCCCAAGGTGCAGCCCTGCAGGGGTAGAGCTGCGTGCAGAGCGGGACACCGGAGAAGCCTCAGGGCAGGGGGCTGGGGAACACACAGCATGGGCTACTGGGGCGTTCAGGGGTTGGGTCGGTACGGTGGCCATGGAGCCACAGGGAGGCTGGACGGTGGGAGAGGGCACGGAGCCGCAGACAACATGGGAGAGGGAGGCAGCAGGCACTGAAATGGCTGCGGGCGGTGCCATGGGACTGCCAACGGCAGTGGCAACAGGAGAGCACACAGGGTGAGATGGCAGATGGGTGGGGACCGCCTGGGCTCCTGCAGAGGGACTGGGTCCAGCCATGAAGTGGGTCAGCAGAGCACTCACCGCATTATTTGCTGGGACAGAGACAGAATAGGACATCGGCCCCCCTCCACCTCCAGGCTGGTGTGCAGGAGTAGACCCCGTGTCGAACACCACGTGTGGCATAGGAGGGCCCACAGGGTTGGATGATGGGACAGGCATGGAGCCGTACATGGGTGGAGGCATTGGGGCGCACGTAGCAGGAGGCACGGTCTCGCATATAACTCGGAAGCCAGGATCACACCCCGGGTCGAAACCAGGATTGATGTTTGGGTTGAAGCCCGGATTGCAGATGGTGTTGCATAAGGGATGGCCTGCAGGAAGGTACACAAAGTCATACACAGGCGGGCCTCCTGGGTTGCAGTTTGGGTTGCACACGGGGATACATATGTATTCACACATGGAGTTGAACCCAGGGTCCCCTGCAGGGACCGGCCCAGAGCTGTTCACAGGCAGGGACCCATTCTCACAGACCGGCAGCGACCCATTCTGGATCACAGGCAGGGAGCCGTTCTGCCCCACGGGATTACACACTTCAGCCTTGGCACATCCTTTGCAGTAGGCAAACTTGTGGCATCCAAAGTTGGCTAGGAGCCTGTGGCTGCCCAGCCTGTATGGTGTGAACTCCACAATAGTCCGTGCCTGCTGATTGGAAGCCAGCGTTCCCAAACTGCAAGAAGAGGGAAAGAATTAGGGCCTTAGATAGCTCAGAGACCTGAAGCACTAGAAGATGATTTCACATTATAAGTTTTGATTTGCTATGACATGTTTTCAGAGACCATCTGCTATGAACACCTTGTTATTCTTGCCTTGCTCCCCCCAAATCATCCTGTGTTGTGAACAGTGTGGTAACCATTTCCTTCCGTCTCAAAATGAGATTTGTTACTTCTACCTGTGGAAAACTCCCACAGTTGGTTCTGGAACTGGAAACCCATTCATGATACTATATGGGAATAAGTAAGTTTCTTAAATTCTTCAGAAACATAGTACCTTTCTGCCTCAAAGATATATCTGCTGCTTCCCATTTCCAGTCATCTAAGTTGGATCAGGGAGCTCTGTAATGTTGAGTTCATTATCATTCAGTGAGAACAATTCCTAATTACTTCCCTTCAAAACTAGTCATACTTCTGCCAGTTGCCCTTGTTGTGAAGAACAGCAATGCATATTAATGATCAGCTCCTTTTCCTAGGATGTTATAGTATCCTGGAAATTTCCAGTTTCCTGTGATTAAAGTGTTGTGAGCTTAGAATGCACATTGCTATTTCTCACTGTCTTTTTCTAATTGTTTACATATGTGATGCAAGCTTACAAATATTTAGAGGAATTCTTTATAAATTCTGTAGAATTGTAAGGGCTGGGGGACACAGCTAAAATTTCTTGTGAAGAAAACAGTGCATTCCCTTTCAGATAGAAATTTGTAACACTCACAGATTAAATCTTAAGAAATATGAAGCTCGCAGCCTATCTCTAAATGCTCCATCAGTTTCAAGAAGAAGGAGGCTTGTAAGGGAATCTCAAAGTAGTAAGGGGCATAAAATCTTGTTCAGGTCCTAAACACAAGAAGTATCAGAGCTATCATATTCCTCAAAACCTCCTCTGACCTAGCAGACCTCAGTCAACCCCTAATATTATCCCCCTTTAAATAATTGATGATCTTACTCAATGGTCATTGGCTCTTTGAATAAACCACAGCCTTCTAAAGTCATTATGCAGTTCTTCATATCTTCCTGGAGAGGATTGCAGAAGGAAATCTCTGCTGTACATGGTACTTTCAGCCTGGGCTGGCTCAATAGCTAGTCAAAAAAAAAAAAAAATCACTTTTTCTTTTAATCCTTACAAAACTAGCATTAAATTAAATAAACGGAAGCAAAAATAAAATAAAATAAAATAAAATAAAATAAAATAAATTACTCATATACATGCTTTTTTCTGTTTTACTTCTGTGATCTCTAGGTATCACTCCAAGTGATTTTTTATACATTTAAAATAACACCGATCTTGCTAAAAAGCAAACAAACAAAGAGTTCCACATTTTTCTGTATTATACCTAGGAAGAGGACAATAAGAGTCCCTAAATGTTCCTTAGATCACAAAGCGCACAGTTAAAGTTCTTTACCTTAACAATAACAGGTGGCCTGTTAATCACGATGTCCCTGCTCACCATCAGAACTTCTCCACACTCAGGATCTGAGACAGCAACTACTTTCATAATGTTGTGGTCACAGAGATAAGGTCCATATTGACTATATGATATACACAGTGGAATTTTTTTCACTGTAAAACAAATTTATTTTAATTATTTTTCTTTTTTTTCTTTTGTTTTCTTTTTTGGCTAATATTTCTACTTCCCTTCCTCCTAAAGTTTAACAGGCAATTACAATGGTTTAATTAAATATTAAGTTATCACAGCATCTTTGAAACCAGATATGCACCTTCCTGGCTTAGGATGATACATTGCTACCTTCAACATCCAGCTGAACACTTTTTAATTACTCTAACTATACCAGTGTGTTTACAGGGAAGTCTTGATTTATTTATTTGCTTACTTAAATTTTGAAACTTTAATTCCAATATAATTCTTAAAGCGATAATTTTTATTTAGGCCAATCAAAGCTAGGTAAAACAGAGTGTAGATATCAAGAACTAAATTTCTTTGAAGAAGAAGAAAGTGATATGACCAAGTTCTTACAGTGATATGACCTAAGTAATCCACTAATCCTAAAAATGATTGTCTATCATCTCCTATCTCCAGCCTGTCTCCTGAAAAGAACAGTGGTCAGAAGGGCATTAGACAAATCCACCTTCTTACCTTCCCTTGGACCCAATGTAACATTCACACTGTCTTTCCAAAATTGATCCATCGGGCAACCATTGTATGTTATTATTTGTGCACACAAATTAAACTTCAGGTTTTTGGGTTCATTACGCAAATTTTCAAGCAGCCAGTGCAGTTGGACATCTTCACCATACATTGGGCAGTTAGCCATCTTTAGCCTCATATTAATACCGCTGTCACTCAAAAACGGGTTTTTCAGAGATGATAACTCTCTATCTATATGACAGTTGGAAGCATTGCAGTACCCTGGGTGAATTCTTCTGTAAGCCCTGTAATAGGCTTCTTTGCTTTTCACAGAACCTGTTGAAGGAGATACATGATAATGAGTATGCTGGAAGTCACATCCACCTAAATAATAAAGATGATAATTAATTTTCCTCCTCCTCCTTCCTGAAACATAATATAGTGGCTTGGTGTAGAACAAATCCAACAGAAAATGAAACCACAAGATACAGTAGTCTGAATGCACAGAAGTATTCAAAATAAATATTTCAGAAAAACATTCATAAAATGTATTTTACTTTCATCCATTAAATTTCAAGATGGTAATGTAAATCTCAAAATGTACAGTTAGTGCAAAACTCAAAGGATAACTCTTTATAAGTGCTACAGTTAATATGAGATGCTACCATGTCTCTCAAAAGGTGAAATACACCATTCAAATAAAGACACTATCAATGGGTTGGTTTTTTGTTGTCGTTTTTTTTCAGAAAACAGAACTTGCACTTTTACAATCAGCTCTAATCCAGTCTGTATTCTTTTAGGCAATTTTGCTGGTTGAACTCTTCTCTACATCAGGAAAATGAAAATCAGTAATCAGTAAACCAACAGTAATAACAGCAGGAAATCCCAATAATACATGAATTTAGTACGTGAGCGTATTTCCTGATAGAGCTAGTGCAAGAGTCAACAAGGAAGAAGTTAATCATGGGTTTAAAAAAATTTAGTTTTTTTAGGTTATCTAAAGTCTGCTAATATTTGAAACTAGTATACAGGTGAGACCAAAGCATGTACATAAGAACAGTGGTATTAAATGAAAGCAATTGCTATTGTTTTCTTTGATTCATCTAAATATGCTTAGATCTTTTTCAACAGAAAGGCATCTTCCTCTTTCTCAAAAAAAAAAAGAAAAGAAAAGAAAAGAAAAAAAGATGGCTTTAGATAGTTCTACTCATTTTAACACAGGACAAATTACATTGATAATTTTTTATGATTAACATTTTAAGTTTCCTCTAATCCATTTAATGACTTTTCATCATACCTAGCTCATATTTGTAATTCCCAGTGATATCTTCCAGGTGCTCACTGCCAACACTCTTGGTGCTTAGATGTTGTCCACATGGCCAAGTGTCACAGAAAACTTTTGTTTTTTTGGCATTGTTTTGGGAAAGCCAGCCAACATAGTTTGAATTTAGGCGAGAAAACATATGATGACCATCATAGTCGAAGTCCAGGTCCCCTTCTCTGATGCTTCGAACCCATGTAGGACCACTGCAAGATGAACCTAAGCCGAATGAAAACCAAAATGTTGTAACAGGATGTAACCTTAGTAGTACAGAAACTCAAAAGCATAAGCTGATGAAAATGATGACAACTACAGCAAACATTTTTAGTTACCTCTGCCTGTTTCCAAAGGTGTTGGATCCAGACACTGCCAATCACCGCAGCATTGATTTAGATCTCTGCGAGCCATCCAAGATTCATTCCAGCAGTGGTACCGCCTGTAGGATGCAGGAACATAGGATTAAAAACATCTCTTGGCTCATTAAGTTCAGTGCCTTGATATGGAGGAAAAGCATATCATAGAGAACCTTTTAAGCACTGAATAGTTTTGTCTTAACACTGTTAATGACGTTTTGAGACAGGAGTTGTTTGTTTTGCAATATATCCCTAAGTCTGAAAATCTGTTCCTGGAACCTGCAAACATGCTTGCAAAACATTCCTTTTATAGCCCATTTTCTTTTTGTTTGGTCAGTTGGTTGTTGTTGTTGTTTCAGTTGATAATGTGCCAGAACATTTCTTTTGTTTAAATAGCCTATTTTCCTATCATTTTCTGCCTAGTTCTTTAGAGAAAAAAGCACATACTGTCCTAGTCTTTTTAATAGATTAACAGAGTACAAACCCTTAACTTAACTGCTGAAATAGGATCCTCATTCCCTTGGCATTTCAGTTTGATCTTTTCTTTTTCACATGGGAAAGATCAAAAAAATTCTTTGAAAGCTGTCACAGATTAGGCTTGGATACAAGCAAAATCTGGTGCAGTTAAACTATGAACATACAGGCTAAGGGTGAAAACAAGAAATTGTGCTGTGATGAGTGATAATGCCATAGTTATATGAAAGTGAACTGGAAGGTTGACAAGAATGAAGCAATCCATGATAAGAAACCTCAGGAAGACAACATAATTATCAACCAAGTGATTATGACTAAGGACAATAATTTTAATTTATTACAAATTTTTCTTTGTATTTCATGATCACTTAATATTTTTGCATCCACTAAATGGATGGCCTATTTTTTCAACTGAGGATAAGCAGGTAGCATCAATTCTCAAAAGTGTTTTTTTCTTTTTTTTTTCTTTTTTTGAAAGTATAGCTTGAACAGACTGCCTCTTCAGTAACTGTATGCTTTTGAAATGCATTCATAGGAAAATGAAGAGCTATGCCACACCAAAGTAGATACACTGAACTGCTAGATTTACACTAGTCTAGCTTTTGACAAAACCAAAGGAGGTTATTATTTATTTATTATTTACCATAGCTTGTCTTTACCACAGAGGTTTTTTCCAGTACAGTCAAAAATCTCATTGATACCAAGGGGATTCTCATTTGAGCATGGAAAACAGAAGCTCGTGACAACACGACTTGGAATTCCCAAACACCTCATCACTGTAAGGAAAAAAATATTTACGAGTCATTATGAACAGTAATTAATCAAGCAAGCCCTTTACTTATTTTATAAATAATTCTCCTACATTCTACTTCACCATCATATAAACAAAATACATTAAGAAAAAGATCTGTTGTAAAATCAGAAATAATGATCTTGAACCCGAATTAATAAAACACCAGTCAGAAATTTCCATACTTTTTGTAAACAGATTGTAGTGTTTATAGATTCACCTGTAGAGTATCAACCTAATTTTCTTCAATGCAGAAGCAGCTTCAGTAAGTAAATGGTGTAATGTTGTAAATCTTTTTTTCTCCCCTTGTATCATTTAGTTCACTATTATCTTCTCCTTTGCAACAGAAGAAGATGATAGCGGCTCGCTGCTTTTGAGGAGACAGTGCTAGAAATCTTATTCCTGTTCATAAGTTAGTGTTTTTACTCATCCTTCAAACATCACCCAAAGGATAAATTTTTGCTTCCATGAAGTTGTGCTTGCCCTGTGTTTTTAAAAAAGCTGGAGCTTAAAAAAGCTTTTAAAAAGCTACCTTGCATAAGGGTCAAGAAAAAACAGTATCACTTTTCTTCCTAGTTTTCACAGTTTATAGGAAAGTAACAGGTTGATAATAAATACTATGTAGGCAGCCATGCAATATCAAAAGAAGATAAAATACTCCTTTTCTAGTAAAATACTTATGAGGAATATACCTGCAGTAGTATTTAGGGTCAGAGTTTTCTGATTCGGGTTTTCTTTCTTCCATTTTGGATAGCTAGGTAAGGACAGACTGAAATATCATACCTGTGCACATTACTGCAGCAAGAGACCCACAGTACCCATATCTGACTGGTCTGCATCTGCCATTGTACCACTGCTGAAGAATAGGGACACTTCCATTCCAGGAAAATGGTTTTGTTCCTTTCAGGTAATCATTGTTTTCTGGAATCTTCATGATACTGTTAGTGGTATGGCTACTGACCTAGTGAGAGAAAAGAAGAACAACCTTTCCATATATCTGAACATGTCTTCACATCCTAAGCATCTCACAAAATTATCAAAGATCAATGTTGCAAGTTACTTTTTCCTGTGAATCTGAGCACAAAAAGGATTTTCCCTATTACTCATGCTGTGTTAGATTACAGTGCAATTTATCCTTCTATAAAAAAATGAAGTGTGACCTGATCTATTCAGAGGTCATGCATCACTAGTTCTCACCATGTGGTTTACCACCATGCTGACATGTGCAGGATCATTGCGCCAACAATGGTCTCGATCAGAGCCGTGATGGTAACTCGCGCCCATGTCTAGAATCTTCAAGCAGATATCCAGAATTCCGTCTTCAAACTGACCAAAGAGAAGTTAACACAGACATAATGGTATTCTAACATTGAAAAAGTACCTTTTTTTGTCAATACTGCAGTTTTTCTCATGTATATGAGCTCTCCCTTCCCCTACCATTTTTTAAAATCAAGCCCAGCTCCTAGTAGTCTGCATGGTTTTGTCTGTCTGCTTGAAGGAAGACCAAAGATAATCTCTTTTAAAAAACATTGCTATGTTTAAGTAATGGAAGAATTTTTCCTTCAGAAGCATAATTTTCTTTTTCCAAGAACATTCTGCACTTTCCATAATTCTATACTACAGAAAACCTCCTTGCAGTCGTTTGGGGTGCAACGACATTCTTAAACATTTTGTTCCTTGCATGCATATTCTGGTCTGGTCCTAAAAACCTTTTGTACTCCATAATATAGGATACATTTCTGCAAAATACGGCTAACATTTCATTTGTACTTATATGGATGACAACTACTTCTGAACAAATCTTCAAAATGTACCTGTCCAAAGTGCCAAGGTCTAGAGGTAATATGCTTGCGAACTCCTTCATACAGTATGCCATGTTCATTCAGAACATATTCTTCTCTTTGGGCCTGATTGTCCATATATACAGGGTCATCTGGAAAAGATGCAAGCGCTATCAGACAATATGTTCATTTCTAGCACTTCTATATCTTTTATCTATTTCACTGGATCCCTCTTTTTTCTCCTATCTATTTTAAACACATACTTTTAAACATGTTTAATTAATTTCTGTTTACCTCTTGGTTTTGCCTTTATTAAGTCTCACTCTGCTGCGATACACCTGAATGACAGAGCTTGCAATTTGTCTTCACACTAAGCAGTTCTAGGAGTTAAACACTACATTTTGAGTTGGGTATTTAAATCTGATCAAATCAATGGACAATGTAAATATTTGCCATGTAATGATTTTGGCAAGGTCTTACAGACTCCACAATTGGCTGCCACTCAAACCAGATTTACTGAATTTTATTCATATTTGTACTGTATTATTTCATGGTGATATCACAGAATTCACAGAATGGATGAAGATGGAAATGACCTCTGGAGGCCATCTGGCCCAGCTCCCTTGCTTAAGCAGGGTGACCTAGAGCTGTTGTCCAGGACCACATCTAGATGGTTTTTGAATATGCACAAGGAGGGAGACTCCATACTTCTCTGGGCAACCTGTGCCAATGCTTCAGTCACCTGCACAGTAACAAAAGTGTTTCCTGATGTTCAGACAGAACCTCCTTTGTTTCAGTTTGTGCACATAGCCTCTTTTCCTGGCAAGTTATTGTAAAAGTGGAGAAAAGAAAATTATACTACATCACTATTACCACTAAGAAACTAAATCAAAACACTGGCTTGAGACAGCCTTGAATGTGCGTGGAAAAAAAAATACCCCTCTTTATTTCCTATGATTTCTGTGACTCCATCCCTTACTTACCACCTAAGAAATTAGTAAGTTCAAAATTTTTACTCATCACTAGCATTTTTCATAAAACTATCTCAATATCACTGGAGTTCTCACCTGCACACCAAGGGTTAAAAAGGACATAAAAATCTCCAAGACATCGCTGGTATGTGTGACCACAAGATGTGATTTGCATATTGAGAATATAACGGCCAATGCAGGCATTGGAGGGAGGAAACACACTAATATTGATGCATTTTGGCTGATGAATTTTGTAGGAAGCACTCCAGCAGGTTTGATCTAGACATCTGCCCATTGGGAACGTACATTTCGTCTCATTTGACTCGCAGGGTCTGAGGCCTTTTCAGGAAAATGAGCACAACTTCAATCAGGGTAAACAAAGCACATGTAAAAGACAAGTAATTTGTTTAGCAATCATTTGCAACTTAAAGCTCCAAAGGGTGGATTTGTTTTTCACTTGTCACTTTCATAGCAGGGTGAGAAAACTTTACATGGTAGAAGCACTGCCTTAGCTAGGGGAGGGGAGTCTGTTCATGCAGAAGATGAAGGAGTAGATAGTATTTATCACTGAAGACTATGGGAAATATTACTTACCAGAAAAGGACTGGGAAAGTATACACAGATTTTGGGAGTGACTACCTGTCTCCACGGTGAAAACGGCCTGATCCATGGAGTCATCCCATTCCCGATTATGGAAGCGAGCATAAAAGTTGAAGGCTTGCCCTCTCCTTATTATCTGTCTGTCGGTTCCGAAGAAATGGGTGTTATGAATTTGGCAGTTGGAAGGACAGTTCAGGTCAACATCTCCAAGCTCAATGACTGCAGGATGGAGAAAGGAACACAAAAGGAAAACCAGATAATAGAGGCCACATCACTGGATGAGGTCAAGATTACATGAAACAGGAGATAAAGATAAAAGAGAGAACTGTTTTGAAAAAAAAGATCAGTCAAGAGTTCAAATTTCAGCAACACTGAGAAACTATATAACGAGACATACATCCACAAAAGTATCCTTAGAAGTTCACCACTTCCTTAGCTTGCAGGTCGAAACTTGTATAATGCTTTGATTTATAAAGCTGTGCTACAAGTTTCACATCTCTTACATAGCACCTTCGTGCCTTATAAATAAGTGATGCCAAAGGACACTTCTTAGTATCTCTACCGAAAGATTGGTTTTGTATTGTAAGTCTCACCAAAAGACAACATCCTGGCTTCTGACGTAGTTTTTCAGCCACAGCTAAACAGCAAACATTTTTTTTCACATGCTATCACTTGAGAGTTGTTATTTAAACAAAGAATAAAATAATAAAGTAAATTGAATAAATAAAATATTTGATAGCAAATGCATGTGTTTGAAGGCTTAAATGGCACTCCAAATGAGTTACGAAAAAATATGAATAAATATCACCCCCAAATTGCAAGCAATGTTGAATATGCATGCATATGTAGATGTCTCCATCTACATTTCCCAGAATTATAAAAGGTTTGGAGACACCCGTTGTATTACCCAAATTGAGACATCTTTGAGGAACTCGATGGAAAAGGAGATATTCACAAATTATGATTTTTAAAAAATGCTGACAATCTATCCCAAATGCTGTGATTAGCTTGACAAAAATCTTAGATGATTCCAACCCTCCTACCCCCCAGGCATCCTGTCTGGGTATCAGCCATTTCCCAGGGGTAATTATGATCCTGGTGCCAGAAGGATGGGTGGCAACATTCATTTTCACTTATTTACATACAACATGTTATTTTCAAAAGTGCTTCACTCTAATTGCAGGCAATGGGAGCCACAAATTCTCAGCAGTTTTGGAAACTGGGCTCACAGAACTACAAAGACTTTGATTTTAATTCTGAAAGATTAAGTTTGGTCCTGCTAAACTTGCAGAACAACCAAACAATGCAACTTCTCTAGCTAAATTGGTGCTAAGTTGAATAGAGAGTTGGTATGTAGAGGAAACTAATCTTTCCCACCCAGAACCAAGGGTGTATTCACATAAAGGAGGACTCATAGCTAAGCCCACGGGACATGGACACTTCTAACACAAACCAATGGAGTTTCCTAGGATCATATCCTGAAATAAATCATAACTGAAATGAACTGGGGAGAGAAGGTCTGGGGGAGAAAAAAGAAAATCTGACTTTTTCCTTGAACGAAAATCATTTAATATTTCATCCACCCATTGAAGTTTGGTAATGAATTGGTCATTCAGCTCTTCAGCAAAGATCAGCAGAGAAACACAGACCTAGGCATCACCCATGTTAACAACATGCACACTATAAAAAAAAAAAAAAAAAAAAAAAAAAAAAAAAAAAAACAAGAAAAACAGGGCAAAGTATTGCATCATTATTGCTCATGAGTGTATCATAACCTGCTGAACAAGGCAGAGTAACAGAATTGCTGAAAATCTTGTATCTTAATGAGAGTTGTCAACCATAATGCAAAGTGTCCTGGTTGAACAGAAGGATTAGAGGTGTTTACAGCACACATGACGAATTCCTGTGGTCACGAACACTGACTGAAAGAACCTGATAGATCCTCACCCATCCTCTGGAGGAGTTTATAAACCAGGACAACTACATTTCATTGACTCATGAATCCAGCTAAACTGGAACAGCAGGGAGTTGAGATATTGCATGTTTCCCAGGGAAGTTGTCTAAAGTCAGCCCACAGTTTGCTTATCGGAGTTAATTATCATGGCTGGATCACAAAGGAGCTAACAATTGCCTTCTTAAGCAAAGGCAGCTCAGAGAAAATACTAAAGGCTAATCGATTTCACATCTCTTATGGGTTTTCTTTCTCTGATAGAAACCCTACCTCTAATACCAGTCAACGGGTTTTCTCTAGCAATTCACATCTTGCCTTCATTCCAGAGAGAATACTTCAGGTAACTATTGTGCAATAATTGATTCTAGCATGAGAATACTGAAAACTAGAACTTTATTTTATGCTGAAAATAAAATACGTTCTTTTCTATGCTCTTCCTTATCATCAGAAATGGCTATTGCTTCACCAGTTCTTCTCTATAACTCTCTTTTTTCTTTTTCTTTTTTAATTTTTTTTTTAAAATTCCTCCTTTCTTTATAAATCCACATATAATAAAATCTAAACCATAGAAGTAATCCCTTGTCTTGATTCCACACAGCAATATGTACACTTTTTCCTATGTACTTACACCTGACTGTTTAAATATTTCCATTCTTAGTCCTGTGTCTAGTGATAGTAAAGTTTCAAAGCACTCACCTTCCATTTTCCTTCTACATGTACTAGTATCTGAAGCACAGTGCTGGTTGGCGGTACCTGCTCCTCAGCGAGATGCACTGCAAGGTCTGGCTGATCTCTGCGAACCAACCTAATTTCCTCTCAGTAACATTTATATTCAGAACTAAAAGGCTGTCACACATATTGCATCAACAAAATACCAGTTTACAAAGAGGCCCCACCCATGTGTCTACTGATGCTCATAAATGATTCATTTTCACTTCCAGCATTATTAGGGAGAGTCCTGTGGCTGAAGGGAAGGAGAGATCTTGGTACCTCACCTATAGCATGGTACACTCAACATACCACAGCTCGGCATGTCTTAAAAGTATTTTAAGACCAGGATGAATCTGAAAACATTTCAACATAAGCCATTATTTTTAGCCATTTAAAGTTCCCATAAATCTTAGCACCTAGCTAGACACCTTCAGTCACCCTCAAGAAAACAATAAAGAACACTAGACTTAAGCTGCATTTAGACTCTCTTCATTCAACCACTGGTGGACACTTTTATTATAATATAAGCAAAACTCCCAGCTTTCAGAAAGTCTGCGTAGCACTACCTCCAAGTGGAGATCAGAATATAATGAATGGTTGCAAACTTTCCCAGCTAAACTGTAAAATAAACAGAGGAGCTGCATTAAATGTTTTTGAAATGGACATTAAAATTTAATCTAAAAATTACAGAATTTATTTATACTTTGCGCATATTTATGTGAGAGCACACAACCAATTTCTCAGCTTGTTCTCTCACTCCTCCTCCCTTCCCCAAGAATTCTGAAAAGCATTTGAGGTTTTTCCCATAATTTCTGTGAACAGAAAACACTTAAATATTTTGATACAAGATGTGTTGTTTTATTTAGATCCCAGACTTATTTAATAAAATAATACAAAACAACTACAACAGTGTTATCTCTGCTCACTCAGTGATGAGGACATCAGCTTGCAAACAATTCAAAAAAAAATATTCAAATTTCCTCTATGAAAACAAGAGTGAACATTTTTAACAGTTGTCTCTTATCCTTCTTATGTCTCTTATCCTTAAGATTCAATCCATAAAATATCATTTTCAATCCAATTGAAGTTATGCTAATTTGGATTAAAAAATAAAAATAAAAGTCATTCATTGATACAGAAAGAACACAATGACTGAAGTTTAGTGATTTGGATAACTCTCTGGATTCTAGTCAGTTCTTTAAGAAATCATAAAATGAAACAGTAACTAAAAGTGAAATGTCTTAGTAAGCATCACTTAAGCGCTTGTGTAGCAAAATAACTTCACAAAAACTATAGCAAATAAAGCAAATCAGTGCACCAGCAGTGGTTTTGGAACAGAGTGGCTGAAATAGTTGCATGACTAATTCATTAGAAAGTGAACATAACATTCACTATGTTCAGATTCAAAACTTGCAAATATTTGGCTAGTTAGTAGGCAGCCATGAAAATATATGCAAATGGTAAATAGTTCATTCATTTCTCATGAAAAAGTACATATTTGAAAACTGGTATGGCTATAATTAAATTTCTTAATATTTTTCATTTGCCTATTAAAAACTTCAACTTATTGAAAAATTTAAAAACAAATACTATTGCATAAGAAATCATTTAGTTAAAATATAAAATAATACAGATGTAAACACACAATCAATTTTAAATCAACCTGTAAAATAGGAATGGAAGTGGTCTAGTCACCCATCAGAGACCTACTTACAAATGTATGCCCATACTAAGGTCCAGAGAGAAAAACTGATCTTGATGCAGCTTTTTAGGTGACAAAATGAGAGTCCCAGACCTATAAACAGAAAATGACCAAAGCTGGTCAGAATTTCCAAAAATACATTAAAATCCCCTCAAATACCTTTAATTCAATCACCCGTCTAAAATATTTTGGTAAATGAAAGCTTGTGACAAATAAAAGAAAACAAATAAGCATCAGTAACTTGCTGCACCTGTGGGTTCAAAGAGACTTAATTAATAGTTTAAAATAATAAAGGACTGAATCAGAAGCTGAACACTTTCTGTATGGACATGAGTCAGTGACTTTAGTAAGTATGCCTGCTTAGATCCTTGAAGCTGCTTTGGTGCCTATCTGTCTCTGCAGGATCACTACGTAGATACCAAAGCAAAGTCTCCCAGATGCCCAAGGTCCTGCCTATCAGTACTTGCAAAGCCATCCAATTGCTACTGCCAGCTCACAGCTATCAGACTGGTTGGTCCTCTCACTCAAGCCTGAGTCCCAAGTGCCTAGAGTAAGAATCTTTAACAAGGGAGAAAATCACAGCATACTAGCTCTCTATCTGCTCTCAGTCTATTCTTACCCCTCTTGCCTTCCAAGCCCTGCATCAGATGAATTGGATCCAGGTCGTCCAGGCAAGAGGGCCACTGCCCTAAAGAAAAATCCAGGGCTGTGGGAGACTAAGCACAAACAGGAAATAGTGATATGTGTTACAGAAAGGTTTTGCTACTCAGCTCACGGCCTGTTTAAACAGCTGATGTGTCCTGACTGCTGACCTCCAAGGGCACTGAGTCTCCTCCCGGACAGAAATGGCTCCCCTCCCTGCCTGCCAGGGAGGAGCACCAAGCTAACGTTGGTAATCCCTTGGTCCCAGTGGAGGATACTTTTCCCCCTTGCCTCCAGCTCTTTCCCTAATATTTCACCCATTGTTCACGCAAGCTGTCCTCTCCACATCACCACAGTGTCTTACTTATACATCCAACAGTCCCCTCAAATGCACAAAGAAGCTGATATGCCTGATAGAGGCCTGAAAATTCTGCCAAATAACACATATATGAGGATTTAAGCACTTCCAGAATTTAAGCTAGACTATTAAATTTCTTTAAATATTTTGGCTGTGGACCTTACTGTAGAAGCACCTATGCAGTAACAGTTTTGAGAGGATTTTTTAATTTATGGAGTAATTGCTACTGACAGTAGTATGGATTGCATTTGTCTTTTATTATACATTAAAAAATATACATTACTTGCATTATGGTAGAGTGACGTATGCTAAGCAAAGTCAAGTGGTGTGCCTGCTAAGGATCAAAAATCTTAGCTTTCAATTGCCCATTATGCTACTAAGAAAGGGCAAGAATTGAAGAAGGCGGCATCACAATCATAGAAAGAACACCTGTGAACTGCACTGATGTAGTTCCACAGAGTCACTAATGTATTCAGGAACAGTAGAGAAGTCACAGCAATCAAGCATTCAAGGAATCCTTTCAAGAAAAAGGAACACAAAATGACAGCTGAACAGGGGATTAAGGGAAGAATCAGCATATATGTGAATTGTGATTAAAGTGTGTTGGTGAAAGTGTCATCTAGTGGGATGCTGGGGTAACTACAGTGGTTAAAAAACGTTAACTACTCAACTTAGGCACATGTCAGTAGGCAGACCTGAAGTTCACTCTTTGCACTTGGTTTTATAATTGCATTCCTTTGATCACTGGACCTGGAGTTCACCTTATTAATAAATCTACAATTTTGCAGAAATAACAATAAGTGATGGAATAAAAAGTTACCTGCCAAGTAGGGATATTTGAGGAAGTCATTAAATGGCATCACTATCTGCTCTCAAGAGTTCAGGAATATTTGTGGCTAACAAGAAATGGGGATAGAGAAGAAAAGAATTGGATGCCATAATTTAACTCTAAAATAAGCACAGATTTGTTAGGAATCCACATAAAGTATACCTGACCTTTAGAAACTTCATATTACAAGGGTAATAGACTGTCAAATAACATGAACTTTGTTACAGCACACACCCAGAAGTTTCTTAAAATTCATACATCAATTTGCAATGAGGGTGCCTTTCATTAAAGAACCTGAAAGCACTGGCAACTACTCTGTTGAGTGTGAGCAAGTATTACAACAACCTATTTACAGATGAATTAGGATGAAGAAATGCTTCAAGTGAAGCCTCAGACGAGAAGCCGGTGTGTTTTAAGATGTATATGGCAGCTTTGTCTTTCTAGAACCTGGAGGAAATTAGTAGCATTAAATAATTATAGGTGGTTTCTGAAACAACAAAACCACCAGTCTTCATACAGAGAAACCAAGAACTCCTTCAAGGCAGCTCCCATCCAAGCTGGTTCATAGGACTTGCATTCTGCTGGAGCTGCTTTGTCTCTTATCCTTATCCTGGGCTTACGCTGACTGTGTAAGCCATTTTTTTTACTCCATTTGATAGGATGTTTTTGCCCAGTATCCACAGTGCCAATGTGAAAGACACACAGCTAGAATGTTGCAGTATATGCAGAACATGGAGAGGTCAAACAATTAGGTGTACCTCATAAAAGGAAGAAACAACATCATTTGTGCTTAAGGCACAAATGTCATCATATTTAGAACAGAGCCAAGGTAAAATATTAGCCTGAGTCACACTGCAGGCCTTACTTCTGTACTTCACCTTTGCTCCGTAGTACTTCCATAGTATTTTTTTTAATTGGTTCTTTTTTTCATGTACTTTAATAACAGTAGCAATGGTGACTGGGTTAACTTCATAGGAAAAAACTATAAACATTGCATAAATTGCAATGAATAAGTTTCAACAGAAAGAAAAAATTGGTTTGTCTATAAAAAAAATTCACAAACTGAAGCTAGAATTTATAGTTCAGTAATTTGCTAGGTAAAATACTCTGAGCACTGTAGGTTCACTTTCAAATGAGCTTGTTCATAGCTGTATTAAAAACGGAAGTGGAATAAGCTAGTAGGACTGTAAATTCAAACCTCAGCTCACTGAACAGCAGCTTTCCCACACAGAGAAACCTAATCACCAGGCCTGTGATTACAACCCACTGGTCTAACTGCCCAAGCAATGAAGTAGATCTGGATCTTACCTGGACAGGCAATGCTAATTGGAAATAGATTCAGTTTGAGCAGTGTGAGTTCAAAGAATAAAACAGAGAGGGACATTTACAAGGCTGGATCATGGGAGGTTTTGTGCTGTCTTGAAGAATGAAAGCTGGCTCCTATTCTGCTCCTTAATTTAAAGCTTCAACTTTTAATGAAGTCTACTTGTTGTTTAAGAATCTGTTCTCTCCTCTAATGAATTTTGCTAGATTTTCCTTTAAAATTTCTTTATGTAAGACTAGAGCTCAGAATCCCAAGGCACAGGTCTAAAGTGTAGATCTCCATCACAGCAAACAAACGAACCAAACAAACAAACAAAAGTATTAGTCTCAAGTACTGACATTTGCAATAAAAAGAGCTCTTGTTTTCACCTGGGAACTGTCTAATGTTAAAAGCAGAGACAAGAAGATATTTTGGTTCCGACAACCTGAGTTCAGTACCTCACATAGCTTTTTCAGGATTTCTAAGATTTCCCATGCATTACTTATTCTGAAGTTAAAAGAAAAAAAAATGCAGTTCTTTTCTGTTTTTATTTTAAGCACTTGGGAGTGGAAGAATCAGAAGTTAAAATTAACAGGAAGAGATTCTTAAAATTCTTTGTCCTGTTTCAAATCTCTATACAGTGTATCTTCCATATATACAAAACACGGTGTATATAGAAGACAGCATTGTATACAAAGAGTAAGGAAGACCCCATGGATCAGAGATGCAAACCCCAAATATTATTTAGTTTATATATATATATATACACACACATACATATAGATACACACACACATAAATACAGACACTCTCCAGTGAGAAACAACATAGTTTCTTATAGGCTCCAATGCCACAAAGATTTTTTTGTGCGGGGGGTGGGAGGGATATCTAAAGAAACATTCCAATTTGTTTGCAACCTTATTTTATTTTTTTAGATTACTGGGCCTGGCAGCTGGTGGTTTCTCTGCTCACTCAGGAATGCCTTGACAGCAGGTTTGGGCAGACAAACTAACACATTTGCTGGAATGTCAGGCAATGGCATTGCTCTAATGAGATTTGCATGAACTTTCAGAGTCTTCCCAATAGTAGGGGATTAGGAATAGGTTTTAGTGAACCATGGAGCTCCCTTTTCACCAGTATAAGTACAGCACAAATACAGAGTGAAAAGTGTTAAAGGACAGGGAGCTGGAGGTGAAGAGAAAACGACTGCTCCCAGTCGTGCTGGAAGTATCTTCATGGATTGGTTTTGTACACATAAGAGGCTCCATTCCACTTTTGATTGCTCATCCAGCTCAAACTCTGTTCCTCCAATAGATTTTTGCCACTAGTTCATTACTGTGTCATAAGGAGCTCAACTCAAACACTAGTGGCAATGTTAGAAAGATGGTCAAAACACAAGACAGGGCCAGCATGAAGACAGTTGATGTCCCTCAATATGAAGCAGTAAATGTTTCCAGCTCCTGTAAAAGCATGGTGTACAAACATCATATGAGAATGATACAGCAAATACTTCCAGCTCCTTTACAACCACAGGTATAAACACCAACACCTTTCTTTGAAGGCTCTGGTCTCCATTTACTGGAAATTCCTGAGTCAGTAGGTTTTCTTTCCTTCAAAAGAAAAAAAAAAAAACAACATTACTGGTTTTGTTTAAGATCTCTACTTTTTGGTAAGATGATCCCTGATGTGTCATTTAATATACATTAATATAAAGCAGCTACAACCAGATTTTTAACAAGACAATTTCATTGTATTTTATCTTTTCTCCAATAGTTTCTGATATACTCTTCCATTTATATTTATAAAGCTTCACTAAGCAAAATAACCATTAACATATTCTATAAAAGCTACATAGGTATCACCATCTTCATATTAAAAGATATCATAACATATGGAACTAACTTACTTTAACTTAGATTCAAAATATGGCTTTTATTCAGTAAGCGTTATATACAGGAGAGCTGTAGTACACACAGTGCAAGTGTTTTGGCAAAACATTAGGTAGTTATTCGTGATTCAGCGTCAATTTATACTATCAAAACACATTACATAGTTCAAAAGCAGATAGCTGTTTTGTTTTTGTTTTAAATTAGCAGGATGCAGTAGATAATGTCATTATCAATAGAGGGAATTTTAGGTGTTAAGACAAGAGTAAGGTGCCTACTTAATCTATCCATGCTTTGATTGGTCCTGAAAATTGGCATAGACATCTTATTTTTGCAACTCTTAATGAAGTTTCCTTATACGTTATGGAAAAAATAGCATAGGACTGAATGTATATCCTTTTATATCAAGACGACCAGTAATTCATATGTGATTGCTTCAGTAGTGTTCCCCATTATACTCAGGCAACTTCTTCACCTAACACATCTGAGCAAAAATTCATAATGCTGAATTGTTTATGTATGAAATTATTTTCAATAGAAAATGCAGAGTAAGATTCTGCTTTCAGTTACTTTTATAGTTGTTTTAATAAATTTATAAGTGCACAAACCTCCCAAATTCCAGTTGATACACAGAAAGAGAATCCAGCTCATACCCTTCATCATAGCACTTCACTATCAGAACAGTGAAAAATACTTCATCAACCCAGTAAATTAAAAAAAAAAAAAAAAGTGGAATGGCAACTTAATTACATCATGAAAATAAGCAGGGAGACATCTCCACACCCAGGTATCACATATTTCAAGCAGCACCTTCCAGTTTTTCTAGTCAGCTTTTAAATAGGACTGTATGTTAAGGACATGTGCTTTGGGCTAGTTTTCTACATACAAGTATGGATTCTGTGCTTGTTGAAGTTACAGTAGCAATAGTCTTGTTTTGCTGTCAGCTGTCAGCTTTTGTCAGCTGTCTTCAGAAATATCTTCTAATCTTGCTTTCAGCTATATTTTAAAAGTTTTTTTTTTTTTTAAACAGCAAGTTTTTTGGTTTCTACACAAGGAAACTAAATATTCACAAGATCTATTGCAAATAGTTTTGCTATGCTTAGAAATCAATAAGAATATCAAGTCTATTCTTTGCTGGTTTCGAACACCATGCATTAGAGAATGCCATCCTAGCATCTTATACAATAATCTGAAACAAGTCCTTTTTTTCATAAGAACACATCCAGCTGAGCAATAATTACAGTGAAATGTGCTGTCATCTTTCCAAAGAATAGTAATTAGGGATATGAGCCTGGATGTCTTGTATGCTTAGGGAAACATTTTTTACTTTCCAGCTAATGATCATCCAAATAGTAAACCATTAAAAGAAAAAAGGAAAAGGGTTAGGGTTAGGGATAGAGATTGTCATCAGCCTTGTGCATCAGTTCCAAACTCTGTCTTCTTCCTTTGCGGGAGAAAACATGATGATGCAAAAGTGAAAATTCTTCATGCTTCTTTGGAGAAGAAAACAAGTACAGCTAATTTATCTTGTAATTTATTATTGGTAATATTTAGAGAAATTTCCCATATTTCTCTCCCTTTATGGATTTAGGAAAACATCTTTAAGTTAGACTATCCTTTTTATGTGGAACAAAGAGAGTCAAAGACTAGCTCATGCAAAAAGTAGCCATGTATCTATGAGCATTATAACAATTTAAACCAACACCTAAGAGCATGTAAGTACCTCTCTGTCTCTGAAACCAAGAATCATCACCAGCATTCCTTTTTCTAATCAGACCACTTTTTAATACTCACATACTAGTGAGACCTGATTGCCAAGAGGAATGAAAAAATTCCCTAAGCTTTATCACTACTCCACTGTACTGGAAACAGGAATCAGTCCTGTTACATACATGGCTAAAAAGTAACTAATGAACAAGAATCTGAAGCTATTTTTTATTTATTTCATTTACTGTCTCAATGCCATGTAAATATTTAAACAGATTTATTGTACCAACTCTTGCTATTATTTTTATTATTTTTCAATTAACACTGCAAGGTAACTGGAACCTTCTTTGCAGTTGTTCAAATGATACATGCCAATCTGTTATATGACCAATGAACCAAACATAATGTCTTCTTGGGACTTAGGAGAACCAGCTTCCAGAGATATAGGAGACATTGCTTCAAACCAAACAGCGTAGGTGTGACTTTAACTCTTATCTCCCAAATCGTATTTATGTGATCTAATCCTAAAACCCTTATGACAAAGTTTTGCCCTCTCTACCATTTAGGTGAAAAAAATCAGTGTCATGCCTCTTTTTTTTTTTTTTTTTTAAATCTCAATTACAGCAAACTTGTGAACTGTCCCGCCACCGCCCTCAATGAGCTAGAACGTTCCAGTGAAAACCATTTGCCTTCCTCCACAGCTAAAATACTTTGACTTTTTTTTTTTTTAGAACAAATAAAGGACGTCAAATCATTTCAAAAATGATTCTTCTTCCAAGCATTTGTTTTTCTTCCTGAAAGCAATAATATACTTCAGGGTTTGCATTTGTTAACCAATACACTGCATAAAAACCATGGGCATGTTAAGACACAGAGCAACACCTATTTCATCAACCTCACCATGGTGAAGCAAGTTCATATTCCTGAAGCATGTTACTGCTCACTTTGAAGAAATTCCAAAAACGTGATGCCTGCTACTTATGCTCATGATATAAAAGTTTCTAAAACTGATAACACTCCACAGCAATATAATTTAAACAAAAACCCAGTAAAATATTATAAAAAGATATGACACAAGATTAAAATAATAACGTGTCAAGGCATTATGCAAGATTTACAAACACCTTACTTACAGCTTGCATTAAGTACTACAAGCATGCTAATAACACACAGCTCATGGTTTAATCCCAACAATAACCAGATATATATATATTTTTAACTGTTTGATGTTTGACATACAAAACTGTAATTACAGGGATATTCCATTTTAGCTGTGTGTAAGTAATAGCAAACACTTTATAAAAGCCTCATGCACAGAAAGAAGTCTAGCAGCACCTCAAAGAGGTGCTAACTCTTTGCTATCTAACATTTGTCATTTACCATGGTCAACAAAGGATTCCTGTAGAACAGGTTCCACATTTATACAGAACTTCCATTTGCCTTCCTCAGGACATCAAAGAGCTTCCAATCTCCGAAAACACTGGGGCAGATCTGGCTCTGAGAACACCTTTGTCATTATGACATTATTTAAAAATAGAAATATTCTTTCTATGGACAAACGTCATACATTACATAGTATGTTATACTGGGATAGACACACTTTTTACCAGTGTTTCCTAATACTGAATGTATGCCTAATTCTCACTGCCTTTTTGCTCCCCTTTGTGTATGTAACAAAGCTGTAATAGATTTTCCACACTGAAAAACAGATTTATTGAATCTTTTAATTAAGTAAATCCAACATATCCCTTAAATGCTGCCTATATCCCTTAATAAAATATATTCTTCACATGATTTTCCTATATATTTTCAATCCCTACTTAACATTTTAGGGAAACCATGATGAAGTTATGCATCGTAGTCATTTGTTTTGGAGTCTTTTATAATCTGCTGAAAGTTAATGCTTTCCTGTGCCCCAGTTTTTATTGATATAAATTCATCTTTCTCATATGTCTTTGATTATACTATTATAAAATCTGCATCTGAATCTGTATTCTGCTACTGTACTGACCTTTAAAAAAATATCTGTTATGCCAATCCATCAGCAAATTATAAAACATACAATAGTTTGGTTATTTCTGGCAAGTTAAGCACTTCATTTTTGAAACACTCAGTTGACCCTCTTTCAAGTTCATTTTTAAAAATGCATTCAGAAATTCTTGGAGTAATAAGAGTAAAAATGACTAAGGAGAACATAACAAAAACAGTATTATTCCTTACTAGACATGAGAATAATAGACATAGACATTAACCTGAGTTTTCCTTCCCATACTTCAGAAGAGAAATTTAAACAGATTAGGCAGTCAATTTTTTTTTTATAAAATAAAATCTCTTCCATTACACAGAAAAAAAGACTTTAACGATTATCAAACTTTAATGCTAATTAGGCTGTAAGTTAGAATTTAAATATAATGTCTCTCTTTTGTTTTTAATTAATAATCACTATACAACACTGAGCTTAAATGTGAATCTAAACACAATTAGAATAAAAATTATTTTTCTAAAAAAGTCATGATACAAAAAAAGTATTTTTTATAATCAGAAATGAAAAAATGTAGCCAAGTAAGGCATATAGGGCACATTGTTGGATCTTTTGGTGACTTCTTTGTCTACCATGATTACTATTAAATTTGAAAGAGGTAGCAGAAAATGGTCATAACACAGAAAATGCATTATCAAGCTGCCATTTTTTTTTTCTGTTCACAAAACTGGCACAGCAGTAAAATAAAAATTACAGTTGAAAATTATAAATATTATAAATGTTTATATTATCTTTCCAGCCGGTCCTATGGGAAAGTCATATATTCGTCATTGTCCGACTGCTAAAGTGTCTAACCGCTGTGTTATAAGCATGATACAGACATAAAACATGATGTATGAACAGCATTCAGTCACATGAGCAGCTAATACTGTTGGCTTCCTTTACGTTGGCCTTCCCTTTTTTAGTGAAGAATGTTAGCTTAAAGCATACTGCTCTACTGAGTTCTCAGAAAAGGAATTTGAAAGTTCTGTTGGAAAAAATGGGTAAAAATTAGCCAACACTCTGTTGGCTCGAAGTGTAATAAATATTAGTAGGCAGCTCCAATGAAGTTGCTTTTAAGTAGGAAATATGATCTAAGAATCCTTGACATTCAGGTTTGTGATAATTACATGATAGATCACATTAGAAATGTTTCTAGAAGAGAATATTAGAAATACGTACATTTACAAACTTCAGCTGAGTAGAACAGTATCAGTATAAAAACATTGAAACTAATAGTTATCTAAATACAGTCCACTTTATTTTACTGCCTCCATTCTAAAGAGACAATTAAACCAGCATGGAAAAATATAGCATATTCATGGATGGGTCGCAAGAGTAAGATCAACTGCATTAAGTCACAGTAGTTAAACCCTCTTAAAAAAAAAAAAAAAGGGCTGGTTTTGCGTTTGTTTTTGTTGTTGTGGTTTGGAAATGGCATTATCCTCAACATACTGTAAATCCACTTGGAACCACACAGCAGAATAATTTTCAAGCAAATTCACCATCTTAGGTGCATGCAATTGTTATACCTGTCTACAGTAAGATATTAGTTTGGATTACTCAAGCAACAGCTCAAGATGGTAATCAGAGCATTTCAGAAAACTTGTTTATAAAAATAAAACAAATGATCTGCAGCAGATAACTTGGCTCTACAACTAATATTACAACATCAGGTTAAACCTCTGTCAGTTAAACACAGCATGCATCAAACTATTTTAGAGCTGAACCAAATCATTCTTGGTAGTAATAGAACAGAACAGTTCAGTTGGAAGGGACCTTCAGAGACCATCTAGTCCAACTGCCTGACTGCTTCAGGGCTAACCAAAAGTTATGTTATTGAGGTCATTATCCAAATGCCTGTTGAACACTGACAGACATGGGGCATCAACAACCTCTCTAGGAAGTCTGTTCCCGTGTTTGACCACCCTCACAGTAAAGATTTTTTTCCTAACATAGTCTCTCTTTTGATTAGTAGTGTTTTTCTGTTTTGTTTTTTGTTTTTGTTTTTAAATCAACATTTTTCTCTCAAATGTATATGTTAGATTTTACATTGCATAACCTATTTTCAAATATAAAGCACTGAAATCCACTTCTGGGCTTTATTAGTTGGTAGTAAGCGCTGAGCTACAAAGCACTTTCTACCCACTGAGTGGTGGGGCTCACAAGGAGAACATGTTAAAACACTTGCAAAGAGAAAACATTAAAGGCAGAGACTTTGAAAACATTAGTTTTTGAAAATTCTTTTGAAAAAACTATGCTTTTTTCTCACTGAATTATTTCTAGATGTGTAATTATATTTCAGAGACTTCTAGTGGTCTTGCACTAGAAGGATTGGATTAGGCTGTTAATAATTGAGATCCCACATTAACATACTGACTTCGATTCAGAGACTTGGCATTTACTAATATTATATTAACAGAGAGGCACTGCTGGAAGGTTAAAACTTGAAATCCCAGTTAAACCCAATGGTCTGTTTTTATGAGGAACTGTCCAGAACTGTCTTAGTTGTTACTTAAAAATGCGTATTGTTAACTTCAGAGATGCCCTTTTAATTTTCTGTGGAACAGACCACCCATGGTATTCTAAATCTATTTATCAGAGAAGACAATCTACATTTTCCCTACTAACCTCCACAGTAATTGAGTCACATATTGTTAAAAAAATGAAATAAACAATTGATGATTACAATCTTTTTTCCCCTTTTATTCACCAGTGTGATTCTTTTCCTGATCTCAGACAACTTAAAGAATGGATAATTAAACAACTCTTTAATACTGCTGTGATGTTTGAATATATGAAACTGAAAAGATAAAAATATTAAAGAAATATATGATCATTGTTGTTTCATAAAAACACCTTTGTGATCTAGTAACACCCATACGATCTAGGTATGAAATTTTATTTTTTAAAATAAAAATTTATTTTTAAATTTTTTTAATTTATTTTTTAAGTTTTAGATTCTGTCTAAGATCACAGTGATAGTCACATAGTGACTGTGCAGATACATGCAGTGTGTAAAATTATACATGTAGGTTATTTACCATTACACAGCAAGTTACTCTAGAACAGCATAAAGGTGCTGAACAACCTGTTAATCAGTGGAATCCAAAAGCATTGAGACAGGAGTACATTGCCTTAAAATTCTGTTTCTTACAGCTGTCTTTTAGAGAGTTGACAGGGAGAGATTGTGAAAGGAAAATAATCTGTACATCAACTTGTTAAACTTAGGTATTTCCTAGTCTTTCATCTCCAGAGACCAAGGTTCAAATATTTAAATGAAGCACATTTTGTCAGATCTTAACCATGGTGCTGCAGGAGCAGACGAATACAATTTTTCTGGGAGACCCGAGTTGTGGCACAGCTTAAACTACACTCATTATTTTGGTTACATAAAATCAACCATTTCAGCTCACTGTAGCAGACAGACACCTGTCTAACCAGAAATTATGTGAACTAGCAGTCTTAATGCCTAAGCTTTAATAATCACAGGCAAATTAATTTTTTAATTTTTGATGTTTAGGGCTTGCATTGTACAAGAAAGAGAATTTGTAGAATCATCGCTTTTACTATTCCATTTCTGTAGGCAGAAATTTAGAACTTGCACAACTAGAAGTTGGCTAACATAATGCCTGTGACAAACAAATGATTCCCCCAAAAATTATCTTGCAAAAGGTAGCAAACTACAGAGGTAGAAAGCTTTGAAGAATCCAGAGATCTTATAGCTCTGCTCAAGCGTAAACCATTCGAATTAACTGGGAATTATTCTTGTGAATATTACAGAAGCATTAGCTATGTCTAAAACAAGCAAAATGAGATATTTTCATTATGAAAATTACCCACATAGCTGATCAGTTGTACAGGCCCATCAGTTTGTTTCTGTGTTGATGCTTACTTGACAAAGAAGGGGAAGGAGAAGGATGTCTCAATGAATATAGCTTGGCTGGATGAGGACCAGAGTGTCGTTACAGCATTCTGGAATACTAATTATGCTCAGTTAAAATAGTTTTGCCAAGAGAACAAACATATGCTCTTTGATAATAACCATTGCTTTTGCCACAGACATTGTGTCATTACATTAGGATGATTCACTTCGAGACCACGTTCATATCTGCTTTCTCTAGATTTCACTCAAAACTATAAAAACAGGAGATGGAGAGGAAATAAAAGATCTGAAAAAAAAAAGAAAAAAGAAAAATATATGCCCTACATCAATATTCTAATCAACTAGACATCAATTGCTGATCCAAAGATTGACTACATGAACAACAGGAGTAGCAGATAAGTTTGTTTCCACAGTATTTTAATCACAGAAATTAATAATTGGTTAGAAGGAAGGAAGTAATTTGCAAGAGCACGTTTATCATCTGAGGTCAAGATGGAATTAATCAGCAATTGCTTATCTGCATGGTCTGCATTGAAAGGAAGTCTTAAATTCTTCATTAACTGTAATAAAAATTCAAAAGTGGCAAAATTTAAAATTCAAAGTTTCTAAATATAGAACTGAAATTTGACAACTTCTCAAGGCTCAAAGAAAAAACATTTTACTTATTGCATACAGATATGTTAAATCTCAAATACATAAGTGTAAGTCACTTGTAACAAGCTCTCCCCTTATTTTAATAAGATATTCTATTACTCTGCCAGTCCAAACTAAGGCACAAACCTAAATAAGATGCCAGAATGCCAGCATGTTGGGTCACTAAGGAAGCAACATCATTATGAAACACAGCCTGAAAGGTCATGCAGTAGTCTGAATGAAGATTTTTAACTACAGATCGTTTCTTCTTCATCTGATATTTCCTGTACATTTCTGTTTGCTGATATATAGGGAGAGAAAGAAAGGAGAATCAAAAAAGCTTAGAAAAGGGCAGGGGAAACATGGTAAAATTGTTACAGGATACAATACAAAAGAAAAGAAAGAGACTATGAAAATTAGAGGAAAGGGGAAAAGAAGGGAAATTAAACAGAATAAAGTAATAGATACAATAGGCAAGTGAATAATTGGTTGAAGCAAGCAGTCTTTTCAGCCAAGAGCAGTGGTAGAAGCTGTCGCTTAACTCATCACCATGCATCTCTGGGTGCTGCTGGCTAAAGGTGTCTTTTGCTTTTCTGTCAAGTTACTAGGAACATAATATATATATAGCATCCTATGGTTCTCCAAGGTTACAACCACAATGTTCTCATCTAACTTGGGTTAGATGGGAAAAGTACTTCCAAAATAAAGCGTTGAAGACATTTGAGATTTTTATTTGACCCTCCATGCACCCGTTCTTAAATCTATCCTCCTCACAAAGCTCTTAGATTCTCATACAGAAAATTCCACCAAAAACTGCAATTGCTACATGCCAGACTACATAGCCTGAAATTCGTGTAGTTATCTCTCAATATATGAGACAAATTTCCCTCCTAAAGTGCAAGTCTGGAAACCCTGCTCCTTTTTATAATGCAACTCCTGTTTCTCTTAGTTATCTGCACAGGTAGCCATGCGCAAACGGAAAGGGTTGCTGTATCTAGCCTCAGACATCGAGTAGTCTGTGGGTTTAAATGTACTTGCAGAACTGTAAAGCAGAACTTATCTACAAATGTATAACCTGGTGAGTCATCCTATCACTACGACAGTGATTGCCCATGGTTACACTCTGAGAAGTGTGTCCTTCCCGCTCCTATCTAGCTACGCTCTGTGCAAGATGCATTCTGTCGAATGTGTCAGGACTCAGATTTTTCCTCTTCCATTTTAGCTGTCTCCTGGCAAGCTGAGGTTAAGGTACATCACAAAACATACTGCTGCAGCGCTGAGGGACAGACTGTGGAATACCAACCCACAGTTTCTTTAGTGTATAGACTCGGTCAAATCACCTTTATTTTCTGAATGGAGGAAAAAGAGGATGAAATAAATACTTAAGTCAAGAAAGCCAGCTTATCATGAAAAATGTCAAAAAAGTTTCCCACTCTTCTGCTGCTTCCAAATCCGTGTTGCTGCCTCATAGCCTGGTGTGCTGTTCTGTCCAAGGAGCTATACTCCCCCAGATCAGTTCATTTACCCACTTACAGAACTGCATTTCCAACAGTTTGTGTGGCCCTAATTCGAAGGGCAGCGTACAAAGGCATGAGGATAGAAACTCCTTAGGCGAGCATTGTCATTAAAGCTGCAGTATAATGAAACTATGGCCTAAGTCACTTGCTTAAAACTGCACTCCACGTCAAAGGAAGATGGCCAGAAACTGAGCTTAATGCTCCATGGCATGTCTACACTCTAATTTAAACATGACAGGGCAAGTTCACTGCCCAAAGACCAGCCTGCATCTGTGATCACTCGCTGTCCCCAAAACTGAGTGGCCTTGCCCTCACGTCAACTGAGCTTGTGTGGGCCTGAACAGAGGAAATACCCTACAGGCTTTTGTGCCTGCTCACCTCCATAGCTCACACATGATGATACATCATCACAGAGATGCAATGATTATTTCCTAAAGTGTGTTAAAAGGGTCCTTTTCCCTATGTCTTCAGTCATTAAAAATGAAATCAGAAATTAAAATCAGTCATTAAAAACTACCCAGAGCAGCACACGGCCTGCACATCAAAGCTGAGGCTCCTGAAATCTCTGCTACTTCTATGCTTAGGCTCATTGTGGCCAACTTCCGATGCTTTCTAAAGACCACTGGGGCCACCCGCACCTTTGTGGCGGAGGCTAACGAAGCCCCTGCTCAGCAGAAGATCTTGGTTCTGGGCAATGACACAGGACAAGAAACCAGCTGGAGCCCAGCCATACTGGTTCACACAGAGGATCTGCACTGAGGCTTTTCTTCTTCTAAAATGAAGAGATGAAAATAACTGCTACTGTTATGGAAACTTTTCACTGTTTCTTTCTAACATGGTTCATAATATCCTCATGTATATCCACAATCCTTATTTACAAAAACTGAAAGAAGGCTTGTGACTTGTTTCTCAGGATTAAGCTGTAGATAATAATTCTCCATTAGGTAACACAATGCCTGCAATTTGATTAATTTTATATACATGGCCTGAGCCTTTGCAAAGCTAGATGAGCAAATGGAGGTCTTCTTTCTAGCACATCTAAGCACTTACATTTCTGACAACTGTTGTATCAGCAGGTTCTTTCTTCACTGACTGAAGCCAATGCACAGTTACGGCCCATTAAAAGAATACCGTGCTTCTGCACTAGGCTTGAATTCCAGGTGCTCACAAGAAACTAAAACTTAACACGGCTTCACTTGAATGTACTGACAGCTTTCCTCTTGAAACCCACTTAAATTTTAACAGCATGATGCAAAGCGTAAATATATAAATATACCACACTTGGGTCAAGATGCATATCCGCACTTAAAACCTGTTCTAAAAATCAAGTATTACTCTCACTCTGCTAGAAATCCTTCTATCTTAAAGCATAACAATATGATACAAGAAGCTCCTACCTACTTAAAGATCTATTCCAAAGTGTATTTTTCAAACTTTGGTACATCTTTCTGTCAGAGACACTCAACACAGAACAACACTTATTTACCTTTTGGAAAATACTTCCTCTTCTCCTTCAACCCCCTTTGAAAGCCTCTTCATACTTCCTTCTTCATGAAATAACTCCCATGACCAGATAAATTTTGAAAAGTTAACAATACAACATATTGTATTGTTATCTCTTGCAACCTGTGGCATTTACGACATGACTGAAGTATTTCGGGATTTCATAAATGAGTCAAAGAATTAAAATATGCATCCCTTATGCATTTTTTTTTAAAATACCTATTTTTAAAAGGTTGGAGAAAAAAAGGAAGGGGAGGCAAGCATCATAGTATTGCCATCTCAGGGTTTAACTCAGTTCTCAAGTGTTTTTCTTTGCATAAAGCATAGCTTTGCATGAAGGCACAGCGTAATTTATAGTTTTCCCCACTGAAACTCGGACACAGCTATTAATGGTAAATCTGCTGAAGGCAATTAGTCTCTTCTGTCAGCTCAGAAGAAACTAATGCACTGCAGGGACTTGTCTGGAACAGCAAGTATTCCTCCCATCTTCTGTATGCCAGGAAATACCCCAAATACAATTTCCATAGCAATTAAAAAGAAGGGAGCATTAGCTTTCTTCCACCTTACATAAAAGGAGATCTCTTACCCCAAACGGGAATGCTGTTCCTAAAAACCTTAAGTTTCCATAAAGAATATCTACATGTCTTCACCTCCTTGGGATGCAGTCTGCTACAGGATTACCTTTTTTCTGTAATTCCTCCCATTCTACCAAACAACATATTTTGGGACAAGAAAGTTACTCTGATACTTAAACGTTTAAGTGCTTGTTGATTAAAAGATTTTCCACAAATATCTTATGTAAACATTCTGATATTTTGATAGCTTCTAAGTGGTAACATATATTTATTCATTTTTGCAGTCTGCTTTTTGAAAATGTTATTTAATCACTTTTAACATAGACCTGAGGACATCATATATTGGATGAGCTCAGTGGTCCTGCAAGAGGCCTTAAGTAGCTCAGTTGGCTCGGAAAAGGGAAAGAGAAGATCAAAAAAGACATTTTACAAAAGCAAAAAGGAAATAAAATTTGTCAGTGAACATCCAAAAACATCAGTCTGCATTTCAATTTTTTATTTTTTAAATTACAGTGTACCATCAGGATATTCAAATTCTTCTAGAGAAGCATACTAAAAAAACACTTCTTTTCAATACAGCTAGTTCTAAGCCAAAAGGACTCAATGATAAAAGAAAAAAAAAAAAACTTTGGGAGTGGCTTAAAAACTTAGGTACTAAAGTCAGATTACTTTATTTACTCTACAGTTTTAAACCACTCCCAAAGATTTTTTTTGTTTTGTTCTTTTAAATACTGAGTCACTAAAAGTTTTTAGTCTGTCAACAGTACATTATCTGATTTGGATTGAAGGTCAACATTTATTACAGAAGTAACAAGAATAAAATTGCAACAACTATTGAAACTTTTATTTTTTTTTAAAGCTTTTAAGGTGAACATGCAAATCCCACATTATTGATTAGATCCCTAATTCCTGAAAGCATTAAGACTACAAGTTGCTAACTTTGCCAATATTTAAATATACTATAAGTCATCATTCCTTTAAATTAATGGTGTGGCAACCTAACATGAAATGGAGGAGCTTTTTTTTTTTTGTCTTTGTCTCAGATGAAGATCATAAAGCTACATTACTGTGACTTGCGGTGTATGCTTTTTGCTGAGAAACAGCATAAACATCCATGAATAACTGTGATTGGGTAGTAATGCTACTCACTACATTGGGTAAACTTACCCAGCCAAAAGTTTACTTTGTAGATAAAAACAGAGTGAAAAAGCCAAAACTTTACTACGTAAAGTAAATGGAGATGCTTTTTTTGAAAGGACTTACATTGACTGCATAGCTAGTAGGTGTTTATGTTAAACGTAGCTCAGCTATATCAAAACATAAATCACAGATTCAAGAATAGATGGACCCTGCTCCATTCCCTTCTCCCATTCCCACTTCTCCCATCTATGCGCTTTCATCCCCTTCATGTGTCAGCCCTTGAGCTTTTAATCTCTTAAGGCAGCCTAAAACCACCCCACCAGTTTGGTCATGACAGTCATTAACCCAGCCAAAGACTATGTCAACCTAGCAATGGGGGATGCTGAGTACCAGAAGTGATGCAATGAAAGTGAAGTGGCAGAAGCACACACTAGGAAAGCAACACCGCATCTCAGTAAAATTAGCTGACAATTCGTACACTAATTCAGCAATGTAAATAATCTTCTCTCTTCTCCAATCTAATCTTATGGGGAAACTCAGCCAGAAAACATTATTCCTCTCACTCAAGTTTCTTCATTACTCTTCAAAGGATCTGCCTGATCTTTTAGGTTTTATTGTTAAAAGCCACAATTCTCCATTCAAACATGCTTGAGAATATTTATCCTTGCTAAACAACCGCAAAAACTTCTATGCTCCTTGGCGTAAAAGCAGAATGAAGTTTGCCAGCAACAGGACAGTTCACATCAGTTGCTAAATGGTGCTCTGTGTCAGTAAATCAAAATACAGGATAGCTGGAGTAATCCTTTAAAACAGGTAAAATTTCAGAAAACAGAGGAAGAGAATTGTTTTGGGAATACCTACACCACCTAGGCAGACTACAGAAACCTTGCAACTTAAGAGTTCAACAAAGCATTCAACACAAGATTGTCAAAACTGTCTCCATTGGTTAGCAATCTGTTAGCAATATATTCAGTGATGACAACAAAACAGCAGAAAGCTGCTGTGCTGCCTGAAAAGATCTGAGAGCCAGAACCACTCTGTCGCAGTATAATACAACCCAAAACATCTGTAGTCTCATGGGATATTAACCAAGCTTTAGAGAGGTTTTTGGTTTTGCACCCTTTTCACTGACTTGAGCTTTTGGCTGCCATGAGAACTCTCCATCCTCCCACCCCTCCAAGCAGAACTTCTACAAACATGCTGACAAAAGAGGAACAGGTAAATTAGTTCTGGACCAAAACAGAGCAAGCTAAACCTTTCACTTAAACACTTCATGAAAATTAAGCACTTCTGTGCAGTCTTTGACACATCAGATCCATCAAAATATAATCAAGCCATCCTTTAAGCAGTGAGCACCACAGTGTGGACAACATCTGTCAAGACAACCCAGACAAATGCTGAAGCAGTAAGAGATTGCACATGGCCAAGTGTCAACAGTACCCTAAGTTATGTTCTTTCAGAACGAAACGTGTAATAGAAGAGTTTACCTCAGGTTCCCTTTGCTAAAGAAACTGCTGTAGGAATTCACAAGTATGCTAATGGAATGAACTGGTATTTAAAATTTCTGTTTCAGAAATCCATGTTTTATTTAGCGAGCATCCCAGCAGCATGAAGAAACTATTCACTCCTGTATCTGGAGAATATTTTCAAAAATATTGAAGAGAAGATATCAAACAAGAACTCATTGTTCTTTTTAAAAGCTGCCAGCTACATTTCTGAACTGAGTTACTCTGGGCCTGAAGTATGTTTATAATGACTTCCAGGAAATACTGCCTCCTACAGAATGTGTAGCATCTAAAGTTAACACAGCACAAATTAAGCAAAGGAAACAAGCACTTTTATAAGTTTTTATTATAGAAAAACAAAAGGCTTACACTTGAATTCAAAAAGCAGCATTATTTCATGAATTTGAAGAAGTTATTACAGTGAAGTTGCTTTAAGAAACCTTTCAAGATTCGAGAAAAAAAGAAAAATGCCAGATTCCCCTCAGATAGAATTCTAAATTATTTGCATGACCATAGTAAATCCCTTAATTGCATATCACTTCTGACACCCAGTATATGATGCTCTTCTTTTCCCTATGCCTTGTTGAATATAGCTGAGAAAAGGATTTGGTGAAAATGGCAGTACGTTTCAAATTCAATTTTCAATAGTTCAGTACACATCTGATTGATATTACAATTAAGAAGTGACTGAGATAACATGTTTTTGTCTTAACTCCAGCAGTTGAATGGTACAGTTGTAACAGATCCCAGTGTGGTCTGTTTCTTACACAGTATTTATCATTTCCAGGCCCATATCTCAGAAGATTTCTCAGCAAGGTATTGGGCTACTATTTTGATTATAAACACAAACAAAAATAACCACAAAAATGAAGGCTCACAGCTGAAAAAGTTCCTTGCAGTGCAGCAGAATTCAGTTTTTTTTTTTTTTTTGATTACACACTATTGTATGAACAGTTGTGTTCCATTGACCACTTCATTTATTTTATTTTTTTTTTAGTCAAAAGCTGCAGGTTTCCAGCCTGAGCCAAAATTAAATATGTAACTGATTTGTAATTGAAAACTTATGAAAAGAGACAAATCAAGAAAACATCTTATTGCCTTAATAGTCCCACATTTTGATTATTCGCACTGACTTGTGCTGAAGTCCAAGGAAACTTACAGGCTTGTCCTTAAATGACTTTTTTTTTTTTTTTTTAAATGTAACTCAACAACTCTACACCATGTTAAAGATGACTCAAAACAGATTTTTAAGCGTCTCTCTTCACATATATGCTAAAACTACACCTCAAAGTATTCCGCAGATTTAAAAGAAACATTAAAAAGCAAGAAAACTCAACTTACTATTTACAACCAGCTACACAAATATAATGGAAAAAAATGAAAAAGTGGAAATTCACAGAAAGAAAAAGGAGAAGAAAGAAATGAAAAAAAGTGTATCAGACACTTGTAATTCAAAATTCTATGAACTCATCTTTTCTTCTCCACCTGAAAGGAAGAAGGGTTGACTCAAAATCAGACATGCAATTCTTCCAAAAAAATACCCTAATCTCCTTAGACCTTATTTACAGTGATAAAAATCTTTCAAGTCACGCATCTACTTACTGTACCCTGCACTGCAACATGAAGCCAGCTGTTACCAAGCTACTTAAATAGAAGAACCAAGTTTCTTTCCTACAAGGAAAAAGGATACAATATATTTTACCCAGTTGTGATTTACATTATCATCAGCATTTGTCTATTTAAGCTCACCGACCTCTTAATTTAAAATTCTTTAACAGTGCTATAGCATAATAATTTCTCGTGTGATCAAGCTGCCTTATGCAGAGGACATAACCTGTATTATACAGTAATATTACCTTAAAAGGGAAAAAAAACAGCACGAATACTAAAAGGAGAAGCAACAGAAGTTTTGTTTCTATGGTACTCTCCATGACATCAACAACAAAGGCTGCTTTATAGCTTATCCTTGGAGATTTTAACTCTGGACACAAACTAGTCCTTTTCACAGTCACAGGGTTGTAGTAAAAGTGACTTTTATGGTTAAATAGGTAACAAAAATGCATTATACTGACCAATCTGTATGAATGTTAATATTATGCTTCATTAACTCCCTCTTTCTGAGTAAGTAACAGTCTCAAATAGAAGTATCAACACCAACTACCTCAAAGATAGATAACTATCTGAATTAAACACTGTAAACACATTTACACCGTTCAAAAAGCTTGTCACTTGGGAGTTTGGCAAAACAGTTAAAGGGTGCTTGCTTATGTATTCCTTTATCAAGTTGTACTGTGGTATCAGAAAACTTGAGGATCATTTGTACTACAAGTTTGTGTAAGCACTCATACAAAAACAATTTAACAGGCAATCTTGCTCCAAAAGATTTATAATGTAGCTCTCCAGCTGCTAACAAATCCTGTATCATGTAGACATTCTTGACTGCCAATAATTATAATAGTATATGATAAAACAGTCCTAATTTATAACAATTTACATTTAACTTGATAAAATAAAGTATTTTTTTTTCAAAATAATGTGCAACAGCTAAAACATGTTACTTCCTGGAAAAACTCAAAGTTGTCTTTAGCTATCAGGTTTTGAAAGACTTTACAGATCTCTCTTAAAAACTTTCTCAGTATTCAGCCTTAATTTTATGAGTATTTAGCTGGGTTGTACTACTAGTAGTTCATCACATATACTAAGGTCAAGTAGCATTATCTGTATCTCACTGTTCTGGAAAGGAACAATCCAAAGCTTCCAAAACAAACAAAAAAAAGTGTCAAATCGTACCTGCAAATTCCTTCTTTGATAATCATTAAAGACAATTAAGAGAACATCCATATTTCAATTTTTTTTCCTGTCAATATCTGAGAAAATTTGAATACATGCAAGTCAAAACTACCATAACGCAGACAAAAAGGTCCTCTTTCATGAAGATCATCAATAAATGACTACCTTCAATAAATAAGTCTATTTGGAAATTCTAGAGAATTTTTTGCTCAACAAGTTAGTCTTTCTTCTTTTCCAATAGGTCTTTCTGTTTAAGATCTCCATCTGAAAGTTCTGTATATTTTCCGTTCTTTTCCTCCTCTTGTTCTTCCTCACTGCCTTCATCTGTGAGCTCCCGATCACTGTTCTCCTTTTTAGCTCCCTCATGTTCATCTACCCCTCCATCTGTATCAGCTGTGCAGATTCCATAACACATAATGCTGATGACACCCAGGGGCAAACCAAAGAGAAAGCATCCCAGAAGCGGTGAACTCTTGAACACTGACTGTTGGAACACAAATTTGAGGTCAAAAACACTTTCACTGAACATACAAAATTACCACGTTATTTCTCTTATTACTCTTTGCATTTATTCAGAAACATCTGAACTGAGCTAGTTTTCTTCAGAAAGGAGGAGTCATTTTAACCATTCCTACTGTATGTTTATAAAAAAAAGTCTTAGAAGTAATTTTACATCTTTCCAATAGGATGGTTAATGTTAACATGCCAACTATATATTCTATTCATTGTTTGAAGCTTGATAAACAATTGTTTTAATAGCCCTTTAAAACAACCAGTTTCAACTCTCATTTGTGTCTCATTCTCAAACATCAGTTCGAGTCATCACAAGGGTTCTGGACAAACATTCTGTTATTACAGAGTTTCCTATTAAAGGATAGCTTGAAAGGCTTTACTGCACAATAGGAAGGACTTTTGGTTTCAGAAACCGATACCTTAACATTGCACACTGACAGAAGTTTGGAAGCCACACAAAGAAACATGCAAATTTCAATTTTAATTCATAGTACATTTTTGTTTGTGTAGGACAAATAGAGAAACAAATTTATGTACATCTTCCCAACAAAATTCTGTTAGGCACTGTTAACCTCTAAGAAGAATTATAAAAATATTTGTTTCAAAACCACACCAAATATAGTATTTAATCCCCTTATGCCCTAATTAAACAGAAACCATAACATTTCTGAGAACATTGAAGTTCTATCACTTTCAGTGAAAGAAAGGCAAGAGGGTTAAGGAAAACACTTCGAATTCTTCCTGTTCTATCCTTTAAAATACGTTATACTTTAATACAGAAAAGGAGTGAAAAAATGAAGAAATTCTATACATATTGAACATTTAGTACGCTGGAAAATATTAAAGACTTTAATCAAGAAGTTAATAAGGCTTAATATATATGTGCGTGCGTGTGCACACGTGCATATATGAACAAATTTATATAAAAATACTTTTAAACCCTCTGAAAAGGTCTGCATCTTGATTGGCAAGGTTACCATCTTATTTACAAAAAATAACACTTACCACTACAGTAGACTTGGCATCATAGATTATTCTCTTGATTCGTTGCAGAACTCCGTCACCACCCTGTGCCTGAAATTTCAAACGGAACCATGTCAAAACTGCTGACACTTTTCAGTTATGATTCCAAAAGTTCATTCTTCAGACCTTGCAATCTTAAGTCCCTTTAGAAGGAAATGAAAAGTAATTATTCTTGCATCTCATGATGACCAGACACTCCCAACTTCTCAAGCATGGATAAACATTTCAACAGCCTCATAAAAAAATCTCTCACAATTGTTTTAAACAATAGGTTAACAGTAGACTGGCACTCTAACACCTCTTACCATAGAGAAACACTAAGAGAAACTACCAACTGTCCCAATGTAGCACTTATAAAATTGCAGACATCTTCTGAACTTTCCTACAGCTGAGGGATATCCATTTATGGATAATGACAGAAGCAGTTAAAAATCTAAAAAAGTAACAAAAAGATATATAGGTGTAATAAAAAAAAAAAAGCTCGTGTCTAGCAATGACAGACTCCATCTGTATTACCACCTAATTTAGCAGAGCCTTCAAAATACCAGATGAATCTGAAGGCGATTTGTGTTTTGAAAAGGACCAGTCTTCACCTGTCTCAAGATGCCAGAGAAATAAATAGGATGAAAATTTATATTTTTGGAGGAAGTCAACTGATTCAGAATGTGACCCTAACCAAAACCCCTGAAATTACAAATAAAGATGAAGGCTACGTAGGACCATATAGAAAATAATAAGGTGAATAATCCAACACCTCCCAAGGAAGGGATGTAGGGAGTGTCATACTCCTCAGAAATTTCACTGTGGTTCAGGAAGTTTGCATTCTATTACTAGTTTACCAGTGTACTTTAAAGACTGTCATTCCTCAAAAACTGTACAATTTCTTGGGCCTGAACATAGCTGAAGTAATGCTATTTTATGTCTATAGACACCATTTAGCTTAAATGAAATCACATCCTGTATTAGCCCTCTCATATACATATAAAAGATGTGAATTCAGACAGACCTTTAATCATTATAGCTGAAATACTGTAAACAAAAGACACGAAAGATAATATGACAAAAACACAAGGCATCACAAATACAGAATTTCTCAAAGTTAAAAAACAAACTAATTTAATTTGTTGTTTCTATCAGAAGGATATATTTAAATAGAGTTAAATAAATATTAATATAAACATAATTCAGAATTTTAAAGTGCAATTAAAAAATTATTAAAGAAGTGAGAACCAAAGAACAAAGAGCCGCCAAATAAGTTACTGGAATACCCCTCACCTTGCAACTGGACGCATGGCCAGTAAAGTTATGAACTGCAAGCAAGGCCACCCACATTATGTTGCTACATCAATTTGTCAGACTAAATAAACCAAACTACCCCATACAACTGAAACAATGTACAGCCTTACTCGTAACTACCACATAGTGACCTAAAACCGCTGGCGTAATGTAGTGTGGGATTCAGCTAATACAGTAAGCATTCAATACAAAGCAAAATGGGGCTTAAACCACCAAAGGCTTCTCCCAGGAGGCAGCCAAATGACTTGTAAGCACTGCCTCCCTTCATCGCAAGGCTGTCTTGCCCTGCCAGCACAATGAGAGCTCTGATCCACAATCTGTCCTCATCCACACGACATAGCCTTCTGCCCAGCTTACAGTCCACTGAGGGTACAAGCAAACCTTAGTTTGTTTTGCTAACATTAAAAAAAAAAAAAAATTGACCAAGCCATCAATTCCATGTGGATTGATATGGTTTGTTAAAAGGTCATTTATAGCAGTTAGAGAGGAGTAAACTTATGTCTGAAATATGCAAAGAATGTACATCACTGCTTTTGAATCTGAACCTATCACTCACCTACTAGTCAAGCTACTGGATTTATTAACTCATCACCTAAAATAAAAGAATAGTTGTATTATGTACTCCAGAGAGACTCCAGAGAAATTTTAAACAAATATTTAAAGCAAACCAGGAGAAGAATAAAAAGCTCTCCATTTTCCAGTGACAACAATAAAAGAAATCAAGAGAATTAAGTTAACGTTATGCTCTACACAATAAAACCACATTTGATTTCCACTACAGGTTCTGCAGTCAGAACTGTGAGCATAGGTACACCTCAGGAACTCAGAATCACACATTTATTGCCAGTGCCCAAGACAAAAAGGCAGAACAGGAAGATAAAGCATATGACATGACAACAAGAATAGCCAATTTTTTTTTTCTTATTTTAACATCTAACAAAATAAACACCAACCACCCATTTGAAGTCCCAATGAAGACTTACTTCAGCTGTACCATCCAATATATCGTTAATAAACTGAACCATGTCTTCTGTATTCTCAATGTGCCTATCTGGTAGAAAATACTGCTGATTGGAGGTATTCAAAACAACAATAGTAGGGATTGTCAAGTCACTGAAAACATAAAACAGAAAGGTTAGACATTTAAAGAAATACTGCCTACAACATTGCAATTTAAATGACTTCTACATCATTTAATGACATTCTACATCATTAATCTTCTCTTCATGGGTGTTCCTTATAGCAGTTCCTTAAAAACAAGAAGGAAGGGGAAGAGAATCACCTTAATGGTACAAGCATATTTCTCATTAATATTTTTCCTTCTCATCTCTGTTAGTGAAGCTACTGAAGCTTACTGTATTTTACATGCCCATAGTGACTGTAAATCAGGTAGCTTGTGACTTGCCAATTAGTAAGATCTGAGACAGTAACCTTGCATTTGAAATGTACACACTGCTTTAGTACACAAAGGCAAAACTTTAATCCAAAAATTCAATCCCAGTTGATTAGCTCTAATCAATCAACCTCTGTCTGTCAAGACAAGAGAATAAGATATACCAACTGAAGATCTACTGTGTATTTTTTTTTAGATATAGCAGACAAGCTACAGAGTTTTTATACCATTATTACTCATCAGTTGACATTCACATGCATAATCACTGCCAAGGATCACAGAATCAGGAAGAGAGCTGAGGAATTCCAAGAGCTGAGGAATTAGGACTCTACAGACACCTACAGGTGACCTTACAATGATGCTGTATACCTCAGCTTCCACAAAGATGCATCTTTTCTTTCAGTAAAATACATAATATACTGCTTTCTTCTTCTTTTATACACAGTTTTAAGTACTATCATTTTTAACCCAACAGAAGCATTCTCATCCACTGCTGAAGACAGAGATAAATGATGGTATATTCTAGTGGAGTTACAGCCAAGTCTGTAAATATATTTCTACCAGGGATTACTGGTAGAATTATTTTGTCCTTTGTGAAGATAGGGAATTTGTTGCTATGCACATCTAGAAGAAGAAAAAAGTATTCTGCAATAGATTTCTTGTGTTTCTAGAGGCTTTTTCTACCTGTTTCCACTTGCTGCCACCTAGTGGAAAATTGAAGGTCTGGCAATACCCTTTTACTCAAATTATTCAGGTAACCATGTGAACCAATTCTCTCACTGAACATACTTTGCTGCTTTCTTTCAGTGCTTTCGAATTATGCTGAAAATGCATATATTTCATTCAGTAAATAAAAACCCCGTTAACAGCAACTTCCCATACACCACAAATTATAAATTCAAGCATTTTGTAGATTAAGTTAGACAATCCAGCTGAACAGATCTAGCAATTATAACCAGATCACTACTGCTGCAAATAGCAGCTCTGTCTTCTTTTCCTTCATTTTCTTGCTCCTAGGGAACTCATCTCCCTCCCCAGCTTCTTTGCACATCAGTTCTGGTAGTCAGCAGACTATACAGTAAGACAGTTAAGTTTTTGTTGGATCAGCAAAATAACCTCCCTACTCTCCTAACTGAAAAAAGCAAACACTTTTATGCCAGATAAACAAGCTGAAACAGCTCAGCAGACAGTCAGACATCAGAGCCTGCACAGGAGAGGCAATAATGAAGTGAGGAGGGTCTCATTTTTGGCAACTAGAAAGCACTAGATCAATAATCACACCATTTAACTTCAACTGAGACAGCAGTTTTCAAAGTACTAGTATTCAGGTACTAATCTGCATCTACAGGCATTCTGCAGAAATACAGACCTAGTGCCTCCAGACTCCCCATGAACCTCCTAGAACTTTCAGTGGCACAAACACGTTTGCACAGTTTTAAAATGGAGTAGTTGCACATCTATCTCAGTTTGTTACTCTCACCTTGTGGTCTTAGATCTAGCATTCGCAACAGCTGCAAGATCAGACAGACACAAGAACGCAGACGCTGTGTAAGATGGACACTGCATACTAGTGCAGATACTTGGGGTCTGCTTTGACCCCCAAGTACAGGGCTTGGAATACTCTTCCATTAGAGAGCTAGCATATTTACCGCTGTTACGCTCTTCCTTTACTCAGAAGGCCAGAGTAGAACAAGTGGTCAACAGTAAACACCAAGCAACCTAACTCTCTAATTATGTATTTTTAGACAATGAGGGCAAATGTCAAGCATCTTGTTAAGCTGTTTATATATTTCAGAAAGTAACAGGTACATACGAGGTGCAGACAGCATCTTTTATGCATTTTATGCTGCTTCTCTACAGTTGCATGTTTCTGTGCCATTTCAACTATCAAATCCATGGTGAAAACAGGAATTTACAGTATCTGTTAATTGATACTCCAATGGCAGCTTCTAAAACTCTAAGAGACATCTATCTCTGTTTTTAGGAAGACCTCATACAATCTCAGGAAAATACTGTACTTCACTCTTCAACTGCTTTTCAGAAAATCGTGGCTCATAAAGCAAGAGCCACTTTAACAAGCATCAGTCTTAAAAATGCACCAACAAGAACAAAATGTGCCTCTCCAAAAATAAAAACTATAGCTAATGCATAAACATTTATATTTCCTGTTACAACTTGACATAAGTTCCAATTATGCTAGCGTCCTGTAAATTTAACCAAGGAGGGAAAAAACAAAACAGTTCTAGCAGAGTAGTTAATTTAAGAAAGTAAACCTAAAAGATAAAACATTGTTAATCATTACTACCAGTAAGCCAAACTTCTAACATTAAATTATGTAGCTTTAATTTAACAAAGAACTGATACTATGTTATATACTGACTTCTGAGGACAGCAATTTTTTTAATCCATAAAAGGCAGGACTTACTCAGAAGGTTGTTTTAAATTATATTTAATTAGCAACAAGAAGAAAGAATACTGAAATAAGAATTTACTTACTCCATTAGTAAGCTATTAATGTAATCATTTCCATCCATATGGCCAAACTGGAAATCCCTATAAGAAATGCATGATAAAAACAAACAAAACAGAATAATGGGTTTCAGCATCGAAGGAGGTTTGTTTAAATATTTTTCTTGTAACTGAAGATGAGAGCACACACACTCAGCAATGTAATGCAAAAAATGACAATGCTGCAGGACAGTCAGCCACCTAAAACACACTCAGTTAATGGAATGGTCTTACTAACATCAGCATACAGATAAAAAAAACAGACACTTTAACATTTCTCAGATGGAAAAAAAAGACTGTCTTAGAAAGGTTAATGCAGAAGTTCATTTAAGATACCGTAGAAATGTGTACATACCTGTGAAAGTGGTCCCGATAATCTCTAGCAACTTCCTGAATAATAGATTTTAGTCTGGAGGAGAAAAAAATAAAAATAAAAATAAAAAAACAACAACACTGACAATCCAGGATATACTCCATCAAAATCCAAACATTTAGGTTTCCCCAGTAAGCAGCAGATAAGTACCTCATCAGTAATAAGGATTCTCTACTCCACTAACAAAAAAACCACCTTGTTCATCTTGCTTGTTTTTTTAAGGGTTGAAAGGCTATCTACCACAGTGCCAACATCAGAAAAAGACTGTCAGGCTGCTTTGCTCTATATATTACCTTCTAAAGTAAGAAAACGACCTTGGAAAAAAAAAAATAAATCCAAAGATGATCTGGGAAAATACTATACACAGTACTAGAACGATATTTTCTTTGCTTACTTACACATGCAATCAGAAAGGGACAGTGGAAAGTCTTGTTCTTCCCAGTCTCTTTAGCAAATCCTGACTCAATTGAAAATGCTCTTTCTAAATTTAAGTTCTGCACACAACTAATTGTTAAGCATCACTAAATTCATTTTAATGCAACTGAACTGAAGAACAGTCTTTTGTTTAAATTAAGTTTGTCTCAAAATTATGTGAACTCAAGAACTCTCTTCCATGTTAAAGAGGTGATACAATAGTTTTAAAAAGCTATACAATCACTGTTTATTCCTGTGATCTCATCGGTAAGTGGGAGAAGAGTGATACAGCAACATCCCCTTGAAAACTCATGTAAGCTTCAATAGAGCCATAAATTGAGTAAAGTCAGTATGCTGAAGTCATAATCTAGAAAACATTCATAAGTTAAAACCTTCCATTTAACCTAGCAGTTCCAAATATTTAAGAAACTTCTAGAAACTTCCAAAATTCTGTAAGTCCATGAAGAAGTTTTTCACCATACCAGCACATTTCTGAATTCTGTACCTGGTATGTTCCACTGAAGAGTTTTTATCATCAATAACTGCAATAGCCACAAGTTTTCCTGAAATAAGGAATAAAATACTTAAAACCATTTAAAAAGAAACATGCATTTTCAGATGGAAGATACTGCAACATTTAAACAATTTGTAACAGCACTTTTGTAAATACTGTTTAAAATATAGGTGTAACAATATTAGTTTCACAAACATGCAAGAACCTAGACATGTTATAATCTTTAAAACCTCAAAGAAGTCACTGCTGCACTGAATATAAATTCCTTTTTAAATGGGAGGTAGATTGTAAGGTATCCTGACCCGGAAAAAAACAACACGGACAGCATTTCTTCTGCTACTTCAGTGTATGCATACTTTAAGAGCAGAATAAATCATTTGCCTATTCCAGAAGTCAATTGGATGCAAAGTTTTCATTTGACTTGCAAAAAAATTTTACCAAAGAAATGCTAAAGTATTCTGAGACAGGTCCATTTTGGTACTTGCTCATCTCCCTCCCTCACCATATCTACTCTAAAGGTATCAGAATCAGTTAGACATACATCTAAGTCTATCCATATTTGAAATGTTTAAATCTGTTCATAAAGCTTTGTCAGTATTCCAAGAGTTACCATATAATTTATGCAAAACCTATACTGCTGTTAAATTAAAAGCTTTACATAGTTTTTGGGTATACTACAGAATTAGAATTATTTTTATGTTCTGAGTAAAGGACTACTGCAGGCTTTGGATGAAGCCTTTAGTTAATAGAAAAGGTCCGACTAACTTCAAAAAACAACAGATGTCAACTCTAACTTTCAGATCAAGAAGTTTGTTTTTTTAAGCATTGTTTCTTAGTGTTCTTTACTTTTTCTTAGCCTTTAAGTTCAGTTTCAGAGATCACAGAGTTCAAATGTAGCAGCATCTCACCTGTATCTCCAAGTTCATACAACGTAAAGCCATCTACATTAAGATAGCCTTGAAATCTTTCTCGATTTATCCAGGATGACAAATCACCATCTTCATACTCTAAAAAATAAAGAATGCTAGAAGTTAAACACACATCATGAATTAAAAAATAATACTTTTTTTTTTTTTTTTGGAAAGGTGAGCGATCAGATTTATTCAGGCAAGTACCTTGCTCTCATTCCAGAAATCTTAGTATCATGCAGGACGATGACAGTTTAGTAACTACTTCCATTCCTAAAATGTTCCAATTGCACGACCAGTTGACTTTCCCCCCAACTATCCCCCCTGCCCCCTTCCAAAGACTCCAAAAGAAGAGGTAAAACGTAGCAAAGTAATTAAGTATTTACTATATTCTACCAAAGACTTAAGCTGTAACTCTGTACATTAAATGTCAAAGATTTGTTCATGCAAGTAATTTCAGCACTGTAGATGCAAACAGCATTCCCCCCCCCCACCCCTTTTTTTTGTTGTTGTTGTCATTAGACAAGATCTCACACATTTCTGGACGTTTCAGTTCTAAAACTTCTCATGCTATTTTCAATTGTTAAACAAAAAGTAAGTATAAAAAGCTGATTTGATTCTTCTTCTTCTTTTTTTTTTTTTTTTTTTTTTTTTTTTTTTTGCGCTCAGGTCAAGGAAAAACAATACTGTTCAAGGAGACAACTGTGACCCAGTACAGAAAGGAACAGTTTCAAACCCTATTTTTAACGAAGGGTTGAGGGAAGGGGAGTTTCAGACTAAGTGAAGAGATACAAAAATACAAAAAGCAATGTTTGCAAGAGTCCTTAAATGAAATAAAGAAATCAAGAAAAAGCAGATGCATTAACAGCATTGTGCATGTAAATGAACAAGTATTTACACATAACTCACAATCAGTTACACTGAAGACTATAATTTCAAATGCTAGATGTTCTAACCCATAAAGAAATATATATCTAATGCACAGATATATATATGTACACACATATATAAATGCATATTAAATAAATCTGCGTTAAATCCTAACTTTGGGTAGAATGAATCACCAATAATTTTAGGTTAACACTGAACTGTCATAAGATTGTAGCACGCAGTTCCGAATATAAAGCTTCCCACAGAGCAGCATCTCCTACTGTGAAAAACTCCAGACGAGGCCAGAACTTTGAAATGAAATTTGCTAAACCATTTCCTTTTAGCGAGCTCTTCAAATTTCTTCTCAGTCATAACAATTACACATGTAACCTTATCCAGTCTCTCATACTGGATTACACCTTACCCAATCTCTTATACTGTTTGCGTGATTTGTTTGATTTATAATAATTTTTTTTAGTACATTATGAGTGAGATGTTTACAAAGTAAATTAGAAGCCTTAATTATGACAAGTTCTGTAAGATGTGGGAAAAGCAAGCTTAAAACTCAGATACCCTTTTTATATAAATGACAGGCATTCTGTCAGTGGCATTTCGAAACGCCATGTCAGGTGGACATTTTAGAGTCTACAATCTGAACAAGCCAGTCAGAATAGTTTGTGCTGCCTAGAATTGTGCATCAACTGCTCCAGTAACACTTCACATCCCCTTAACCTCTTTTTGTGAGGCACTATTTCAGAAAAGGAAAAATCACAGACTGACAGGTCAACTGTTCTGTGTATGCACAGTATGCTCAATCAGTTATCTAGGGAGAGGTTATGCTGCCTGATCCTTTGCCACTACCAATATGCAAGCAACACAAATAGGAAAGTCACATATGCTCTAAGCTGTCATTTAAGCCTCTCCAAATTTTAATATTGGCAATAAAGGCAGGATCAATTTCCTTTCCTTCACAGTTTTTGAAGGAAGAATTTACTAAGTATACAACCTGTATTGTCAAGACACAAAACACTAACTGGAGTAAAGTACAAATCAAACTAACTTCAAGAGAAAGATGTGATGGTCAGGAAGAGTATTTAGAGGAAATCTGATTAAATGTTTGGAACAGTAAACTCATCTATTAGATGTGATATTGTTGTTCATTGTATCTGGATTTCCCCAAAGATTATTTTGATGTGCGACTCCTCTTTAGCAAGAGTTTTCTTCTACTTTTCATATTATTGATTTGGACAGTAAGTGAAGAACATTTAATGCCAGCAAAGCAATAATGTTAGAAGCTGTGTCTCACTGAATAACACAAAGTAAACCCCTTAACTTCTACTTCAGTATTGATAAAACCAATTCCTTCTCAAATGCATTTTGTTCCATAAGTAATTAGGTTTTTCCCTATTCCTTCATGAAAGATCTGTTATTTATTACAAAACCGAGGAATTTCCCACCATCACAACTTGACCTTCAAAAAAATCCCACTTGTTCCAGTTTCTCCATATAAGCTTTCAGTATCTTCCCTTAAGGTAATGTACATTTTTACTTACCATCATATACAAAGTAAGTTCCATCTTTGAAGACAACAACAGCAGGCAATTCAGGCAAGGTCACATACTGAAAGAGACATGTTCTTCAATTAATCCATGGAAGATTAGAAGTTTTTCTAAACAAACAAACATCTCAGAAGTGTGGAAATGTAGTTCATGGGGGAAATTTTGAAGTAGATTTAAACATTCTCTGTCTACATTTATAAAAATAAATACCCCAGCTTCTCCAGTATTAAAAAGTAACATAACATAAACCTGTTTTTGACAGGTAGGTCTTACAACCAAGCAGGATTTTTACTAGTATCTTCAGTGGCAAGAACAAAGTTTTATTAAAGATTGATGTGAACTTTAGACAGGTTGTAACTTGAGAGTTCCATCAATCTTGTACTATTCTCTGTTCTCAATTTATGCTGTTGTCAGTATACCTGTCATACAGTTGCTTCTCCTAAATGGCCAGTCAATAATGTTGAAGAGTAAAAGAGTAACATTGATAACATGTCCCACTAAATCCGTGCTACTTCCTGTGGTACAAGCTAATGGAAATACAATGATCCATTCAGCAGACAGCCCTGCAAATAGCCCTAATTTAGGCATACAGAACAATGAATGCACACATTACAACCCTAACCACGATAATCAGGATTCATCTGGTCAGCAATATACCCATATACAAGATGTAGAAACCATTACCTTGGAACTTAAAAGGACTGTCAACTTACGTTTTCAGTAAACTGCAGCAAAAAATGCATCTACTCCTCACTGCTTGCTACCATTCTAAGTTAAAATTTTAATAGACTACTACAACTTTAGTTTAGATGATGATGATGACGACGTTGACTGATTTCTCCAATTTACTGATGTTTTTGGTAAACATCAGAACAGTATCACAACTACTACCCAAAAGCTGTGTTCTGTACTCATTCTGCATTATTTTTCTTGGAACAAAATGTAAAACCAATAAGTTTGTATTGCAACGGCTCATATTAATGAGCAAAAAGGTTAATTGTAGATGTTGGAATACACAGACGGCTAAAAAAAAATATGCTAGTTCTCACTCTGCTAATCCCAAACTAATTTCAAGCACATGTGTTACCAGATTCTGAGCTTCAGATTTAGGTCCCATTTGGAGATGACTAGAAATGAAAAAGGCTCTTGATTTTGCTTTAACATTTAAGTAACAATGATTAGACTAACAACAGTGGTAGCAATTTTTCACCCTTGTGATTAAATGCAAATTATTTCCTTTCCATCAAAGAACCCCTCCCCAAAGAGGTACAGCAGGATTCTGCAGCCAGCAGACGGGGTTGGTTAATACCTGGACAGACTAGTGTTTTGATCAGCTGTGTTGTACAAGCTAGGAAGAACTTACTTTCCAACTGAACTCCCTGATACTTAGGGTACCAGTGCTACAGATATTTGAACTAGTTATAAAAGTAGCCGGTGAAAAGCCTTTCAAGAGCAACAAGAGCTTTGCACTGGTGTACTGGGTCTGGCTGGGATAGAGTTAACTTTCCCTGCAGCAGCCCATATAGCATTGTACTCTGCACTTGTAGCTAGAACAGCGCTGGTATCACACCACTGTTTTGGCTACTGCCGAGCAGTGCTGGCACAGCACCAGGACTCTCTCCAGACCCCCCAGAGCCGGTAGGTGGGGGTGGGCAAGAGGTGGGGAGGGGACATGGCCAGGGCAGCTGACCTAAAGCAACCAAAGGGATATTCCATACCATATGATGTCACACGCAGCAATAGAAGCTGGAAAAGGGAAGGAGAGGGGGGGTTCTCGTTACGAAGACATCTGTCCTCCTGAACAACTGTTACATGTATTGAGGCCCTGCGTCCCAGGACGTGGCTGAACATCGCTTGCTGATGGGGATGTAGAGAATAATTTTTTTTTCCCCTCTGTGCTTGTTCATTTTTTTCCCTTTTTTTCTTCCTTTAATTAAATTATCCTTATCTCAACCCGTGAGCCTTTTTTTCTTTCCATCATACTTTCTTCTCCTCCTCTTCCTTTGGGGAGGGGGAGTGAGAGAGCAGCTGCGGCGGAGTTCAGCTGCCCAGCAAGGTAAACCCACCACAACTGGCTAAAAAAGCATGCATATGCTTGAGCAGGTTTATGATTTAACATAAACATGTTTTAACCAGTTTATTAATATTACTGAACAAGTCATTTGGCCAATACAAAGCAATGAGACAAGCTTAGTTTGTGTTCTTTTCCCATATGGACTAAAAAAAAATATTCAAATGTTACAGTGTAATTAGTTTGAAATTTATCAAAGCCAAATAAATTGTAGGAAGCCATCTCTGTGCCACCAAAACAGCTACAGGAGGAGAGCTATGGAAATAGTAGGAGCTGAACAGCTTACCTCAGGTAGCACATCTTCTGAGGCAGAAAAAAAGTATGTATAAACAATTAGTTCTGAAGCAACTTCAATGTATTTTTCCTGCAAAAATACAAACAATTTTTAATGTCTCAACTTTTAACATGCTTCAAAGGAAAGTTTTGCAACATACCTTATCTTCAAGGACTCATTAGAAAATATGGTTAGGACACAAGATTGTAAAAACACTTCAGTAAATGTAAAAAAAAAAAAAAAAAGAATTTATTACAAGCATGTACTTTCTCCAGTCTCTGAACTTTTTAGAAGTTATTTTAAACTATATCTGTGGAGAGCAAAAGAAGTAACTTTATTTAATCAAGTTTCAAACCTTTAAAGGAGATTCCCCACCAACATACACAAAAAGTACACGATGCCTCTTTTGCACATGCTCAAACATATGCTGGCTAGGAAGTGGCCTGATAAGAGGTCTGGGAAAAAGAAAGAAGAGAAAAAAAAAAAATCTTAATTTCTGCAAGCTGCAAAAACCTAAACAGAAATCCCCAAGAAAACATCGTATAGGTGGTTTCTGTTTCTAAATCCCCCAATTCAAATTCATTTAATTTTTCAATTTATTATTTCAGTTTCAATTAAAAACAGAAAACAACCCCCCCCCCATAAACTTATGTTCCTCAAACAACACACTTAAATTTCAAAGCAGTATTTTTGCACAAAACGCTGTCATGATGTTAACATCCAAGCTATTTACCAGCTGTACAATCATTTGAGAGAAAAATTTCTGAATGTAGTAGAGGATGTGGTCTTCAAAATAAATACTCTTTAAAAATTCTAGTTATCAGAGATCATTGACACTCCTAAACTACAGAATTCTCAAAAATTAGTATTATATGTCATTTAATGATATCTAAGGATGAAAGGAAGAAACTTGATTCTTTTTTCTCCCCAAAGGTCTCTGAGTAAGAGTATTAAATAGATTCTGTCATAGTAATGTCTATATATATTAGTCAACACTTAGGTCAACATTCGTGTCTCTGGCTTTCATGAATTTCATTTGTCCATAGCTTCCACTATTTTGAAAAGCCCTAGTTCTTGCACTGTAAAGAAGTGCAAGTGTGACAAGTCATAGAATCACAGAATCATAGAATATCTGAGTTGGAAGGGACCCACAAGGATCATTGAATCCAACTCCTGGGTCCCCACAGGACCACCCCAAAAATCAGAGCATATCTCTGAGAGCGTTTGCCTTCTCCATGCCACCTAACACCAATCTCATATGCAACCACATGTATATTGCATATAATTTTTCATGTCAATGCTTTTTTTTGTTTGTTTGTTTTTAAATGAACTGCATTTTTTGGCTCACCTCAAAATCCTACTGAAGTCAAAAGAAGTAGTCTCACAGTGTAGACTTACCCTGCTACTCTATTAGCAAATTCAATTATATCATCTTTTGTTCTAGGTCCTCTATAGTTGTATGCCAAGTCACCTTTTAAGCTGGATAAACGGGAAAGGCAAAAAAAAAAAAAAAAAAAAAGAAAAAAATAGATGNAAGGAAAGAATGAGAGCATATTAAGCAGTCATAGATTCTGAAGAACAGAATTAAAATCAACTAAGCTATATCTTCACATGTAGAATTACTCAATCTTCACACTTTTATAAGTCACCTCTTAGCAAGTGATAAGCAAGATTATTTTTCAAATAATCAGCCAAAAGAAGTAATCAACAAAATATAAAACTCAGTAATGCAATCATGGAGTAAAAACCTATTTATACAATATCTCATTTACTGATTTCTAAACATAATTACCATTCTTTTATGATTTTTCTTCTGGCGCACACCAGTCATTTACTTTGTAAAGACACAAGTCATTGGGAACATTTGCCGACAACCATAATAACAACTAAAACAAACCCAAAACCTTCAGCATCACTTTTTTTTTTTTTTTTAATATATAATTGAAAAGTACTAAATGATCTGCAAAACCTTCCAAACATATCTACTAAACTAAGCTTCCATGAAGTGTTGGTGAGTTTATTGTACTTTGCTGGTAGGGGATGCAATGTGTTTGCACTGTAAGTGTATTCAAGTAAGATTTACTGCATTCTAACAGGCTTTATTTGAATGCAAATAGGTTTAGGAAATTCACATGAAGAAAGCTATCATAAAACCAATTTTCTATGATCCTATATGCCAATAAAGTTTTTGCCCCTAAAGGTTGATATGATAAATGTCTCTGACCCATTTTTGAGAAACCTAACAGGAAAAATATCTATTATATATTATGAATACTATTTGCTTAAACAATAATCTGCTAAAAAGCCCAATATATTCAGTGAAAAGTAGTCAAAAATAATAGTTCTTTATTTAACATGACCTTGTACTGGATTATAGACTGTACATATTATAAGCAAGTACATACAATAGCCATTATGGCCTTTTTCTTTTTTTTGTTATCCTCCATTAATTTTTCAGTGAGTGAAGTAAGGAAAAAAAGCTACATATGTCCCTCGTCAAACAACTGCTCTCACAGTGGTAACCCTATACAGTAACCACTACTGTCATTTACATAAGATTTTCAGAACACTTAAGAGAAGGGAGACGTAATTAAAAATAAGAAAGTATAATCAGCAACTTACAGAAGTTAACAGAAAGACTTAGGTATGTGCTTGCTGCCTGCATCACTCTTAAGGTACAAAAATAAATTGGTGCGTGAAATTCCTTTCAATAATATTTCATATAATATTTCATATATATGCTCATAATTCATATTATATACATTCATATACATTCATATATTTCATATATATANTCTATAAATATCCTCTATATATATATATATATATATATATATAGGATATTTATAGACACTTTTAAAGTTGCATGTAAAATAGCAGGTAAATGAATTCCAAATTTGCTAAACTATTTTTTTAAACAATTCATTAATATCAAGCATCTTAATTAGAATTTCAAAGCAATACACAGTCCAGCCAAAATCAAACATAATGTCAAGATGAGATGGTGCTTTTTGTTGTTGTTTTTTTTTTTTTTTTAATGGAGAACACCTTCTTTTATGAAATCAGCTGTAGGAAAGGTAACAGTTCAAAATAATCCAATGGGAAGCATCAACTTACAGCTTAATTGTTGGATAGCCTCGTACTCCAAATTCAGATGCAATACCTGAAATACATGCATTAATGCCAAACTGAACCAAGTGCTTCTTGCTCTCCTAACTTAAGGTTTAAACAGAGCTTACTTATTCAAGGCACATAAATAAATGAAAATCCTACCACTTAGTTCGGTATTAAGTATTGTACTTCCTTTCAAAATTTGCTGTTAGGAAACATCATTACATTTTGCACCTCTTTCTGTGGTACTGCAGGCTCCCAGCATAGGCTCCTGATTTAGATGTCAGAAGTCAAATGGCATGAGAATCAACTTCACCAGAAATGGAGACTTTCTAAGCAATCAGTTGCTTACCTGCTGCTTGCTAAATTGGTGAGAAAAAAAAAAAAAAGACAATTGCAGAACTTTCCCCCCATCTCTACCCTGCCTCACATTTGTTTAAAAGGTTGTATCTTGCTCCTGTAATTTACAGTATAATTTGCAATATCCTTTCCAGTTGTGAACACAGCCATCTTAAACAATACCTTCCAGTCAATTCAGTCTAAACTTCTGACAATGCCTCTGTAATTCCCTGATGGTGGTGGGGGTGGAAACACCAAAACCCTGCACTAAGAATGCATGAAAATTCAATATTTTAAACATAAACATTCTGAAGCTACCAACCACGTGCCAGAGTAACAGATATGGGAGGATTTCTGCGCAGGGCTCTGTATAATAGTTCAGAAATTGTGACTCTAAGATTGTTTGTCTGGGTCAAAAATCTAATTGTACAGAAGCACAAGTAAAACTAGCAGCTCACGTACTGGCATCTCACTCAAAGGAGACTGGCCTAAGAAACACACAGACTGTGCTCAATTTCATTCTGACCTTTTCCTCTCATATATGTTTTATAAAAAACTAGAATGCATTAAAATGTGTATTAAAATATTCAATCACAAGAGCTGTTGCTAGGTACTTTATTTCTCCTTGCAGAGCTCTTGAGCACAGTCAGGAAAACTACAGAACAGGCAGGTTGTTCTTTTGTTTTGTTTTATTTTTAAAAACATTCCAGCCATGGAGATTGCTAAATCCTCTCAACATCATATAAGTGATTTATTTACATCATTATCTTTGCTTGTTGATACGAAGAACACAGAATAGGCAAACAGCAGCAATTATGCTAGCCCCAAGCGTGACTTACTTCTGCTTTGATCACATTCAGTGGACTTCTAAGGCAAACTGCACACAAATTCAACTGATATCAACACAACAGTCCCCTGGTGTGGTGTAACTGTTGCATCCTCGTTCCACACAGCTACCAGAGGCAACATTTATTGGATGCTTTATATATATTTAGTTTCCATCTCAACATTCTGAGGACAAGCTACCCAAAGTTCAGATCTTTCATGATGCTTCACATTCTTATTATGAACACAAACTATTTACAGCCAACCGTCCCTGTTCCTTCCCAGTCACATGTGTGCGCCCAGCTGCACTTCCTTCTGATATTCTCAAGGTTGAATTACTTTGATTTCACAGAATCTTCAGATTGGGAAGACATTAAGCAGAGCTGAGTGAGCTTTTCCTACCTAAATGTTATAAAATTTCCACTTTCAAAATAAAAGCATGAAAGTCTTTCAAAAGATTTATCCAACTCTACTCCCGAAACTGGTACCAAAACTGGACTCTAGTCTTTTAACTGGTCCCAAGTTTGAGGACAGAAGTATTTCTAGAGGACGCAAAGGAATCCTTGCAGGTTTCAGTCACTTTTAAACATGCAAAACTGAATTTCAGAACAAAAACAAGCTGCCAATTCTGTTCTAGGCACCAGATAAAAAAATTTAGTATCAGGATGACAGATGTAAATATTTCAGGGTATGAGTTTATACAATTTATGATTTAGCATTTCATCTGCATGACTGAAACGTCAGAGACCCAAATCTGTTCGCAATTTTGAAGTTAGCTAGCTACATGATCTTGAAACTTTGAATTCTCCATACTTAGTTTTAACAAGTATGCATCTTTGAGATGAAACATGAGGTCAAATTCATGTGGTTTTACAGAAAAAGCTACACATAGTAAATTGATTGCCCAGAGAAGTTGTGGATGCCCCATCTCTGGAGGTGTTCAAGGCCAGGTTGGATGGGGCTTTGAGCGACCTGGTCTAGTGGGTGGCATCCCCGCCCATGGCAGGGGGGTTGGAACCAGATGATCTTTAAGGTCCCTTCCAACCCAAGCCATTCTATGATTCTAAGATGATCATTTTGATCTCAAAAGACCAAACTTCTGCTACATGCAAGAAACTGGAATATTACTGAAAAAATATTCTGCATAATATTTTATGCAAATATAACAATCCTGAACAATCAGTTTTAATGGGTAGTAATTAAAAATGTTACACGTATTAATAGATTTTTTTAACCACACACAGGTTATCACTTGGGCCCCACTGTTCCCTATGTTTTCCCTCTCAAATATCCTCCTGGTTCAACACAGATTTAAGTGAAATGACAATAAACAAGCACACAAACTAAGAAAACAGTATTAAGCGTGCAAAAATCCTCTCATGTCTACCAAAACCACTTCTCTGAATACCTGACATTCTTTTGTTTCGTTGCTGTTTTTCTGAAAACATCCTCTAAGTTCAGGACATATGAAAGGCATCGTCAAAACTGAAAGCATTAAAATAGCTGAAATTGGTTCTTCAAGAAGACGTTTTCAGAGAAATGTGGGGAGAAATTGGCTCAACAGTGAGGTAATGACTTCAGTGATTTCAGCAGGCTTTTGGTTTAACATTTTAAGGACTGACTACCTGAAAAGAATAACAGCAAGAACACAAGCACTTGTCCAACAGTAATCCAAGGAACCTAAGATGTGGTTAAATCGGATGCTGTCAAGAGAAGCACTACGCAGAGACACTTGTGTAAAGGTATTCTAAGGAGCATATCAAAAGCGGTATCTCTGAAAAGTTTTCACCTTCTGTTTGCCAGGAAGAATTCCCCACACAAGCAGGAACAAGTGTGATAAATAAGAAGCGCACACTACAGCACATTCTCATTTTCCAAAAGAAAAAAAATCAGGAGATTCTTCTGTATCATAACAAATGCAACAATGACTAATGAAAAAGTAAGAATAACCTCTGTTTTAAAACAACTGTCATGAAATTATCCCCAACTAAACAATACTTACTAGAAAAGGAAGTTGCATCCATCTTCCCAACTTTTACTGGGGAGCCCATGTTCTTCATTTCTATACCCACTTCGTTCCACACAGGCTCCAGTTTCTTGCAGTGGCCACACCAAGGTGCATAAAACTGAGAAAACCCAAGATTGCATTAAAAAAATAAATAAATAAATAAATAAAAAAAGAAAGAAAAGGAGAGAAGTTAGTTAGCCCTCAGGTACATTAGCAAGGTTTGTTTTCCAACTGTGTTCTTCAAATTGTAAGACAATAAACCTGCAAGTTACTTACAAAGGTGAAGTGACAAACTGAGCTTTTATGATTTGGTACTACTTTTAATATGAAAGCAGAAGTTTGAAAAGAACGCACTCAGTTGCTGCACCATTATACTCTTTCTTCTTTAAAAACAGACTGTGTAGCAACTTTTAAAAAAAATCTCTTGAAATACTTCCTTCTTTTCTTGGAAAGTTAAAACATCATGTAATTAGTCTACCCAGGAACATGAACTTATTTGCCAAAAGGAGAACTCTATTCTTTGAAAGGAAGGGGATATATATACATGTATACTTCCGAAAGCTGTCCTCTGGATTTCAGTTTTTCAGCAACTACTTTTGTACAAACACAGTGTAAAATAAATCCCATTTTTTCCACGGCCAAGTGGAGCTAGGAGAATAAATAAAAAAAGTCTGCCTCTCTTCCTTTCTGCCTATGCCTTGCTGCAACACCTCAGTAAAATTAACAGGGAAGATTCCAATGTTTTAGTATAACAAGATCAGGTCACCAGTAGATGAAGTTGGATTTTGTCTTCCTACACATTACTAATCAATCCTGAAGCAGCATTCATGGTTTTCACCACTCAAAAATCACATCTTAATTATTATCTTTCCAAATATGTTGGAAAGAAAGATGCCTTTCATATTGATGTTGTAGTGCTAAGCATCTAGCACAAAATTTGCTGATATAACTAGAATGCAATTGTAAAAAAATTCTGTTTGCAAGTTATTACCTCCTGACTGTAAGCGTCAGATCATCTGTTTCCCTTTTTTAAGGACTGTAAAATATAGGATGAGGCCTGTCTGCATTCAGTACTCAGTCTAAATCCTGGTTCATTCTGAACAATGCAGAAAGATTGCTTATCCATCCTGTCAAAAGAACTACAGTCATGGAATTTTTCTGCACCACATACAAATGATTTTCCAAATGATGAAGCAGCCTTACTACAGAGTGTAACATCATACATTTTATGTTTTGATTTCCACTAGCTTGGTATGAAATGAAGAGCAAAACTTCCAGTTTTTCCTCATATACTCACATCTACAAGCCAAATATCATCTTTACGGTTTTCTTTAAACCTAAAATGAGAAAAAAATAAAATTAATACATCTGAATATATTAATATATCTGAAAATAAATACATGATCTGTGTGTGAAAAAGATCTATAATTAAGCTATTCTAGTTATATTAAACACTGCATACTGATAATTGTTCAGAATATATAGCATTTTTATAGATCAACTAATTCACTTTCCTACCGCACTGGTTTACACTGTCAATCTTAGCTTCACTGAATGTAAACTAACTAAATTATCTTTATGTTACCACGCAAAGCAATTTTAGTTCAACTTCCTTCAATATTCTACCTCTCTGCTCCTCTTCCTCTATTATAGGTGTATCAGTTTATCTTTTTATAAAAGTTACACAAAAAAAAACTTACTGGAATATAAATAATTTGAAAATAAAATACTGATAAAAATCATGGATACGCTGTCACTGGTACTATTGAATCCTCTTAATGCTAGAGCAATGACATCTTAATGAACTGACTAACTTTACTAATGCAAATCTGTCACCAAATGCAAAAAACTCTAAACAAAAATAGAACATGCATCAAAATCCCTTGGTACCTCTTGAAATGCTACTTTCACTGCACTGGTGTCACTACAACAAAATCATGGAAGTTATCTCATTACTTAACTATTTCTATGCTGAGAATTAAACTAGAGTTTTTATGTGAGGTTGTTTCTTTTTACAAAAAGATGGGCTTTTATAAAAGTGAATAGAACTGGGAGAAATTGCAGAGCTGTTTGAAACTTTTAATTGCAGACTTTCAGTGGTAAATTGAACTCTTTTGTTTTATTGGTGGCATATCAAGATTGCAACACTTGTAAAATGGAAAAGGTGTTTTTAGTGACTAACATAACTAATAGCTACAGGAAAGCAGCGTTTTTAAGTCACAATTGCTTTAGCACACCACCTCACTTAAAATGCACTACAGAGCTACTGAAAGAACTCGTTAGAGCCTAGCATCTCTCGAGAGCTCTAATGAAGCTCCAGCTAACTTCCAATTACAAAGACAAATAATTGGTCATGATGCAAGAGGCAGAAAGCAGCTACTGAATCATCAGGTACTGGGCCATGCTTGCATTTAGCGTATCACCTTTAGTTTGTAAAACAAGATTTACAATGAATTGCTCTTCACCCCCATCACAGTATGACTGTATTCCAAGAAACAGTACTGTAACAGGAGATTGTACAGAACATTAAAGCACTTGGAAAGGTAGGCTGAAATCTTACGAAACTAGTATACAGCAAGAAAAAGAATCATCTTAAGACTGTACTTTCCAATGGAATTTAGTAATTTTGCCAGCACATTCATTGGGCCTAAGATCTTATAAGAGAAAATTAATCATTATTAAAACTGTAGTATAGGTTGTACAACTTATTTAACAGCACCTATTTAATTAAAACATCAACCTCCACAGAAACTAAAATCCAAAGTGTAACATTACCAAAACTAGCCTGAGTTCTGATAGTTGTTTTTGTCAATGATTAAATTATTAGATCATATCAAAGAAGCCAAACACACCGTTGAAGAAAAAAATGGAAGTATCTGTACAAACGAGTATTTCAGCATTTTCTGCAGGTGCTGTTTCTAGGTCCTGTAAACACATTTCCAAGAGTAAATTTCAGTGTTTTTTGTTAACTGTCCTATGCAATCCTCTCGCTGCCAGTAGTCACAGGCACATTCATACTGGTGGAGAGATGATATAGGCATTGCATATCCCTGAATCAAAATGATTCGTCTCAAAAATATACAACCTACCAGCATTTCACACTATGTGATCAAATGTTGCCTCACCTCCTCACCTATATGTAATATACGTACCCCACTTAATCTTAGTTACCCCAGTTAATTTACTGTAAAACAAAATCAGAATGAAGCCAAACTAAAGACGAAGGCCAAAATTCCAAGGGACTTAAAAAAAAAAAAAANNNNTGCTGCTTCCACTCCTCCCTCTCCCTTCTCATTCCCCTTGCACTATTTCTGATGCTTATGATCCCGGGCCAAGCTCCTAGAGCATCCTCATACAGAAAAAATATTTCATTTTTAGCCAGGTTACTTATCTGCTTCATTACCCCATTGGAACAGCTCAGCAAACATTGCAGGATGAGTACTGATCTGAGGCAGCCAGCCGTGAGGTTAGAATAAACTGACAGGAACCAGCGCTCTTACTTTGCATCCCTTCAATGGCCCAGCCGGGTGATGCCGGGTAATTCACATCTCTGTTAGTTATTCTCTGCTACGTGTTTTCTTCTACCCTATAAACTTGGGAAAGGGACCTGCAGCTTGTGCTAGCAGGCATTGTTTGCAACTACCAAAATTCAAAAAAAAAAAGTTTTCATTAACAGCAAAAACTCCATATAATTTGGGTATCTGTAAAATGGGAAACTAGAAACTTTTACTAGTCGATGCTCACATTTCTTTTTTATTTTTTTCCACCATTTGACAGTTAGCTGAAAACAAAAAACTGTCCTGAACAACTCACCACTTAATTCCTATTCCCAATTGCAAACTCAGGCATCTGTACAGTTACACAGTTGAGAAAGCAAGGTGTTCTAAAACAGGATTTTCTTTTATCAGCTATTTCACAAAAGTTATATGACTACAGACTGAGGCTTCTTCACTCCAAACAACAATTAGATTTAAATTTACACCTGTGGAAACATGATATGGGACCATGACGTGGGAGCAGATGCACATTACTTTATTCACTTTGTCTGTTTAACTTCAGCACAAGGCACAAAAATATGAAGCATGGATCAAAAAACAAGCTTTGAAAATCAGCTCCAAGCAGTTCCGATGCTTCAGCTGCTCTTTCACAACACTATAAACACCAGTCAGAGATGCTGAGGTATCTCTCTTTGATACCCTTTCAATATACTCCCGCTCCCTCCCCCATAACTTCACTGCACCTCATTTGATCCTATGATTATCTGCTCCAGCTAAATAAGCAGTATGTTTAAAAAAATTTGAATGGTTTTCTGACCACATAGCTACAAGAAGCAATTTATCATGGGCTGAACCCTCATGAGAACAACACCTCTGAGTTGCTTAAATTTATCATGAAGCAGCTATCTAATGCCTTCTCCTCCTCTACCAGCAACTACCTTCTATACTTTCTATTTCAATTCTAATCATTATGCTCTGTTGTACTACTTCAGACCAACTTACTGATCTGACCAAAAAGTTATTTTAATTTTCAGAAAGTTATTTTTTAGTGGGAACAGCAAGTACATAGCCACAGAACTTCTTCAGTAAAGCAAATAAAGGCAGTACGTAACCAAGCTAAGGGCAGGACTGCGCATTTCAACACCTCCACAGTATTAGGGCTAAACTTGCTGTAAAAGCACATTTTTACGCTGGAAGATAACTGGCACTTCAAGCAGCCATGAACTAGTCCAGCAAGCCTGTCTTTTTCCTCTTCCGTTTCTGGCCATGCATGAATGCACGTTTACTCTTCCTCCCACCTCCCTGGGGCAGCCACACAGCAAAGGCAAGAAGAATTTAGTTAAACACAATCAGCTTTAATTTGGGACAGCTATTGGTTCACCAGGGTATTTATCTCGCCAAAAAAGAAAGACCAAGAAAGCCTCTGAACATTTTTGGAAACAGCACCTATGACAATATCTCAAAACAAAATCACAAAATTCAAACACTCCTCAGCTTAGTTAATGACACCTACTAAATACAAGCCACAGCCTTTCTGTCATTTCTATTAAGAGAAAAATGGACTTCTTCAGTGTAATTTTCTGGACAACCAGACGCTGCACAAAGCTGTCGGTCTGGGGTCCGTCCCCCCACCCTCGCCGAAAAAAGCTAAACCATATTTAATTAACAACGCAAGACACACCCCAGCACTTACGATTCATCGAGATCCTCCACAAAAACCGCATCCGACGCCAGCGCAACCGCAACCATCGCGGGGTAAGGAAAAGCGCACGGTGAGCAACCTGCAAGCCCAGCTCCGGCCGTGGGCTCGGAGGAGCTGGCAAGCCCTCCGCCACCCCGCCGTGCCCCCGGGACCTCCTCGCAGCCCCCA
>VXAA01006786.1:343039-360145 GCA_013399115.1 Anseranas semipalmata | reverse complement strand
GGGGGCGCCGCGCAGCGCGGTGTGCGCCCGCGGCTCCGTGGGGCTCGCTCCCTCTCAATAAGTAAAAACAATGTTCCAATTCCGTGAAAAGTGAGTTTCAGCTGATCTCTACCATCTATCATGTTTTCCATGGGTAGAATCTCATACTGTACTGCCTACTGATACTGTTAATGTCAGCAACCCTCCTTCATCATGTCTGTGAGAAACACAGGCTCACTTGCTGCTTCTTAATGTCCATATCATTCATTTTAACGTTCTTCTGTCTTTGAAACCTGTTACAGGCTTTCCGATCCTCAGTTTGCTTTCAGTGCAGATTTGCAAGTCTTGGAAGGGCAAGTAATCCGGATAAGAAACCTCTTTAAAAAAAGGTATATTTTTCATACCTTTCATACCATTTTGAGAAAAGGCAGTTTTTTCACCTGGGACTAGTTAGTTTACATAAGACAAGACTCAGTAGGAATCTTATTAATGTATATAAATAACTGAAGGTTTAAAGAGAATGGAGCCAGGCTCTTCCCCGTGGTGTCCAGTGCCAGGACAAGAGGCAATGGGCACACACTGGAACACAGGAGGTTCCCTCTGAGCACCAGGCAGCACTTCTGTGCTGTGAGGGTGACAGAGCACTGGCACAGGTTGCCCAGAGAGGCTGTAGGGTCTCCCTCTTTGGAGATCTTCAAAAGCCACCTGGACAATGGTCCTGGGCAACCTGCTCTGGGTGTCCTTGCTTGAGCAGAGGCATTGAACCAGATGACCTCCAGAGGTCCCTTCCAACCTGAACCACTCTGTTTTTTGTTGGTTTTCAGTTTTGCCTCCCTGTGTATAACTCCTAACATGTGCTTTTCTCCTCCATACTGGAGTTACTTTTCTCAGCCATACAAGCAAATGTTTGAGGGTATTCTGGGGAGAAGGACAGATTCTTTCCAGTGAGAATTCAGTTCCTCTGACTTTAGTCTTCAAGTCTCTTTTTACAACAGCAGGGTCTACAAGCAGCAAATATTCCAGTTGCCTCACTTTTGGGCTCCTGCATGTGTAAGCCAGATATGTATGTAGATACATGCACTCCTTCTCTAGCATAAAAACCAAATTGGCTATTCATTACCTTTGCTTTATCAGATGCTTTGCGGCTGGAGCATATTGGACCCATCAAATAATACCCAGAATTGTCCAGCCCTTTGGAAAGGCCAATTACCATGCCATAGGCTGTTACCTAGTTTAGGTAACATAGTCATAGTTACCACGTTTATTGGCTGAGAAATAGGTCAAGACTTGAGAGTGTATGTCATAGCTCACACTAGTATTCGAACTAGTATTCTGACTCTGGCTTATGATAGACATATCTTTTTCTTACCCAGGTTTGTCTGAAAAAATATGCAGCATTACACACCTTAATAAGACTACTTCACGCTTTATTTTTTTTTTAGAGGCAGTGGGACGTTGCCAACATCTGTATTGAATAAACTATGAGAATTATTTCCTGAATACATAGAATTTCTGTTCCACAGCATTTCACTTTCTGTATACCACTGTTAGCTAAGCGGTATCAGTGTATGCCTGACCAAATGAGAACTGGCATCTGTCTTGATCCTAATCTAGCTGCTGTCTAGACTGAGACAATGAAAACAATTTACCCCATCAATCTTTTAGCGAAAAATCCATACAGGAGAAAATGAGACTAGCCAGATAACTGTTAAATTAATACAATCCTGTTCTCTTATTCAGACAGTTCACAGTTTGCTTTAAATAACTTTTAAAATGAAAGGAACATTTTGTACAGTTTCATATAGAGTCGATGAAAACTATTTGCACATCTTTTAAGTCCTGTTTGTCAGCTTTGAAGTTTATTCTCTCTGCAACTAATGGCATGTGATTGTTCTGTCTTGCATTTTAAGACCTAAATTCGTCTTCAGCAAGCATGTAAACTGTTTTTGAACTAGATTATATTGAGATTTAAGGAGTCACTGTATATTTACTTCTTCGTAACTAAATTATGTACACCCACATACACAACACTACGCTATATCTACTTATACAATTCCTAGTGCAGGTTTACTGCCCCAAATGCGATATGCATATAAAAGGTCTTGCACTGAAGACAAGAAACAAGGTATTATGGTAAATGCATGCAACATGTGAAAGAAAGAAATAGGATAATGATAGGTGGGTTCTAGAGAAAATTCAAGGTATTTTAATGTTTGTATTGTATCTACTATGAACATTTCATTTGAAAAAAAAAAGACGGGATTAATAGATTACTATTCATAGATTACTAAACTCTTTGGGGATTAGTGTGAGAAAGATAATTAAGCAAGAAAAGGGATGACTTTGGAAATTAAGGAAACTGAGCAGGAGGTATGGAAAAAAAGAGGCTAGAGAAGGATGAGAAGCAAAAAGCACAGAGAATACTATTGAGAGATTGGCAATCAATGAAGCATTGGAAATTTAAAAGACAAGTTCACATAAGAGGTTTCAAAGGCTCCCTCCAGTCCATTCTGTAGGAAGATGTAATGGTCTTCTCAGACAGCTCTTTTCTGAATCTGATAGATAAGTTCAACAAAGGCAAGATACAAGCTTTCGTTCTTGGCCTGGAAAAGGCTGCTTTTTCAGATCTTTTTTGTTGCTGTAAGATTTTCAGGTTGTTTGTGCAGGTTGTCTGTTGTTGTACTGTGTGAAGCACAGGGAACAGCACTTATCTGTAACTTTGTCTAAATAAAACAAGACAGATTTATTTTTACTGGAGTGTGCGGAACAGTTTCATTTTGTGTTAACAGCAATAATCTCTTTCAAATAACTTTCTGTCCAGGATTCATTAACATTTTAAACAGAATACCAAGGTCTGTTTCAATACATGAAAGCATAAATAAATTACTTAGAATGTTAAGGTTGTTTATGCACATCTTACATGCACATTATTATACAACGAACAGGGCTTATATTGAGCAGAGTGTATCTGTGACACCATGCTAAAAGAGACTTCTCAGAACTGCCCAGCTAGGTGTGAAAGGTCATAGGGAAGCATTGGACTAAAAGTGTAGAGAGGAAGGTGGGAATTAAACAGAAAAGAAAGCAAAATGAGAGTTTGGACAAGAAAAAGAGGCATAAAAGAAGACAGAAGAGCATTTGAAGAGTTTGGGAGCTGGATTCAGTGGTGAGATGACAATGCAACCCACATTGAGAGTTTATGATAGGGAGGGATGAAGTTTTAAGTTCTGAAAAGCCAAGAAGCTGAGATGCTGAAGAGATAATCAGTTCTATCTAATGAAGAAGGCAAACAAAGAAATCCACATGCCTTCTAATTTTGCCGTAAGTAGTATCTCTAGATGTTGCTACTGTATTTGTGTATATTTTACTACTTAATATAAATTTTACTGTATATTTTTATTTCATTTTATATTATTTACTACATATACTTGCTGTTATATAACAACATGAGACCTGTGTGAACATGAAAACAGTTTCCAAAATACAATTTCTGAACATTTATACAAGCATTTTATAAAAAATGTTTTCCAGCTTTTCACATTTTACTTGCCATTGTGTGAAATATGAGAGTGTTAAGAAAAATATTTTAATTTTCGTAGAAGTATTCCCAGAATTAACTTAGCAATTTCAAAATGAAAATACATTTCTTATCGAAAGTATAGAGAAATATATATATTTTTTATTCTTTAATAATGTACAGGTGGTTTGTACTTTGAGAATATTCACCTGCTTGGTGCTTAGTTTTTATCAAACAGTTGAGATTACAGTGCTCACACTTTAGAACTGCTGTCAAAGACACCTCAAGCAAAACAAAAATCTAAACAAATACTACTCAAGTAGCTTTTCACATAAACCAGATACCCTGTAGCAACCAAGCAGACGGGAGGATGGATATGTGCTTTAATTCGGAAGTTATAAGTGCACATTTGTGAACAAACATGTCTTGTGTTGTTACATTTTTGGAATAACGAATAAGTTTTACTGATATGTAATATCTTCCCATAATAACTGCATCTATGAGAGTGGGTTTGTACCGCTTCAACTCCGGCTGTTTCATAAAATGAACTAAATCGCTAATATGGTTGTCATTAACCTGAGTTCAATTCAAAGTAGTGATAACTTTGTAGTGAAATAATTTCTCATCTAATTAGAAGAATAGACAATTGCTTGTTCCTTTCCACTTTTCTTGCATGCTTTGCATGAAAACATCTGCGGTTTTTGCAAGCTGCAATGTGAAGTAGAATCTGAATTAAAACCTTGATTTTTATGGCATTAATAAATACTGTTGACACTGGCAACAGAATTTGGCTAGGCTGTATTAACATTTCACCTCCATATAGCTTTAGTTTTTATAACAGTTTGAACTGTTCATTAGGCTTTTTATTTGTCTGTTTGGTTTTGGTGGGTTGAAGGAGAATTTATTTTATTACATTTTTACATTCCTTTTATTACAGAGACATCTGGTGGTCTTTGAGTGTCTTTACAAAAATAACATTTTCATTTTTTTGTCTGCCTTTATCATTTATAATATATCACATATTTAGACCCTGCGATATTATGCCAAAGTGTCATTTTAAAATTACATTGAGAATCTTTATGTATGTAAACATTCAGTATATAAATATAAATATCAGTATATACTGATATCTATTCTCATAGTTGATCATGGATATTTTTCTTGTGTCTTCCCTATCATCTATACATGGAGGAGAGATTTGGGCATATTGTTGGTTGACTAAATGAAGTAAAAGCATATTTCTTCCAAAATTTCACGTTAAAGTAATCAGTACTTGTTTTTCATGTTTTCAGTATTCAGTTTATATGTTTTCTTTCTGATTTGTCTGTTCTAAGAGACTAAAATGATGACCAAAACGTTATGCCCGAAACAGTCTAATGTCCGGGTCTACATGTTAGTACATACATAAAAGAGGAGGGAGTGCTTTCTACACTAGAAACACTGAAGAGAATAGCACTAAAAGACAAATTCTGCTACCACAGAAAAGCTTTAATAACACTCCATGAATACCACATTCATGGTTTATTCGTGTTTTATAAATAATAGGCAATTACAGGTAGTTACACAGCATAACAGATGGTTACAGAGGATGCTGATGTTAGATCCCTTCCATGCATGCCCAGACTGTCAGGCAGGCAGAGTCAACCAGATCCCAGAGCAACGCATCTGCTGTGACAGCAGCTTCCTCCAGCTCCCACCCTGCCACAGCCACCCTGACACAGGAGCTTTTGACGCACACTCATGGCTCCAGCGGAGTTGTGACCCCCTCGTAATGCAGCTGGGCATGGCCGTAAGCACCCACAGCCACGTGCCATCCAGCCACGGCCTTCTTAACCAGCAACTAGGTCTGCTGGCTTTTAGCTAAAAGGCACAAAATCCCCGTCCACTCTTTCAGTGTGGACAAATACAGAAGTAAGTTTTAAATGATAGGTATCTGTATTTTACACTGCGTGGGGGTGGGTGGGAATCAAGCTGAGTATTTGCAGTTAAAATGAGTGTTATTCACTTCCAGAAATAAAAGTAAAATAGCAACATTCTAAACCAAATTTAGAACGTTGTTTTACAGCTTCTACGTTATTGAAACAAAATTGGCATTGCAGTTATTTTTATTGGAAATTATGTTTACTTTTTTTCTTCTTTAATTTGGCAATTATCAAGCCCATGCCTGTGATGTTATTTTGCAGTCTTTAAGGGCTAATTAATGCAGTCTTTTGTTAAAAAAAGTTTACAGACACTTTCAAGTGATATATGCAATGCTCACAATTGCTGCACTTCAGTTGAGGAGTGGTTTTCACATCTGAATTTCTGTTTTGCTTAATGCGGTGCTTTTCTGTGTGTTGCAACACTGATTTGATATAGTTTGAAACTCCAAGAGAATAATTCATGCAAAAAAAATGTACATGGTTTGCACTTCTGAAACTCCAGGGAGCTGTCTTAAGCAAGATTTGTATTTAGCTTTACTATACTTCAATTTTCACTCTTCTGCTGGCTGCCAGAAAACTTGCCCATCACTCTGACTATAGGAACAAAACAGATTCAGGGTATTTTTGGAGATAGACAGGAAATGTAAAGAGTTACTCAACACAGTTTACTCCCCAGTTTAGTCACATCATTTTCTAGCAAAAATATTCAAAATAGCAGAGGAAAGAACAAGAAAACAAAGGGAAATATGCTTTGAATTAATGTTAGTTAACATAGCTGATGGCATAATTTAAGTCAAAACATATTAGTAATAGTGTGGTCAGATAAATTTAGAACTCTTCTTGGTGTTCAGCAGATGCTGCCCGGCAAATAGAAACCTTGTAGTTTGGGTTAGTAGACAGGCAAAAAGTTGAAATGACACGCAGACAAAGTTATTAGTGAATTCTTAAGGACCTGGTTCAGAGTAATTAAAACAAAGATTACTTTTATGTCTTGATTTTTAGACCTTGTCTGGAAAACTGAACGTCTGTATTTGTTTTTTGATAACAGAGAAAAACAGTTGCAGACAAAGAAATAATGCTTTTGGAATTTACATCCACTCATTCGGCAAGAAGTTCTTCTTTAGCTTGATGTAACTGTGCAGACTCCATGTTCTGAGAGTGAGCTTGCATTATTGTCACTTACTAAGGGAGTGGTTTCCATTGGTACAGAGTAAATGACGTATAAGTTCCATACCCTCTGAACCCACACCAGTTAATCTAGTTAAACTAGAATATACTTTCCCATTAGATTGTATCAGTTAAAAAAAAAAAAGTTTCACTGTTCCTGAGCACTACTGGCGTTAGCTTTTCTATTTCAGACTTTTCAGTTATGCCAGTAGTTGACATATAAAGTTATTAAAACTTTGGCCTCTTGGTGATAAACAATGTTACATGGCTTTTTTCTGTCATCCTGATAACTACCTGATTGGGCAGTCTCATGCATGTGATGACAACAGCACAATCAGACAAACAAAAATACCCAAGAACAATCATCAAGTACCTTCTCCACTGTGTCTACTAATTCTAGTACACAAATGTAACCATCACACAGGCACAGAAACAGAAGGCTCCATTTTTCAACCTGATAAGGACAGACACTACCTGCATCTCTGTCATCTCTGTTGAATGTTCAGGCTCTTGAGGCTGGTCTTGGAGAAGATCCAGTAGTTAAGGAACGTTGTAAATGAGCATCACCTCCACCAGCTCTGGGAACAGGGGTTCCTTCTGCCTGGCCACTGGAGCCCAGCCCAGTGTGCCCAGATTGCCATGGATCTCTGTCCCAGGCCGATGGACTTGGCTGCTGCTTTCCCATTTGCATGTTCAACCAGCAGCAGAGCTGCATGTGTGTCCCAGAGATGCACGCAGATGTGTGAAGATACTGACGTGGCTGGCTACACAGGCCGCCACAGACAAGGCGCTGCCTTGAAAAGCACGTACATATAGGACTCCCGTAAGCACAGTCAAGTCCCCTTCCTCCTCTGTGGCCTGGTAGAGATAGAAGTTCATTAGTGAAAGCACAGACACACCACTCTAGATTCAAAAGCACATGCACAGTCATAGATCCCTTAAGTATCAGCACAGCCCCTCTCTCTGATACCGCTGCCCAGACCCCAGGTCCTTTTACCTGTTCTATGGGTCCCCTAGTTGTTGTCCAGCTCGGCGCTCACTAGCAAACACACACACGTTCACACACTCATCTCACAGGCATGCCACACTTGCAGGTCCCCCCTAGATACCAGCACGGACCCTCTGGCCACCTGATAACTCTGCCCAGACCCAGGGGCTTCTACTCAGGGGCTAGTCTAGCTTGAAGTTTGCTAGTGAATTACTCACACACACTGCCAGGCACGGCAGGGTTGGGGAAGATGCAAACACTTCACCCCCAGAAGCTGGCACCAGGCACATGGGTTGTGACCTACAGTCCCGCTCTCACTTTCCCCGAGTGAGAGGCTGTCGCTGAGCCTCTCACTCAATTCACTCGCCCCAGTCCCACCAGTAGCGGCACCTGGGACATCCACTAGTCCCATCCCAGTGGCTAGAGCTGAGACCCTCACCCATTCTGCAGGCTGGCACTGAGACCCCCATTCACAACAGGCCAGGGGCACCTACACCCCCAGTCAGACGTTGCTGGCCCTGTGTGCACTCATTAGTCCTTCCAGTAGCTGGCACAACAGACACAAAATCTATGGGACCCATAGGGACTCACAGGAGCTATGGCCCCCCCTCCAGCTGCTGCTGCTGAGACCCCCTCTTGCTTCAGCAGCTGCCAGGGTCCCCCAGTTGGCAAGGTAACAAGAATAAATCTCCTCTTTGCATTTTTAGCTGTGGGTCCGTGGTTGTTCCTGCTGCCTGCCTGTGCTGACTCACACACACCCGTACCACCTGCAGCTGTCACCTAGCCCTTACAGCACTCCCACACACAAGACGGAGAGTGAGATTACACAGAAAGATAGTTAAGAAAGGATTTAATGAGAAGATAGGACAGACTGCAGAGAGCGGGTGCAGGGCTTGGTCAGGCACGGGTACTGTTTAGCCATGTTTCACATGTAACTTGTCCCTTTTATACGCCTTTCTCTTTATTCCCTCCTTTGTTCCTCCCCATCCCTCTTCCCTAAACATTCCTTCAAAAGTTTTGCATAGTATTACAGGCTGCCCTTCAATATCCCAAATCCTCATGTTCCTCTTGTTTCCCCCTTGTTATCAGCTACAAGGTCCAGGTTGGCGCTCTCCAAAACTGTGCCTGCAGTTTCTTGATGGCCCATCAATTAGCAACAGGAGGCTTCTGGTCCTTGGCATTGTCTCAATTATCCCTCATTTGTGACCAGATTTGTGTCTCTGTTTATTACTTCCCCCTTTATTCATTATCACCTTTTGCACTGAAAAGGTCCTTGATCAGATAACCAAAATGAAGCATACACTCCCCTTACACATGTCCTTACACCGATTTTTCTCATCATCTCTGATGCTGCACAGCCTGGTGACCTCCTCCTGCACCTCCTTTGCTTAGCCACACAGATCCTCCGCCAATGCACAAGAAGAGAGCAGGAGTACATCTCCTGCCCCAGCCTTACCAAGAGGTCCCAGGCATCCCTGCAGCCACAGCCCTGAAGTTCCTTTGGGAGCTCACTCTGGGTCAAAGCCTCTGCTGTGCTGGGGTAGTTCTTCCAATGGGTGTTGGGGAATGTGCCCTGTGGGGAGTCACCACCACTGCTGAGCACAGGGATGCTCTTCTCAGCCCTTTCTATATGCCCTTCTGTGTTAACTGCTGTGGCTGCTGGCTGCTTCTGTTAGCAGTACCCTGTATCTGCAAGTATCCCTCATAAATCACACTGGAGTGGATCTATATCTGCTGATCATTAGGTCAAGAAACAAGCAGACTGAATTTGGTGCACTGCAGATTACATAAAGATTCCAGTCCATTTATCCTAGGGCCCAGGAACAAATCAGAACAGGGTTACCTCGACTAGTCCCGTCATGGGACCAAGAATTCCCTCTGGGCAAAATCATGTTCTAACCAGTTGACACACATCAGTGTGTTAACAAGCAGGTAGCGTTGAGATTCAGCCTGAGGAATACTCTGTCTGGACATGGTGCAGACCAACCTGTTTTTTTACAAACAAAATTCTCAGAATATCCCAAAGCATTTTCCTATTTTGGAGATGAGGAAACTGAGACACACACACACACAAACAAAAGCAATGTATCTATGCAGTGCAACTTCAGGAAATAGCCTAGAGTCCTGTAATAAAACCATGACAAAAGTCACCTGGAGTGCAGAACCACTAATGCTATCAAGTAGCCATTCAGCTAAGTGTTTGGGAAATATATATTGCATTGGCCAAAAAATGATAAACACAAACAAGCCAGCGGTGTTTTACTTGAAAGGGAGAAATCTGCAAACTGATGCCAAAGATCTTGTCTCCTGTGATAAGTACACCACCTTGAAAACAGTCACAGCATATGTTCAGGACTTACCTATATTGTATCTCAAAATTAGTGACAAATACATTTGAAGTATAAAGACTGCATTTCCTGTTTTGAATCACTGCTTTTTGCTATATATTACTTCATTCTTATTGCATCTATTCTGTAACAAGGACATTTTGCTTGGGAAAAGTCAAGCTAACAAAAATTTTACATAATTCACATCTGAAGAAATTATTTATGCCTGTGCAATTGAGCAGACTGCTTTAGTAGCTAAGTAGCTAGTAAAATTTTCTAATTATTCAACTGTTAAAGGCTGTATTCACTACAGGGGAATAATGCAATGTTACTAGTTCTCATTTTTAATTAGTTTGCTTAAAATATACCTGAACCAATTTTGAATTTTTATCTGTCCAGTTTTCATAGTCATTAGTAAGCAAATCTATATAAATATCACAGCTATCATCTGCCTGCCCATGGCAGGGGGGTTGGAACTAGATGATCTTTAGGGTCCCTTCCAACAACTCTATGATTCTATGATTCCATTCTATGGTTCTATTGACATAAAATAGAATTTATCAAACATGTATTTGTATTAGAACTCAGATTTTCATTTTACTTGATCCTACCAGGCAAAATAGTCAGTTACTACTCACAATTAAATGTATGCTCAGAATGCATAGACTAGAAATTGCATAAATATAATTTGCCAGTTACATAAGAGATAAATGGACAGAAACATTTTGCAGGAAACCATTGTAAAAAAAAAAAAAAAGAAAAAATTCAAATTTGTTTTATTTGAATAATTTACTATCAGTTATTATCCTGATACAGTAAAAAATTTGCTTTCTCCCCCCACTAGGCCATATTTCATTTATGTGGAAACATTGTCAATGAGACACTATGCAACATCTGAAAGAGTGATTGTGACAAAACATAATTACAGTTGTTCTGTAATTTCCTTATTCTTTATTTGGCAACTCCATGATTAAGATTTTCTATGGTTAAAATAGAAAAATATTTTGCAATTTCAGGTTAACATGTCATCTCAGATATAGGTAAAAAACTTGGGTGCGTAAAAAGCTTAATAGTGAACACTGTCATTTTAGTATTTATAGATCTCATTAACCATACAAGAATAATCCAATTTAGTTTATGCAAATATCATTATATGTATGATGACCACTATCCTTGAATTTGAATCAGTTAATTTGTTACTCTTGGCCTGCACATGTCCATGTATCACTGGATATCTAGGTATTTTCTGTCTCCTCCTGCTAGATGATGAAGACCCCAAAGAGGTTATTTATAAGCAAACTGTAGCATGGGTTCCAATATGCCGGTACAGTGAATAAATAAATAAATTATTTTTTTTGTTGTTTAATAAGACCAGTGTTATATTGTTTTAGATGGGCACATTTTGATTTGTTGTAACGATGCTAACATTTTTGCTTCTTCAAGGACCCATTGACAAAGGGTGATTTTTTTCTCAGGGTTTTCTCCTTTGGTGAAATAGTTTCTAAATTATGGATAATAGCAAACATCTGTAGAGGACTGGTTGGAGAGCTCACAGGATGCAAGTAGATTGTGGGGTGCTAATTTAGTTACCACCCTGCTGTGATAAAAACAGATGCTATATTAAAGAAAACCAACCTCTTTGGCTGTTAACTGTTTTGATTTCTGTATTGTACCCCTCTCTGCATCCTGTCTGCATAAGAAGAGTTGTCTTCTTTCAAAGAGTTGCTATATCTTGTACAGGACTATGTTACATTCATAATCTTTCACGAGGGATGTCAACAAAAACTTTGATGTCTTTCCATGGTTGCACATGGGCAGAGCAGCTGAAGAACACCTCACCAGGTGATGCTGGTCAACCACCTGAGCCGGGCAGGGCTGGGCTGTGGGGAGCTGGAGCTTGGCCTTGCTGTTGCCTCACTGGGGTAAGGGCTGATGGCCCCAGGGCTGATGTGGGGGCCTGGGCCTGGGCCTGGGCCTGGGCCTGGGCCTGGGCCTGAGCTGGTGGGGGGAGCCCTCGGGGTGGACGTGGACAGGCAGGGCTGGGAGAGCCTCCTGGACATGGCAGTTCCCCAAAACTTTGGGTTTATTGGTGTAAATGAATGCAGCCAGGCCTGTGTATGTCTGACTTCTGAATGTATCTCTGCTGCATAAGGATCTGATCTGCTGTGGCTTCTGGATATCTTGAAATTCTGGGGATAATTATGAAGACTTTGATATTTGCCACAACATAATTCCTGGGCCAGAAAAGAAAAAAGAATCACCCCATGTAACATACAAACCAAGACACACACACACTAACTTCATACACCCTGTATTGTTGTCTTGGATGGTTTGGTGTTTCTTCTTACTTTCTAGTAATACAAAAGATTAACCATTCAAAGTCTGTTTAGAGACTAAAAGAAAAAAGTTTAAATTTAATGTGAAGTTAGGTCATGAATTTACTTAAAGAATTATTGCAACAGAAGAAAAGAGAAGAAAGTATCTGAAGTGCTCCCACAAGGCTGCCCAGGGAAAAGCTGTCCTGCCCCTAGACAATTTTCCTATTTTGGATTAGGGTAAAGTTTCCTGAGCTAGAGATTAACTCAAGAGGTTATGACACATTGTGGTAACTTTCCTTTTTTACTCTTCTGGAATTTTACCACTTACCTTGGATAATGAACAAATATTAAGACTAATAATAACAATTATTATTATTATTATAGATTAGCATGTAAATGTAAGGAGATTTATTTTAATGATAGTACTATTTTTGTTCCCTCAGGTATAGATGGCTTCAAAAAACATTTAGACTGCAGCAGCTCTGTGATACAGAAAAGGCTGCAGCACACACATTTGATTGCTCTGCTTGAATTGAAGGATGTAGCAGAACCCACACAGATCATTCTTGGTATTTTAAACATCCAAGTGAACATAACAGCATCGTTAATTTTCTTTTACAGCCAGACATTTTCTGTCAGTAGGCATCCAGTGCTATGCTATGATGACCTTTGCTCCCATTGTAGCTTTGTTTATAATCTCCCATTGTCCTGAGGTTACAGGCTTAGAATTAAGGTTAATGTTTTCCCATGGTTCAAAAATAAGTTTTGCTTTAATATCATCTAAAAGTATTTAAATATTATACATTCTTTTTTTTTTTTGAGATACAATTACACATGTACACAATCAGCATTTGCCAGACAAGAGTTTCAATAGCAACTAGACATATTTTTAGGATTCCAACTTCATGTAATTTATAGAAGTACAATTACAGAAGAATTTTGTAAATTCTATCCCAAAATACCAACATTTCAAAAGGGCACGTTCATTTTGCCGGAAATTACCTACAGAAGATACAGAAATTACACAGGCAATTCTATATACATAAACAAAATATTACTGTTGCATGTAACTGGTAGTGCACAAAAATGACACACAGCTGGACGCCAAGCTGAGGCCCCTAAGAAAAACTTTCTCAGCCTATTTTTTACAGCCTGTGTAGAAAACAACCCCATTGCCAGATGCTTTGTTGGAGTTAGTTCTGTGATATCCCCTTTGGAATGGTGGCCAGCATCTTTGTAACCAACAGCTTAACTTATTGCTTAGCTTTCCAGCATCCCACTGATTTTCACAGAACTCTATGTCCTCCTTTTGGGCTTTGAAGTTGCAAAAGAAAGTAATGTTTTGCTGGCTTGTGAACCGGTCTGTCAACATCTTGGGACTGTAAATTACAACATGCTTACTACAGTTTGCTTGGATTGGCAGAAACTAGTTGTAGACATGTCAGCATCCTGTGATTATTAGCAGCAGCAGTAACTGGAAGAGCTAACATAATAAGAAACTACATGAGATATCTAGTAAAAATATTTTTGAGTGTTGCTCTTATTCTGTTCCGATTCTTGCATCCATTTGAGAAGTTATTCTGCTTTTATTGATTTGAAAACGTGTTCTAGTAGGCAGTCAGATAATCTTCACTAAATTAAAACAAACAAACAAAAAAAAAACCAACTCCCAGCATTTTTTTTTAGCCTCTGTCGAATTTATTTGCTTGTTTTGGCACTCTCTTTTTCTCCTATATCTAAGAATTGGGTTTCTGCACATTTTTTTAAAGATTCTAATCTGACAGAGACTAGGAGTCTGAATTCCATATCATCTATGTCACTTCCTGTGTAACATATATTGTATGCATTTACTTAATCTGCAAAGGCACATAAAATATATTATTATCACAAGGGTGTTGTGAGATCTAACTAATATTTGTAAAGCACACTCTATACTCTTTTATTCAGAAGTCTCATGAGAGAAAATTTGTATTGCTCTGAACATTACCTTAGAAGCATATGAACATCTAATAAACTAAACATATAATTAAACCTCACTCTGGGAAGATTTACGTTGGTTTTGAGTTAGAGCTAAGTAAGCTAATATTATATAAGATTCATAGACATTCCCTGCGTTATACCAATACCAATAGGAAAAAAATAATTGTTTAACTTCTCATACTGTTAAAATGGAATGTGTGAGAAGTTGACCCATTGCATGAAGTAATTTTTTTCTTATTTCTGCCTTTCCTTTATCTGAGATATTAAATGTCACTTGATATCATTGCTTATAAAGTATAGTTTAACATTATTTTTGTATTTGTAATAGCATGTCTACAGCAAAAAAATAGTTGTAACATTATACCTCATAGTACATTATGTATGAATTTGAAATATCCATGAACATCAAGGAAAATGTGAGAGGCAGGGTCCCAGGATCTGGAATAGGAAGTAAAAGACAGAATTTAATATCCTGCTATACCAGAGACTTTCTTTCTGAGAAGTCACAGTTACTGTGTTTTAATGTCTTAGTTTCAAGGAAGGGAAATAGTGTGCTAACATAAATCTGTGAGAATTTAGATATTCTGAGAAACTTACGTTTCCAGATATGTGCAGGAGTTTCTTAGCCAGATTTCATCAGAATTGTTTCCGTCACTCCTTGCTGATTTATATATACTTTTATTAGCTGCTTACATTGAGAACATTGGTGCCTGTAATTGCAAATTAGTTTCTGTGGATTTTTCAAGAATGTTGTTAGACGAATATGCAGTTTCTAAAATCTCCAGTTTTCTACGGCCATCTGCCCTAGTCTGTTTTATTTTAATGGAAGACCCACACTAAATACAAGTGCAAAGAACCTGGTGGGAATTTTCAGCAAAATGTTTTTCACTGAAAATGCATATCAGTAACAGATCTGTTCATGCAAAAGTGTTGGTTTCAAATAACTTTTCATTCATGCAAACAAAAGGGGGGTGTTAAATTCTAAAAATCGGGCTACTTTCGAAATGAATGAAATATTTTTACTTTTTCAGTCACTAATTTTGAATTTTGAGATGACTACACAAAGACATTGTGTTCTCATTTCATCCTTTTTAAATGTTTCCTCTATATTTTTACAGCTGATTTTTAGAAATTTCTGGAAAATAATATATTTTAGCCTAAATTCTCACAGGACTGGAAAAATTTTCACTAGCTGTACCATGGGCACAGCATCCTTTTTTAAGAAGCTGTCAACCCACCTCTTCCTTCACTTCATTCAGGCAGCGGTCACCATGAGCAGAGACTCTGTCTCGAGGTAAGCACTACTAAGGAGTCAGAAAGGATTTTTTGTTGGGTTATATATGTGATGACCAGCTAGGACTAGCAAACTCCTGGGTTAGGTATGAGTGTGCTCAACACCCCTGGAGACAATCTGAGTCTCCTGGTTACTGACAGTCGGCTGGGGAAGGGCCAGGCTCCTCCAAAGGGAAGGAAAGGTTTTACATTTTTAAGTCAGTACTTCTCCCTTTGAGTCCCAGAGCTGTTGTATGTTGCTGCTTTTATGGTTACACTTCCATCTGTTTTCACTATCTTTTCTCATTTTTGCTTCCTTGCTTTCTCACACCTCAACAAATATTTTCCCAATGAGCTGTAGCCAAGGCTGGCTGGAGGGACTGTGTCCCTTTCAGGTAACTGAGCGCCACTGCACGGTCACGCAGTGATGAATGAGAAGCTACCAAGAGGGAAATACTGGTAAAGAAGCCAAGAAGGTGGTGGAACAAAAACTCAAAGTCAGATATAGGAAACATGGGCAGAAGAGCACACCGTAAATGGTTCAAGATGCTAAATTCATTGTATGAGTAGGATTTAATCAAAGTGTAGTTTTGAATTTCATGTCCCTGGATAGAGTCACAATCTGGTCAACTATCAGAGTAGGATGATGAAAGACAACTATGAAAGATAGCCTTGGTACCAGATTACCAAGATTATTATCAAGATATTAAAGATAATTATCTCTTTTTGAATTCATATGTGTAAGTTCACTTCTAAAATACATTTGTGTTTTATATTGATTTGTTTAAAATATCCAATATTGATTGAAGGGGAAAAATAGACACCATTAGATGCCATGAGGCACCACCAGCCCGGCCTGTCCATGGCCACCCCCGGGGCTTCCCCACCTGCCCAGGCCCAGGACACATGCCAACCCTGGGGCTGTCAGCCCCTGCCCCAGCGAGGCTGCAACAGGCCTCGGCTCCAGCTCGTGAAAGCCCAGCCCTGCCCAGCCATGGCCCCCTCTTCCCACCGGGCCCACCCACCGGCCCACACCCTGGCCCAGCCTCGGCCTAGCTCCGGGCTGGGGCTGTTCCCATGCGCCTGTGCCCCCGGCTGCCCTGATCCTGGCTGGGGCGATAGGAGTGGGCCTGACTGGCTTATTTATTACTCATCATTTGATTTTTAAGCTTATTCTGTCAGTACAACAGATGTATATGATCATACAGGAGTGCTGAGTTTGGATACTATATTCTGACACACAGCGCCTAAAGTATTCTGTGTTCCACAGAGCAGCAAAACGTTGTTTGTTACTGGTTTTTCAGTCTTGCAAACATCATTGTGGGTAAGTAATTTATTAAGTTACTTAGCTGTTTATCTATATTTCCTTGTTACCCTTCATTTGACACAAGTTATTCTTAAACACAAGTGCCTGTAGCATGCATCCTCTCAGCCTTGTTAGTTGGCTCCAATTGGAATAACCTACTGGTAAGGACTCTTAAGAAAAGAAATAAAAAGTTTTAATAAAATTGATATAGGAGCCAATTCGATCTTCTACTACACAGGACTTGCATGGAGTACAGTTGACACAGAATATGTTTCCAAGTACCTAGAAACATATATCACTACCAGAATGTTGTCAAATAAATGAGCAAAA
>VXAA01006786.1:276604-329269 GCA_013399115.1 Anseranas semipalmata | reverse complement strand
TAATTCTAACCCCCTGTTAAAAATAGTTTTTTTTTTTTTTTTTTTCTCAAATATAGAAGGATACTTACCATAATCAGGTAAGTTTACAAAATTTTCAAAGTGGCTGTTTGTTAAATGCTTATTTCTTATTTTTGATTTAGAAGTTAGTACAAATATAGAGAGTTCAAGGATTATGCTATTTCAATACTGAAAACCTTTTTTAAATCACTGTGTGAAATATATCTGGAATAGGATAAACTGGAATAGGATAAGCTTTGGTAATTTTTAATCGTATTGGTGCTATAAACGTAAGTGTCATGAGAATACTGTTGAGTTTGCAGCTGTTCATATTGCATTTTATTGTTAGGAAGCAGTGTTTTCACAGGGTTTCTCTTTTCATAATTTATAATCCTAATTTCCTTCAGAAAATATCTGATGATAGGATAAGAAAAAATTGTGTGTGGGGGGGAAGGTGTTCTTAGCTATATGACATTATAATAATGCAATGAAATATGATTTATTGATAGTACGATATGTTGATGCTGGATGAAGATATTTAGTCATTATTTGAAAGGCTAATATACTAGATGGTGTGAGAGTGTATGGATGACCCATCACCAATGAGAATCAAGGGCCAAATTTCAAAAGTAATTCTGATCACTTTAATAAATATATACAGCAGATAGGACTAATGGGCCTTCTCCTGAATGTCCAGTTAGCTGCATTTTGTCTCTCTCACTTCGCACTGATTCTTAAAATCATTTTATGAAGCCGACTCTGCCATAAATAATCTTATTGCTAGAAGCCTAACTAGGTTGGAAGCCTAGTTCTAGATCACCTATGTTAGAAAATTCACATTTTTGATATTTTTTGAATATACTTCTTTGTATAATATACTGAAAAGTATTTCCACAAAATACTAGGTATCAGTAATGGAATTAGTCATCTCTCTCTACATCAAGAAAGATCCCAGAGAATTCTACAAAAAGCTTCGAGTGGAAAAAAATTAAATAACATGTCTGTCATTTTTATGTATGTGCATGTAGTCTGCTTTGAGTTAAGGCCACTCTTTTACATTAAATGTAAAGTATTAATGTTAACTTCAGGTAGAACTGAGAAATAAATTCATCAGAAAATGAATACTTTAAAACAGCTGGTAATGAGTGAACTTAAAGCACTGTCATTGACTTCAGCACCAAGAGGGGTGGATCTTGGAATCATTTAAACCATACAAATTTATTTTTCTACTAGTTGACTAATCTGTGGGTTGAAGAGACTAGCAATTGTTATCCACAATAATAATTCAATATTAACTAGTATTTCACTAGTATCTGCAAAACTTAGCAAAATAAATTTTCATCTTCCAAATCACTTTTCATAAAGCATTCAGAATAAAATAACTTCTCTACCACCACATTTACTAAACAAATTTTACTTAACTCTTCTCCTCTGAAGTATAACTGGAAAGTCCATATGGAGATTAAGGGCAACTTTCTATCATGAAAAACTTCTAGTGCAAATTTTAATTCAGCTAGCTTTATTTTTATAGCCTGTAAATATTGTAACAATGGAGTATATATTATTTTCAATTTAAATATTGCTTTCTACTTTTCTTGCTTTTTTTTTTTTATATTGATTGCTGATAAATGAAAGTGTCACTACAGTAGTTCCATTGAATAAAGTGTTATCAGCATTCCAAGGGAAAAGCAAGTCAAACATTAACCTTCAGGCTACATTAATTGTCTCTGTGAACAAGCATATGCAGCATGTGCTCTAAAGCGAGTAGTGCAGCTTTTCATTGTTGGGTTTGATTTCATCCATTTGCAAACAAACACCTGACCACTCTGACATCAGGAAAAGGAGTACAGTACACTATGATGAATACAAGCTTTCCAGGTTGCTTTGTATGTCCAGCTGTCAGTCACTAAAAGTTTCATGACTGTATATGTGTATATATATATATATATATATACATGCATACATATATATAAAAAGCGTCACTCAAGCATAAACTTTTCTGCTCTAAGGATCTGTTCTGTTTGTGCAATACAAGAGAGGGATACTTCAGAGAGGAACATGAAATTTGGCTCCCTAGAGGTAGGAAGCAGTTCCTTTTCTGGTTGATAATTGTTTATATAAATGTGAAAGGTGCTGTTACTAATGTCATTATCATTACTGTGGGTCTGATTATGCAGTACTATGTACTCCGTAAGTGTGATCCATCTCATAAGCAGGTGGCAAGGCAATTACCTATTTATGATGGAGTTCCAAGCAAACTGCATTTGGAAACTGCAGTTTTAAGGGAAGTCCCATGGAAAACAGAGATAAGTACTTTATTTGCATTTATATTAAATTACATTGTAGCAAAATGGAGAAAAGAAAGCAAACAACAAACTCTTGAAATAATCAATTTCAGTTTGTGCATTTTGTTTTCCTAGCATGGATTGATTCATAACTCATACGCCTATAAATTCTTAGAGTCCGTCTCTGTAATGGTTGTCTATTCTTTAGACTTCTCTTCACTTTCTTTCTCAGCTTTGAATCTTTTACTCTACTATCTCGATGAGTTATAACTGTAATTGAAAACTGAACATTAATCTCATGAATTTGCAAGGACTGCTTTAATGTTAAAGATTTTCCTGCATTCCCAAAGCAGATCTTTATTGCAGTTAAAATTGTATCTGGTAAGCTTCTATATAACAAAAACAATATGCAAATTAGTTCCTAAACAACACTTTTATGGTTAGTAATAGTCCATTGCTGTTGCACAGACCCTTACTGGGCTTTTATTTTCCAAGTTGTTAAAAAAAAACATTTTCCTGTAATTTTTTGTTAATAAGGTATTAACAGGATTGTACAAGTAGATGCCTTGATTTAACTGATGTGACATAACGATATATCAATATATAGAAACTATGTTATCTTGGAGTTGATTTCCTGCTAAGTCATGATAGAAACCATATTCCATGTTCATTTGGAAAAGCAGGTCTCTGAGCAAAGTATGCTTTTACTCTTGTTCCCTTTTTGTCCATACAGTAATATATCATTGGCTGATTTACTGTGAAAATGATCTCCCTGAAAAGCCCAATTCTCTCTGCTCATGCTGCTTTGAGTATTCTAGGTCTGATTTACATTAGGTTAAATGAGACAAGTTTCATTCCAAATCCATTCTTCTTTAATGTCAGTCACATTACCGGAGGAATACTAGGGAGGAAGTGCCCTGAAAGCTCTTATTTTTTTGTTTTGTTTTAATGTTTTTTAACATATTTTCAGTTGAGTTGAAGGTTTCTCCTTAACTTTTGTAGATATCATTTTTGGCAAAAGGATGCTAACCTCTCTTCTGTCTGACAGACAATGTTCAAAAGAAAGCATGCAGGAGGATCTAGTCTCAGTAACGATTACATATGCAATTATTTTTTGTCTTTAGGTGTGACTACACATAGGCCTACTGTAGGCATTGGGAAGATAGAGATGCTTCTTTATGAATTTAAGTGAACTCTGCTACATAGTATGTGGTACTTTTATGTCACTCTAATAACAGTAGAATGATGGCTTTTGCGACAATACAATTGTCTTAGGTATACAATACAAAACTCTTAGGTACGTTTCCCTCAAAGAAGACTTAGTGGAGTTGGAGTCATCACAGGATGCTATGTTACAGCATTAAATACCACAAACCCTTGAACTGTTGAAAGACAAAATATTATTGGTGTTAAAATACTACAGTGGTTAAGGACAATTGAGAATAATTACATATAAATGTCCAAGAAGTAATCTCTTTTTTTTGTTTAAAAAAAAAAAAATGTTTAAAGACTTAATTATGGAAGAGGTGGCTTCTAAGACTATTGTGATAAAACTGAGTGGATCTCTGCACAGCAGAATTCTGTTAATTCTTATAAAACTGTAACAGAGTAGTTGAACAAGCCGAGGGGAGAGGCTCTGACCCAGAGAAAACAAAATATTTTTGGAACAGTCTTACTTGTCTGCTTATGTGGGTGGGAAAATCACTAGTTTCTAGAGTGACTCTAAGCAGTGTTTTGAAGAAAAATTGTTTTGTGTCCTAATAAGTGTTGGAATGTTTTATCTGAACCAATGCATCAGATATCTGTGATTAATTTTCCCTACTCCCAATATTACGGAATTTCTTTTGAAAGTAGGTCATGTTTTGTGTAGAAAAAGATTGTAAATGATTTCAAGTATAACAAGACAATTATTTCTTATCTCTGATATCAGAAAGAATATACTTTTCAGATATTGTCAAGAATTAAAAAAAAAAATCAAGATTTGATCAGAATATAAACAGGATTAAAAACTTAACTTTTCTTAGGACACTTAGTGGATATGCCTTTACATCCTCACATTGAAAACAAAAATGTCCGCTCAGTGTCATTTTGTTAGTAGGCAAGAAAAAATGCTTGTAAATGAAAGTGGACCTATCCAGTTTAAAGTCACTTTGCAATAGTTTTGGCTACAAAAAAATAGAGAAATGTGGTATAAACCCTAGAAAATAAACTTATGTTGCTTTTTATTTAAACAATGAAGCTTCTCTGTACATGTAAGTGGCCTTTACCGTATAATGGCTGGGAAAGGAAACCAACCACTGACAACATGACCATGACACAATGATCTTTGGTCTGAATAGTTTCCCATAAGCTTATTTAACGTTTACTTGAAAATATTTGTTACAGTTATCTTAAATTCATTAACAGGCTTTCTGGATAAAAATGAACAGCTGAATGACATATTTTTAGCTTTCTTTGATTTTCACTTAAAACTGGCTTTAATTCTTGCAAATTTTAAAAAGATATTTAAAACAAATTATGAATATCATGCTTAAAGGCAGATCTAGCCTTGTGGATGATGCATATTTTGGATATTACTCCCATACATTTCTGCAGCCTTCCTTCTCTCTGGAAAGTTCAGGACAAATCCACAAAAGATGACCAAAGGGATGTCTGTATAAGCAGGATAGTGCACATGTGTACTGACTGAGCTGTATAGGGTGTGATAATACACTGACAACTGCGAATATGCGTGGAGTTTTTCGAGATTCCATGTCACTGACCAACAGCAACTGGCTCTGCTGCCACTGAGCTGAGCAGTGTCCGAAGCTTCCTGCTTTGCCTGCATGTCCCACTAAGGGGGCTATGACTGCTGTTCATTTCAGTGTGGGGTGAAAAATGTTTGTCATGTTCAGTGAGGGTTTAAACTTACTCAGCTTTCTGTGGAAACAAAGGAGGAAGACTTATGCACTGGGTTATTGTTTGCCTCTTCTGTGGAACTGACGAAAAAAAAAGAGAAATGCTTTAAACTTGAATAACAGTGAATCTCATTTTGTCTGAATTGAAGTTGCTGAAGAGCATTGCTGGTAGGCCTTTTGGTTTCAAAGGAAGTTTGTCAAAGTAAATGAATGCTGGTGGTTTATGAAATTCTTTTCGTCTTCTCCTTCACCCTAAGCTCAGCCTCTTAAACAAACAAAACAAAAAAAAAAAGGGAAGAAAACAGGACTTTAATAACAACTTTTCCCTCAATAACAGTATCCAAAAAGGTAAGGAATAATTTTCTTTTTAATTATTTTAACAAAGATGTTAAATTTAAGTTTACATGCCCACTACAGTTTTTTCAGGTAATTTTCTTGGGTTTTAGTTTCTGCTACATCTAAAACACTATTTTCACATAATTAAGTGTGAATATATTATGATGGGCTGGAGAATTACTTTTTTTTTTTTTTTTTGATTTAATCTGATTTTGATTGAAGTCTCCTTAAAGTGATAGCAATTGTATTCATACATTTTTGAAGGGACATAACAGAGATATCAACTGAATACCACGGTTATGAATGAAAAGACAGTCTGGGATAACAGGAACTTCATTGCATTTATTGTCAAATAAGAGCAGTTTTAGGGTGTGAGTATGTACTATATTGCTTTTTTTTTTTTTTAAGGAAAATAATTTTATTTCAGTTCTATATTGCATTTTAACTGTGACTCACGACTGCAGCCATCAATGTGCTACAGCAGATGGATTTCTGAACTAGGGATTAAAGAGACTGGGAATTGGAAAGAGGTGAAAGTCACCTAGAAGTCTGAGTAGCAGAGCCGGGTTTGCTTTAACCTTTGGTTTTTCTAATTGTAAAATACAACTCGAAGTGAGATTTTTAGGAACCATTCTGTATCAAATATCTTGTACTGAAGGACTGACTGTATTATTAGTATTGTCAGATCATTGTCAGCTTTGTCATTGTTCATTGTCAGTATTGTAAAAACAAACAAACAAACAAACAAAACCTCCAAAAAGAAAACCTTAAGCCCCCCAGGAACCTCCCTCCCAAAACAAAACAGAAACCTCCACATAGCTCTGATAAATTAACGTTTTTGTTCATACCGAATGTTCTTTCATATGCTCAAAGTGTCATCTACGCTAAACACCATCAGCCCCAATCCAGCCTTTGCACAAGTTAACCCAGGTTTTCAGGTCACTTAACTCATCACAACATCCTGAAGATTGTCAACATAATAATAATCAAAGTTGTAACTATCCAGTAGCAACTCTTCATCCTGGGGAAGACTGATCTTGAGTTATCCTTGCAAAGGGAGAAGTCTCCTAAGGTGACAGAGTGATCAGTCAGACTTGCAAGACGTGAAGCCCTCCCAGTCTAGGTCAGCTGTCAGGTAGAATGGAAACCTACACAGCTGGAGCCTTCCACGTTGGTTTTAAATTAGAAATAGGTACAAGTCCAAATGGACTGACCACTAACATGCATTTTTTTTTCTCAGATATTGTCCAGTTGACTAATATAACTGCAATTAAAAAGTCCCATATCTGTCCTTCTGCCATAACTCTCGGCAAAAACAGTTTGCTTTAAATTGGTAGTGAGCCACAATGATACCTTTATGAAATAAGAGCTTTGATTCTGTCCATGTTGTTGTCATAGTAGTAAGAGAAATCTCTCCTCAAGAGCACAAAATCATGTGAAGTTTATTATACTGGGTGTTAACAATAAATAACACTTTCATTTTTGAAGTAAGACTGTTAAATTGTCCTGAGTTCATTTGATTACAGTTGACTAATAAAGAGTGGGTGCTTATACACGAATTAATGTGATTAGATTAGAACTAAGATGATTTCGCTACTTGCTTAGTCCAGAAGTTTACATTAGGTTTTGTAAACCTCTTTATAAGCTGGTTACCCTGAAAATATCTAAAACACTGACAGTTCATTCTTACCCTAATTACCTAGGAATTTGACTTTGCCTCTTTTTTCATTAATCATATTCTAATAAAAAATGACAGTCAATAAAAACCTCAGCGGTGAACCAGACGAGCAAACTGTCACGTCTCAGAAGCCACAGCTAACTGCTAACTGGTATATTGGGTAAAGCTTGTCTTGGCTTCTGTCTAATGCTTGGTTCTGTTTGAGATTGTCTGAGAAACTGTGGTGGTTTTTTTGTTTTGTTTTCCCTGCATGATCTAATTATACAACTTTTTTTTTTTTTTCCCCAAGTGTAGTGGCTGAGAAATGAGTATCAATACTACAGGCTCAAATGTATAGAAATTATGGTTGATATACTGTGAAGGTTTGCAATCAAACAAAACATTCTTGTGGGGAAAAAGTTATGATTTAAAGCAGTACTTCAGAGCTTCTTTTGGCCTTACGGGTAGTAAATGACAACATCTGTATATATGAATATTTATGTTGCCCATATTTAACCCTAAGGATTTGAACACAACTTCAAAGGTACAAAGAAATATTAGCTTGCCTCTGTAAAAGATCTTGGAAGATTTTGCAATGATATGTAATGACTTATGCTAACCAATAGACCTAAATCACATTGAGTATACAATACTGGTTGTCATGTTGAAGAAGTATACAAACTGCTTATACTGAAAGTAGCAGCCAAAAAAAAAAAAAAAAGTAGGATTTGTTTAGTCTTTAGCTATATCGTAATCTGTGACTACTTTCCAAGTTGTCTTTTTATGAATGTGTATGTGTACAGTATGTATAAAATCTCTATAATATGATTTTAAATGCATGAATATATTTTATAAGAAATAAAAATGGTGAACCAGATTTTGCTGTAACATGGATATTTAGACATAGGGGAAAAATGGTAAAAGGAAGATCAGTACATAGGACCACAGAGAAGTGAACCTGGTTCTTTTCTGGTGAATCCTTTTACGAAGAGAACTATAGTGTTTCATTTTGTACAAGAACCTCTGAGATGACAGTTGACAACAGTAATGTAAAAGAGGCTGTAAAAGAATTCTTGCTTTTAAGAGAGAATGTCATCCTCCCCATACACACCCTACTAAAATAATTTTCTTGAGGGTTGAGGCTTCTGTTCAAGTTGGGAGTGTTGCTGGGTGTTCTGAAAACCTATATGTGAATTTCTCTGATATGTAATAATATTTCTGAGCTTATGTTGCATCTTTCTCTTGAAAAATATACATATTTGACTTTCTGCTCAGTCACTTTATTTTAGTAATGGTTTAGGAGCTAAATTATTGGTAAAAAACTTACACTGTCAAATTTATTGGAAATTTTTCAACATTCAAAAATGATATGTAAGCATGAAAGAAGGCAGATAAAAAGCAATCATACCATTTGTAGCTTGGTTTATTTTTAGCCTGTTTTCTTAACCAATTTACAAACTCTTTACAAAGATTTACAAGAGTTATAAACGTGCTCACATATAGGGAAACAAAAACAACCCTTTGATTGCATCATATTATCCTAAAATGGAATAGAAGCTGTATCCATGACAGTAGCCTGCTATAACTGTAATTACTTACAAAGTATTAAGAAAGTTAATGAGTATTGATGTCTTAGGATCTAACTTAGGACAAATTTTTAGCGACTAAAAGAATATTGCATTAAGTACTTTTGTTCTTAGTTACCGCTTTCAATTGTTGGTACCTCATGTTTTACTGTAACTTCAAAGAGCAAAGTCTCTTTACCTTTACCTAGAAGTATTTTATTCATTTAATGTTGAAAGAAGGAAATAAGGTCAATTTTTTAAAAGCTCTTAGCCACTTCCGTGGTCAAATCCTCCTATTGGCATACAAAACTTCTGCTGTATTTTACAAAAGCAGTTCACACATTGAGAGAAATGTGTAACACATCATTGTTACAGGAATCGTAGTGGAAATAATAGTTTCAAAAAAAGCACCAGTCCAAATATAAAGTTTTGTGGAACTTTATGGAGAATTAAATGCTTCCTCCAAATCATTAATTGTTGCTGTTACAGATATATCTATCCTGGATTGTTTCCACCCGTGTTTAGGAGAATTGACCATTAGCCTGAATCTGGGAATGCCTGTTTATCTTGTACACCATTTCCCTCACACACAGTGCTCTGCATGTTCCCGGTTTTGTTGGCAGAACCTGGATAAAGCCAGGGTTTATACATGTTCCCTTATATTCTCTTTTCTTGTCCCTTACATCTGTGCCTTTCCACAGTGCTCTACCAGGGCCCTCTATAGTGGAAATAAGACTATTAGTTTTCTTCTAATTCAATTAGCTTAGAAAGTGATGAAGAGGGACAGAATAAAGTTTTTGGCATCATAGAATGGTTTGGGTTGGAAAGGACCTTAAAAATCATCTGGTTCCAACCCCTCTGCCATGGACAGGGACACCTTCCACTAGACCAGGTTGCTCAAAGCCCCATCCAACCTGGCCTTGAACACTTCCAGGGATGGGGCATCCACTACTTCTCTGGCCAACCTGTTCCAGTGCCTCACCACCCTCATCATGAAGAATTTCTTCCCAATATCTAATCTACACCTACCTTCTTTCAGTTTAATACCGTTACTCCTTGCTCAAGCCCTCTGAGCATCTTCATGGCCCACCTCTGGACTCACTTTAACAGGTCCATGTCTTTCTTATGCTGGGGGCCCCAGAACTGAAAGCAGTAGTCCAGGTGGGGCCTCATGAGAGCAGAGGGGGATAATCACCTCCCTCAACGTGCTAGCTACATTTCTTTTCATGCAGCCCAGGATACAGTTGGCTTTCTGGGCTGCAAGCACACATTGCTGGCTCATGCTGAGTTTTTCATCCACCACTACCCCCAAGTTCTTCTCTGCAGGGCCACTCTCTATCCACTATCTCTATCCACCCAGCCTATATTCATGCTTGGGATTGCCCTGACCAAGGTGCAGGACCTGGCCTTGCTGAACTGCATGTTGTTTGCATGGGCCCACCTCTTGAGCCTGTCAGGGTCCCTCTGGATGGCATCACTTCCTTCCAGTGTGTCAACCACACCACTCAGCTTGGTGTTGTTGGCAAACGAACTGCGTGTGCACTCAATACTACTGTCTGTGTTGCCGACAAAGATGTTAAATAGTACCATTCCCAATACCGACCTTTTAGGAATGCTACGTCACCAGTCTCCACCTGGACCTCCAATTCATATCTCTATAAAAATCTGAGTGCGTCCCTGAGAATAATTAGTCATGGGCTGTAGATCTTTTCTCAGAAAGGAAGAGAAATATCTCAAGATGAAAAAAAATTAACCTTTCATAGGGATTTGGATCTGAAGAAATAATCTGCTGCCCTTCAGCTTCAAGAAAAACTAAGTAATGTGAAATACAATGTAACAGTCCTTGGTTGCAAAGGGTAGTTCCTTCTTTTGTAGTATTTTTTGGATTTAACTTTTCTTCAACTTTGCTTATATCTAACTAATTAAATCTCTCTGTTTCTGCATCTGTCCAATGTCTTTCTTGCTGGTTGCTCTTTGACTCCAAAGTAGCCAAGTATTAAAGTATTACAAAATTTGAATATTTAATCCCATTTACAGATTCAGGTTTTATCTGGCTTGTGAGGAGCATATATTCCTTTGAGCTTCTCTTGCTCTCTGCACACTTATTTTAAGCACAATTTTTTTTCTTTGTTTGCCAGCACTGCTATTTCTCAATTTTCTGGAAACAAGGAGCAAATAGATATGCAGTGATAGAAGTTGGGAAAGTTACACGGTTGAATTTTATGTTGCTAATATGCAATCAGGGTTCATATCTCAAAATATTTTATAATTATATTTTTTTTCTAAAATGTACGTATTTGGTGCATGGATGTGTGCATAGACCCTGATGTGTATTACAGAAGCTATATAAATGTAATCCCATAAAAAGATCAAGCTCTTAGCAAATTAGAGATTTGGGGGAATGGAGCGTAGCTGTCTTAAATATGTCAGTGTTAGCTGTTGCGTGCTTTGTAGTGTTTTTTTGTTTGTTTGATTTTAATCTGAAATGGAAGCAAGAAAATTCCAAGAAAACACATTACTGCCCTTGAATAGCAAGTAAAGATAATTTGTCAGTCTTTTTGAAACAGATAGTCTGGGTTTATCTTTCTATCGCTACAGTGGAAATGGTTTAAGTAGGAAAATAGTTCAGAGAAAATCTTTTCCATATGTCACTGAATTCTTATAGAAACATTACATATTGCCTGTTTTTTCTGTAACTGTTTGAGAGAATTCTGATGCTAATCACAAGAATGATTTGTTATTTACAATATTATTGCATTATTAATGTTAATACACCATATTGAAAGCGAAATGCTTTGTTCTGGACATAATCTGCTGCTGTGTTTTAAAAGTTCAAGAATTGAGGTGGTTAGAACAAAGTTCTAAAGCATGAATATGTTCGCATGAAAAACACAATCAAGATAGTATATTCTTCCAATTAACAGCTATTCCATTAACTACAGCTTCCTCACGAGGGGAGCGGAGGGGCAGGCGCTGATCTCTGCTCTCTGGTGACAGCGACAGGACCTGAGGGAACGGCATGGAGCTGTGACAGGGGAGGGTCAGGCTGGGGGTTAGGAAAAGGTTCTTCACTGAGAGGGTGGTGGGGCACTGGAACAGGCTCCCCAGGGCAGTAGTCATGGCACCAAGCCTGCCGGAGTACAAGAAGCGTTTGGACAACGCTCTCAGACACAGGGTCTGATTTTGGGTTGCCCTTTAGGGACCTAGGAGTTGGACTTCATGATCCTTGTTGGGTCCCATCCAACTCGGGATATTCTATTTTTCTATGATTCTAACGTTACAAAATGACTTTATTTTTTAAAAGAAATTACCTGGAAGAGTTGCAGATGTCAAAAATGTGGATGTACTGTACTATTTGTGACAACAATGGGGAAATGCTGCTTTTAAGATTAGTGTTTTCACAGGGTGGGCTTATTTCTATATGGTAATCCTCTACTTACATGGTATTTTGCGAACCATTTGGCTGCGAGTTATGCATTCAGAGAGATTAAAAATTCCTGATCTTGATTTCTCCTTGTTCCTTGGCTGTTATGGCAGTGTTGTTAAAAGTGGAAGAAGTGGACATGCACAGCTCCTCAGAAATTGCACTTCTCAGAGAATGATGAGGTTAGAGGGGACCACTAGAGATCACCCAGTCCAAGCCCCCTGCTTGGAGCAGGTCAAGCAGAGCAGATTACTCAGGACTTCTATACAACATGTCCTTTGTTTCAAGAGAATTGATGTTTTGTCTGTCAGAGCAGAAGTTTTATTTTCCCTAAGATGGAGCAGGACCACTTCCACTTGGAACTGTAAATCTTATTTCAAAAGGTTGGAGTAGGTTATGGGGAAGGATAGGAAATGAGGATAAACTGGCAATGAAACTGGTGTGGCCAGCTTGAGGGCCACTCAGGACTACTTCACATTTCTCTTTGTGAAGTTATACAAGCCATATATATACACACACACATACATATGTATATATATATAATTTATATATATATACATATGTGTGTGTGTGTGTGTGTGTATAAAAATACAAATTTGCCCTACATGTCTTCATGTGAATTGTGAAAACTTTCAGCAGAAGCAAGATGTTGTTTATTATTATTAACAAGGATTCCTCCTCCAGTGTCAGAGTGCTTTTGTTTCTTATGATGAATACTGGAATATCAGGTAGCAATATAGTTAATATTGTTTTATAGTGTAAAATGCTTATTGCATCATTCTGGTCATTGCTTTATTTTCCTTTGTCTTTTTGGATAATCCTGTTTGGTTTCTGACTAAATCAGAAAACCATCATTTATTCCAGACTAAATTCCAATGTGAAAGAATATTTTCTTTCACTTATTAATCCCTCTGTGGCATATTACATTTCAGTTGCTATCTTTAATGTGCTCATCCTTTACCTTTTCTCCTGGGAATTGAGCTATACATGGACTGCTAATATAATAGCACACTTTCTAGGGTACTTCAGAAACACCTTGTCTGTCACAGCATTTTATATCCCAGTAAAATGCAATTTTTCCTACAGAAATTTTCCTGAAGTTACTTTCTTGTTTTGAACTTTTTAGGCTTAATTAGAGTAGTTAACAACCAGTGTTTCTGGATTTTTTCAATAGAAAGACAAATGGAAGCTTGGGTCTCATATTTTTTACCTTTTCTCTGTCTCGTTATTCCCTCCCATCATCTGGTGGTGATCAACGCAGAATTGGGATCTGACTACACTTTTGCACAGATTCTGTATTCTACTAATAAGTAGAACAACTTACATTTGGTCATACTCCTTTGTAGTATGACTGCCACTGGATATTTTTTCATCCTCTACTGGGATTATTTATTTATTTATTTATTTATTTATTTTTAAGGCAGAGGTGTTTATACCATAAGGAAATAGTGAGCAAAAATGTGATATTCAGTTTTCACAGTATTTTATATTTGGCCAGACCTGTAGGAAATGTGTAATACTTCACTCAGCATTTCTATCTTTACTTCTTCTCTCTCAGAAAGTCTAATTATTTTGGGTTTGTTTTATCTTTATTTGCTTGATAAAAGGTCTGAGATTTAACTCTGAACTTTAGGAATTTTGAAATTAAGTTTTTGGCCTTACATTGTCTGTTACCTTTCAAAAGCTCAGGCTGAGCCTAGGTAATAGAAGGGAGATGAGGTTGCATAACTTTTGTGTGTCAGTACATGAATTATTTGTGGCTGTGATTTCATTTGATCCCAAAGACATACTTAACAAACTGTACTTTCCAAATTGATACAGTGAGAAAACCTGTTTCTTTCATACACCTTACAGATTTCATAATCAAACAAAGAAAGAAACAAAACCAGCAAAACCGTGAAAACATTTATCTTTATGAAGCTAGAAACATAACTTCATATTTTATGGTTTTCACAGCATAATTGTTTTAGTTATCAGATATGTGAAGTAACTATACAGGGATTTTGAAATAAGTGAGATTTGTATCAAAATTTTGAAATTAAAAGGAATGTGGCTGGAGAAGTGTAAATAGGAAAAAAAAGATGAGCAGATAACTTACGACAGGAAGTAAATGATTTGCATTGTTTGCGTCTTTATTTCAGGACTTTTTTTTTGGCTAATTTCTAGTTATGACACATGTAAGGAATATAATGTTTGGAGCCAACATCAACATCTTAAAAATATAACACATGGTTTAATATTGTTATGTTTCATAGCTCTGGAAAAAAAAAAAAAAAAGGACAAAACCACAATGATCCTTAGCTGTGCATTCAAAAGTCTTGAAATCACCATCTTTTAATTTTCAGTTCTAAAATAACAATTTTCTTAGCTTGCTAACAGAGACCGTGATCAGACCCAGATTGTGGAACTATGAGAATGTGCATACATTGTCACTGTCCATTTAGATCTCTCAAATTTACAGGACAAATGTACTCTGTAAATTATTAAACTTTATTTTATGATTTTTTGGATCTGATTCAAAAGCTTTTTGGGTATGCTGACATATTTATACTTTTCAGATTGGAATTTGGTCTATACCATTTCCATAAGTTAGTGGATTTTGAAGAAACTGGCAGGCAGCAACTTTGCAAAGACGCAGGAAATGATGGCTGCAAGGGACAGCAGGCTGCAGGTGAGAACGGCTGCAGAATGGCCCTTACCTCTTCCTGACCCCTGTGTCCTCTGTACATGTTGCTCTTGCTCTTGACCTAATGGCTCTGGTCCTAGGCTCTAGCACGAGCTGCCTGCTTCAGCCAAAACCTGAGCAGGATCTCAGGAGTGAAGTTGCGTACATCCAGATATTTAGGGCCAATTGTAAAATAGAGATGAGCTTTGACAGACACAGAGATTTGGAATTTGTGAATAGAATAGAGTCTGCAGTTTGTTTTGCCAGAGCTTTTGCCACAGTGCATCCTCTCCTCATGTCCACTTGATGTAAATCATATTTCCCAGTGCATCCTAGACACTCCTGTAACCTGTTCTGCCTCAGGATTTTGTGCTACATTTCTTCTAGCCAAATGACCAGCCACCTGCCTCCACTTGTCCTCAAGATCTGTAGGCTTTTTGTGGGTAAATGCATGTTCTTAGATTAAGCTATATCATAAATAACTTTCCAGTGTGTCTTCTTTCCCATACATCTCTACCATTTACTTCTCTCTCTCTCTTTTTTTTTTTTTTTTAACCCTATTCTCTAGCCATGGGGTCGAACTATCCCACACAGCATACAGGTCTGCATAGGCATCTGTAGCTCCTTGCTCCAAAGCCATTTCCACATCTCTAAGCTTTGCTCTGCCAGCTGGGCTGAGCCACCAATTTCTGCCATGAAATTGCCCTAGTCTCTACTGATATAGTTGCAGCTTTTGATTGCAGCTCTATAATTCCCCACTCACCATGCACTCCTGTCTGCTACCCACACTTCTGTCTGCGGAGAGGAGGGCAGATGAGAGGATTCAATGGGTATCCCAACTCACCCTACACTCTTTGTCTCATCACTTGTTAACTGGTGATGTACATTCCCCTTTCGTGAGTTAATGGCTCCACAGTTGTCAGCCCTGCGTATAGAGCCAAGTTTTCAGTGAGTGACAGTCAACGTTCTTCCCTGAGTTTCATGAGTGCAATGCCCCTGGCCATCTCCTCCAAGCCTTTTTCCATTGTAGGGGTGACAACATGCTAAACCAAGGAACTAACTTAAACCACCTAAAAGCCCCAAAGATGATCACACTCCCAAGCTATGACTGAGTTTTACAAAAATCTATTTCTTTTTTTCCCCCATGGAACTGATATGTATTTTTTTTTATATAAGTTCACACATTTTTGCAGCTCCTGGAGTAAATGAAATTTACTTTTCCTTTTGTTGTTGTTTTTTAAACAGCTGCAATATCATGGAAAGTTCTAACTTTCCAGTAGCACTTAGAAAAGGACAAATGCAATCTTGACTTTTTTTTTTTTTTTTGCTATTACATTTATAGAGTAGACAAAAGAAAATTAACTGGCTTCATCTGAAGCAGATACTTTCTGTAAAGATATGGATCCCTTTTAAAAAAATGTTTGGCTGAAGCCTTCATATCTAAGGGACATGTAACTATGGACATGTAACTAAGTCATGCAGTTAGAAGAAGGGTGTTGAAATATCCTCAAGTTGCTGGGGATAGTGAAGTCACTGTAAAACCTGAGTTCAGTAAGCATGTATTAACACAAGGGAAGTGTAGTAATTCTTTTCACTCCTGGGGATTTTGTCAACTGTGTCACCAAGGGTTAATATATTTCTTTTTGCCCATAATAATAACCCACAATAATAAATCAAGAGCTGTTCTTTTTCCTTACTTTTGTTTATGATCATTAGGTAAATAAGCAAAGGTTGTAATATAATGAAATATGTTTTAGACATATTCCTTGTTGTTTGCCAGATGTCTGTACCTTTTTTCCTCTTATCAGATCTCTCTTTCTCTCTCGCTTTCTCTCATGCTGTCCTCACTGCACTCACATGATACCATGAATGTCGCTTCCTACATTTTGTGCATACTTATTTTAGATTATTCAGTTAAGAAAAACTGCTCTAAAAGGGATACTGTGTTATTTCTTATCCCCGAATTGTTAAACAGGTGGAACTATGAGGTTTCACTGGACAGAAAATCCCCACTTTCATCTACTTCCCTAACTTCATCTTATCTTTCCATCTAATTATCTTTTATTAAGTAAATCATGCTCATTGAGTTCCTCATGCTGAGCTAGCTAGTCTGCTGCTGCAGACTCAAGCTGGAAACTTTCAAACTAGCTGTAGACAGCATTTTTTTTCCTCAATTTTCAGACTCGGCAAATTTCTGATGCTTAGTGGCCTGTGTCTGTAACAATATGAATGCTTTCTTCTCTTTGTTATCTTTTACATACACCTTAGAAATTATTCTTGATTCCCTCTGGAACACATTGAAAACTGTCACCTATATAATATCACCAAAATTCAATGTAGATGTGAAGTGTTTTACTATCAATTGTTTTTCTATGAAGCAGTCATATACCAGAGAAGGGAACATTTTTGAAAGTATCACTATAACTACAAAGATGACTAAGGATTCAGTATCAACCAGGGGATTATGCCTGTCTCAAGTTAAACTTTTTGTTTCTTATTTCATCAGTGCAGTCTTTTTAGGAACGTGAAAGATCCCATTGAAGTGATATGTAAAAAAAGCTCATCCTGATCGTCCATCTGGAATCATGATGTTCTGACCGCTTCAGGCACTTTAATAATAATCAACATTTTTTTGTTTTAAACCATTGCTTCCTTTCAAGATTAGTATTTCAGTCTATTTCTGTTAAAATAGATACAAGCTCAAGTCTTAGCTGTTCACAACTGAAATCGAATCCCCATTGCCATTTCTATTAGAAATGTTGCTCTACGACATTCAGGCATGGATATTAAACTAGCTGCATAACAATATTCATCCTTGATGCTATTAATGTTGTGTTTTAACACTCACAAAAAGCTATTAGTCTTCAGATTAAATGAAAATGTTTGTGAAAAATATCTGCAGAAAACTTAAACATTACATTACAATTTCTAATTCTAGGCATTCTAGGATTTTTTTTTTTTTCTAGAAAATAATAGATTAAAAAATGTTTGGAAATGCCATTACAATGATGTATGGCATTTTAAAGGGTAGTGCATCTGCTTTCATCTGCCATGGTCTTAGAGCCTGACTTTCCCAGCTGGAGTTACCATAATGGATCAGCACAATACACAGTGGTGGTTTCCCACGAAAGGAAGTTGGCAGCCAAAAACTCACTTTAGCTGAACAGGTATTCCCGATCAAGACTTTTCTCCACTGGAGGGAAAATCTGCTCTAGTTGTCACTGAAATATATTCTTCTCTTTCAGTTTCTTACAATTTCTTTCTAAGAAAAATCAAGCACTGTATATGAAATGTAATCTTTTTAGCATATATAGTGGGTTTTTTTGGTTGATTGGTTGGTTGGTTGGTTCACAAATTCTTGATTATCTGTTACTCCTTTGATATTACTTCTATAATTCTGTGAGCTATATAGATTGAACACAGTTCTGTGATGCTGTCAAAAGGGACAGTCCTATCTTCCTTCCATCTCCTATTTCCACCCCATGTTTTGTAGAAACAGTAGGTTTCATGCAGCCTCTTGTGAAATATATGAGGGCACTGATGAAGCTGACAAATGACTAGCTGGGAATGTTGCATCTGTTTGATCTGATTACTTTATTACTTTGAACTAACAGGAAAAACTAACTGGTCAAAAAAATGTGCGAGACCGAGCATGTGTGAGAGAGGAGAGGCTGTCTTTTCAGGAGCAGTGGATTTGTGCTGGGTAACACTGGTTATGAAAGTACAGCAATTGTGCAAAGCAGAAAATCCTATTTCCATTAAGGTCAATGGAAAAACACCCTTTTACTCTGAGAGCAGTATCCAGAAGACCTATGGATGCTTCAGTATAAAATGTAATGGAAATTTAACAAAGTAACTATTGTAGTGAGATTCATTTTTTTGAGGTTATAATTACAATTAATAAAATTACACTGAGTCATGAATCACCCTTCCTGCATTCTAAATTATCTTGTTCTTTCCTGTGTCAAATGTAGTGTTAAATTATAGGGCACTGCATCTTGCTCACTAAACCAAAAATATATATAAAAGTCTTCAAAGAAACATTGCACTTGTGTGCATGTTTTGTTTTTAGTAAGTGATAAAACTTCTAAGTTAAACTACATGACAGAAATCCAATGGATGAAATAGAGGTCTGAAAAGTCTTCAGTGAATCATAGCCTCTAGTTACTTTTTATTCTTTTATTTTCAAGAAGTTGGCTTTACCTCTTCCTCTGTGCTTCAGTGATAATATTTGATTGTCTGCATTGTGTACAAATGAGACAGAATGAGGCAATCTGGTCCCAAGCAATGAAAGCTACTATTTTGTTGTGCATATAAGAGCGTGACAACAGGCTACCCGACCAAAGAAAGTTTACATGTGTTTCTACATAGTGAAACATCAAAATATTTCAAAACGGTATGTTCAACCAATATAAGCACAACATACCTACAAAGGTATCATAGTTTTTCTTCAGGAACTTACACTAGCTGCTGAACAAAAGAATTGCCCAGTGGTGCAGTTTTAGCTCCTTGCCTTACTGTTATTTTTTTTTTCCTAAGCCTTTATCTCACACTGACAAGAATGTTCTTCTATTTAGTCAACCTGTTCTACAAGTCCCTATTTCTTTAAATAATATTTTAAGCAATAATAAGAAAAATTAGAGGGATGATTCCATGAAACTGCCAAACCTTGAATGTTTCTAAGGTTTTACAGTTTTTTATTGCTTTGCATTTTTTTTAACAACTATATAAATAAATAAATAAATAATCCTCCTTGCTTAAAACCTTACTTGAAGATTAATAGGACAAGCGGTAATGGGTATAAATTGATGCACAAGAGGTTTCGTCTCCATATGAGAGGGCACTTCTTCCCTGTGAGGGTGACAGAGCACTGGAACAGGCTGCCCAGAGAGGTTGTGGAGTCTCCTTCTCTGGAGATATTCAAAACCCGCCTGGATGCAATCCTGTGCAACGTGCTCTAGGTGACCCTGCTTGGCAGGGGGGTTGGACTAGGTGATCTCCAAAGGTCCCTTCCAATCTCAGCCATTCTGTGACTCTGTGATTAACAAGCAAATAATTCTTCAATAGTAAGAAATCTCCTTTCACTATGTTACAGTTAAGAAATGTTCTCTTTTCACCTGGCATGAGTTTAATTTAGAAGTCTTTGTAGCAATCAAAACCTTGCACAAGCATTATATATGTTGTTAGGTTACATTTATAGTAGTTTGATAAATCAAATATGTGTGTCTGAGTTTTACATCAGCAAGGTCAACCCAACTATCACTAAGATGGTGAACAAAGAAGTTTAATGCACCCATTGCTGTATTATAAAAGTTGAGAATTACATTAAAATAGAGATAATGAATGCAGTCTGATTTTCTAGGCTGCTCCCTGTTTTATTTATTTAGCTGGAACTTTTTGTCTTTATAAGTGAATCCATAAAGAGGTCTTAGATATACACTAAGAATCCTTTCTGTGGGGAAATATTTTACGCCATGCTCATCTTTATGTAGTAAACAATATGTATACATTTATCTTATTCAGAATGAGGTATCAGGACTAAATATTTTTCTGTCTTTTATTTACCACCCCACCCACCCACCCACCCACCCCCGGAAATTAGCCATACTGAAAGCTGAATTCAGTATGAATTGTTATTTAATCTATTCTCTTGCGGATGATACAAAGCTTGGCGGAGTGGCTGACACACCAGAGGCCTGTGCAGCCATTCAGAGGGACCTGGACAGGCCAGAGAGTTGGGCGGAAAGGAACCTCATGAGGTTCAACAAGGGCAAGTACAGGGTCTTGCACCTGGGGAGGAACAACCCCAGGCAGCAGTACAGGTTGGGGGCTGACCTGCTGGAGAGCAGCTCTGCGATGAGGGACCTGGGGGTCGTGGTGGACAACAAGTTAACCATGAGCCAGCAGTGTGCCCTTGGTTTGTGGTACTGGCCTGTATAATCTTTAGTCCTTTTTATTTTTTTGGTATGAGAATTTTAATCAAACATTTCTAAGATAAAATATTTTTTTCAATAAAGATAAAAAGGAACAGGAGTTACAGTGCAGTCTTCATGTGAGGGACAACACTATCAACATACTACAGAAAGCTGTAGAACTGGAACGAGACAGAAAATATGGCTGTTCAATTCCAGGACTAAAAATATAAACCTCATTAATAAATTATGAATTCATTTAAATATTTGTCATATTGTAACTCAGTAAACCTAGTTATCCAAAGCTCTAGGCTATTATTTTAAGGTAAAATTTTTGTAAAGAATTTGTTTCAAAATTCAAAATAGTGCAGGAGATACCACTTAAAAGGTACACCTTAGGTCACTGAGAATATATGGTTGTCACATGGGAGAAAGAATTCTAAAATTAACAGCATTTATGGTGTCTTTTCACTTATTAAAAAAAAAATCATAGAATCATACGATGGTTTGGGTTGGAAGGGACCTTAAACACCATCCAGTTCCAACCCCCCTGCCATGGGCAGGGACACCTTCCACTAGACCAGGTTGCCCAAAGCCCCATCCAACCTGGCCTTGAACACCTCCAGGGATGGGGCATCCACAGCTTCTCTGGGCGACCTGTTTCAGTGCCTCACCACCCTCAGAGTAACGAATTTCTTCCTTATTTCTAATCTCATTCTACCCTCTTTTAATTTAAAACCATTACTCCTTGTCTACATACTCCCTGATAAAGAGTCTCTCTCCAGCTTTTCTGTAGGCCCGCTTTAGGTACTGGAAGGCTGCTATAAGGTCTCCCTGAAGCCTTCTCTTCTCCAGGCTGAACAACCCCAACTCCCTCAGCCTGTCTTCATAGGAGAGGTGCTCCAGCCCTCTGATCATCCTCGTGGCCCTCCTCTGGACCTGCTCTAACAGGTCCATGTCCTTCTTGTGCTGGGGGCCCCAGAGCTGAACGCAGTACTCAGAATATTGGTATTGTTTTATGTTTTTGTGTAGCATCAGCCAGTTACTGAAATGGATTATGTTGAAATATGTGTCTTTTAATAAAAATGCTAAGACACTGTTCTACCTCCTACAGTCTTACAGGAGATTTCTAAAGATCAGTTTTGATTAGGTTTTCTGAAAGGCACATGGGGAAGTTAAGCCACATACAAACATCTTCTATTCCTTACCACCTTGGACTAAGTCAGCACTAATATTTTCTGGAGGAGGAGTCTTTCTTTTGACTCTTAATTTATGGGAAGGTTAAGTGCGGAGTTAGGATCAGCTATCCAGGATGAAAAGTGCAGGCACAGTTCAGAGTTTCACAAAACTGTTTGAAGTCTAGGAGCCTACTCAGCTACTGTAGTTAACCTGCAAGTCCACTTCAAAAATTACCAGCTTTAAGTTGGACTGGCAAATTTGATCTGATTGGCAGTGTCCCAGCCAAGAACTCATGGCCAGTAGATGAGACCACTGGTCTTGGCAGCAGTTTACAGTTAGTTTGCCTTAAACCAATAATGAAACCACAGCGACAGGCTGTTCTGATTCATAAAGATTTTGTTCTCTTCTCAGGACTTCTGAAGTTTCAGCCAAAGCAAATAACTTCCATCTCTGTTTTCTTCAACTTTTAAGATTTGTAAATATTTGTAAACTGTACACTTCGCAAGTTGGTCCTTCTTCCAGTGCACGTGTAAAGCCACTAGCAAAATACATAAAAAAAACCTACTGATTATGTACACAGTAATGAATGTCTCTGCAAATACCTACTGCTGTGGGACAGAAACAAAATATGTAAGAAGAGTTTTCACTATTAAAAAAAAACATCAATTACTGCATTATGAAGAAAGTTTACTGTTTTTTTTCTTTTTTCTTTTCTTTTTTTTCTTGTTTTCTCTTTTTTCTTTCTCTCTCTTTCTTTCTTTTTTTTTTTTTTTTTTTTAATAAACCTCTAATGGGCCTCGTTCAAAATCATGTGTGGGGATATCTCTGTGTTTTGGGTGAGATTTATCCAAATTCTGAAAGTTCTGGAAGGAGGGCCGGCAACAAGGAAAAGACTTCACCTTTATCATAAGTAAAAGTGTTGTGTGGGTTGCTGGTACTACACTAGACATGAAGGGACCTACGTCCATTTCTATCCTTTTACTTCTCTCGTATCCATTCTCATCTACAACAGTTCTCCAGAAGCGTCTAACGAATGGCAAGTAAATGTACTGGAATGCACTGAAAAGTTTATAACAGCTGAGAAACTGGAACCAGAAAGTGCAAAAACTTCTATTCAGCTGTAATGAAACATATTCATGTTATTAATTTTATCATATTCATCATAATGCCAAAACCATCTACTCTTCAGTGGTTTGTTTACTGCATTGACTTTCTAAATTTCAAATACAGGTGTTAACACTAATCGCTGTAACATAATTATTTTTAAAGACGGATGTTGGAACATAGGAGCAATTTTTATGTGGCTACAGCTTGCCCGTATCACCATTTTCTCATATCACCATTTTCTCAGCATTAGGGTGGGAAAGCATTTTCTGAGGAGTTGATTTTCCTCTGGGCAAGTGAGTACTAATGGATAAATAATGAAAAAGAGTGCAGCAAGATTTACCTACATCATGATGTAGGTAATACACTGTATGGTAGTATAGTGCTATCCTTTCAAGAATAATATGAGAATACACTTCCTGGAAGTTTCTGGAATGTGGACAGCAAAATAAAGCCCACCATAAAGATTCTTGATTTTTTTTTCTTGTGAAACAAGGAACATCTGAAGGTGAATTGGTATTTTTTTGGCTTATGTAGATAAATTACAAGGTAAGTTTTGCCTAGTATGAAGTTCCATAGTTTGAGAAAGAAAGCAATTTAAAATATATATTGATTCAATTTAATCTTGTCTTGAAGGAAGAAAGCTTTTGCATAATTTTTCTAGACTCAAACATTTTTGAAAGTATATTGGATATTGAATGACATTTTCTTTGCTAACAATTCCTAGTCAAGTAATAAGTATNTATAATATAATCATATCATAAATATAATATAATATAAATATAATATATAATTATAATTTTATTATTATATAATAATATATATAATATATATACATAAAATATATTTTCATAGCTATTTCTAGCTGATGAAGCACACTCCCAAAATGCCTAACAGTATTATTAATAAGATTACCTCATTATTACAACAGTAAAGTAAACTACTGTTTGAGGTTGTTCATATAACATGACTTAATTGAGGGAAGCTAAATTATTGTCTTTTTCTTTTTTAGGAGTGAACTTAGATTATGAATCAAAACATGAGCATAGGCTCCATTCAGGAAGTAATGGAAGAGATGCAGTTTTTTAGGACCCAACCAAGACAACCTTATAAATTAGATGGAGTTTGCCAACCAGATGGCAATCTGTGTAATTCAAATCTTCCATCTCAACATTTCTGTCCATATTCATCTCATTATACATGTATGCATATGAATTACAGCAGCGATTTGGAAATTTTTGAAGCAGTAAGAATTCAGGAACTGGAAGAAGTCAAAACCAGAGCTGCCCAAATGGAGAAGACCATGCGCTGGTGGTCAGATTGTACTGCTAACTGGAGGGAGAAATGGAGCAAAGTTAGAGCGGAAAGAAATAACGCCCGAGAGGAAGCAAGACAATTGAGAATAAAATTAGACAGCGTTGTAAAAGAACTGAGTATGCTTAAAAAGATAAATCAAGATTTAATAAGTGAGAAGGAAAATTTAGAAAATGTAACTGCTTGGAAAACAGAATCCAGTTGCTCAGAAATATCTCATATAAAAAAAGACCTAAACCAGTTAACACTTCCAGAACAACAACCTGTGAAAGAACTGAGCAAACCCAACAAGATTCCTGGGGCAGAAGACACAAAGAAGGTAAAGAATGGGGAATTTTTTAGTTCATGAAGAAATTACAGATGTGTATCTAGAAATGGGATTTTTCAAGGATTTTCACCAAAATACCATGTGATCTGGTCCATACTAAAAACACTTTTTTTTTTTCCACCCATTTTATAATCCTAATATAGAGAAATACAGAAAACAATTCATACCCCTCAGCTGTGGCTAAACATATAAGTAAAAGAGGCAGACTGCTGCCTCCAATAATTTATTTTTCAACTTTCATGTTATAAAGTAGCAGGTTACCTCTGAATTCTCCACATTCTGTGTCCTATTATGTCCAAAAAAATCAGCATAGGTTCCTGATATCTAAAATAAAATTACTTAGTTCTCCCTTTTTGCAGTTTCTGAAATGAGGGAAGAGGTGAGGCAAATTCTTCTGCAAAGTGGCATGGTTTTTATTTGGTAAGGAGAGCAATTAAAATCGAAAAAGAACAGACTGGTATGAAACAGTACTGTTGTAATATGCTAAAAAGTGATTAGCTGTTAAACACAATTGGTCAGAGGTGATAAAACCTAAATGTATTTCTGAAGGGAACTATTGTTTATATGCGTTCAGTCTTCCTAATGCAGATGTATTTTATTTTTTAATCTTTTTTTTCTACCTGTTTTTGATTTTGCTTACATTTTGCATGCAGAATGTGTATCCTCAAAATAGCTATAATAGTGCTTTTAGTTTCTGAATTGGACCCAGATTGGTATGTTATGCAAGTAACCGGTCCTTTTACAAAACTTGTTAAAGTCCATCACTGGCTTCAACATGATTTACATTAGAAGTCTAAGAGTTCTTATGTGGAATTTTTCAATATATTATCTGTATGTACAAATTGCATTTCTGGTTTTAATAGTTCCAGCATTCTGTCTTCGCCATAGTTATAGCCAACTAGTGATTGGAACCTATTTGTTTAGTAGTGATACATTAGAAGTATTTTGCATATGGAACATCTCACATGTTCACAGGGTGTGAGATGTCACAAAACAACAGTGATCAACCAGAATGACTTTTTTGCATTAGAGAACATTCTAACTGTATCCAATGCAAGTATACAAGATGTTACTTATTCCCTTTTCCCCCCTGCATGGTTTAAGTGTTTGGAAGAGCCTTGGTAGGCCTTGCAGAAGTTATGTTTAGACTTTTCATTTATGTTTTTCTCAAATGTCATGTTTTTCTCTTTTCTCAGGATGTGGGGGTAATCAAAGACTCTTTAAGAAGCAATCAAAATGAAAAAATGACTCCAAAGCATTCTGATTCCTTTCCCAGTGGAATTACCAGTATTTATTTGGAGGAACCAAAGAAAAGTCTGGACAATACAACCCAGACATCAGAGAATGATTTAATACATGTTTCTGTCTTGCATTTGCATTTGGCTGAGTTACAGAAAATCTTACAGAAGGAAAGAGAGTAAGTGCAAAATATATCCTCCTTGGGGAAATCTCTATTAAAAATAAGTTTTTTAAGACACTTTCTAAAGTAGAGATGGTGATGTTTTGCATTTACAGCTCATATTATGTTCTCCTAGATATTTCTATGCTTTATTAATAGCTTTAAGTAATTCAGAAAAAAAAAATATATATATATTTACATATATACAATATACATATATGTAAAAATACCACTTAGTGGTATTGAGAATCTATATTTCCCTGTTTTGAAAACATTTCACAGTAATATGTATGTGTTTCTTGTTTTCTTTGGCTTGTCATTTGCATAAGGAGTACTCCATACAGAACTGTTAAGAATATACAGTTAATTACAAAAGTGATACTTACTAGCAATGTGGTACCAATGAAGTGGTATCTAATGTTTGTTGTACTCCGTTATTGCAGTGCCTTGTGTTTAAGAAGCAATTTTCATAGACTCTGATTTCAAAGTCTGCCTACCTCTGTCAGTAACTGCTCACAGAGCAGTGATTTTCACGTAGTAGTGGGCATTGGTGTAACACCTTCCTCTGAAGGTCACTTAGGGCAACATTTCCTGCTTACAAAGAGGTTCTGTAAGCAGAATATATGCAACTTAAAAGTATAAAGTAATTATTTTTTGCTATGCACACAATAGATGCCTAGAAATAAGCATGAACATAGTCACCAGTCTCTGAGACACCCTATGAGTCTTTGTTGGGCAGGCTATCATCCGCCAGCTCAGGACAGGTTAGTCTCCACTTCTCATGGGAATGGGATGATTTTGATGAGTTGCCATCTCCAGATTCCCACATTTTCTTTTAAAGTTTTATACTTGTTCATGTCAGTATTTTTTGGTCCTGGATCTTGGAGCTGCTAATAATCACTATCTCAACAATCTCACCTCTGTTTGCATTTTTCCTTATCTTGCATAGCTCTAGCTTAGGTACTTTCTCACAGAATCTTCCTCACAATTCAGCAATTTTCTCAATAAACTTAAGCCAAGGACACCGCTGTGCTGCATCAAAAGCAAGCTTGGATTACAGACAGCTTGAACCCCCTAGGCTAAAGGTTACCTTGGCAGCCAGTATGATCTTGCTCATTCTGCATAGGATCTCTCAGCAGTTTTTTGATTGTTGTGCAGCACTCCAGAGTTGTGGCTACATTCTTTCCAGACTCAAACCAGCTCATGCAGAGCTACTGTTTGGACATGCCCCTACTTACCTGACTAACCTCTCCATAAGCAGTTTAGGTGGTTCTGGTTCAAGAGTATTCCGTTTAATGAAGAGGCAACAAGAAGATACTTCACTCAAGTGAATTGCTTCATTGACATAGCTAACATTGCTTCCAGGCCCTGAGCCAGATTACTCAGTGGTAACTCTGATATCTCTGCACAAGCCTGCAATGTGCTGCGTAGACAGGCCCCAGAGACATGTCTCATCAAATATACTTTGGTTTGATTCCTTAAGGTTAACTGCGTTGCTGTGGAAGATGGATGTTAAACCAAATATTCTCAGAATGCAGTTAAAGTCAATCTGACAACAATACCTTTTGTCAAAAGGTTGACATATTCTGTTAGCCCCAGAATAGAAAATAACTACTGTGGCATACAACAGTTTATTTTATTGCTAGTTGAATTTTCTTTTTCACTATTTGAATAAATATTCAATATTGAATATTTTGAAGATTTTTTCTCTTTTCTCATATATTCACTCTTCATCCTTATAGTTTCATAATATGTTTATAATGTAAAATTTTCATCTCCCAACCACTTCTGTGGTTTTACTGTTTTTCAGATTTTAGATTTCTTCAGGGTCCTGACTTTATATGCTTTATTCCTGCATTGCTTTTTATAGCCAGTAGAATATTCAGAGATTATAAATTGTGACCTGATTTCATTAAAAAAAAAAAAAAGTTAGAAATATAATTTGAAAGCTTTTATTTGTAATTAAGAATTATTTTTTCTTTGCTAATTGTGGTCCAAATTCTATTTTGCTAGACTATTGCAAAATGTTGTAAACACATTACACAAATATGAAATGAAATTATGAAAGCAGGGGTATAAATTATGAGAAGTTCATTCTTATCTTTGGAACTTGGCTAATAGTCTTTGCTATGGACACAGAAATGGTCTCAAAGACAAGAATATCTGTACTGCCTCTGCTGATTCATATTTCTTTCTTATCTCCTGAACGGCTGAAAATACTGTAAGTGTTTTGAAGAGGGGTAAAAGTCAAAATCAAACTTCAGTGTTTCAGTAATATAATACCTTTCTCCAAGGAACCATCATTCATTCTTTGTGAATTACGTATTCTAGCTATTTTCCTGAATATAGGAATGGACTTTTTGCTCAAATAACATTCCAGAGGCAAATCCTTAAAGTTGTCACTTTAATGAGGATGAGTACTTCTGAGCTAAATAATCCACATTTCCAAAATGTTGCTAGCATATTCTTTCAAGAGCAATTATTTTTTAAACAGCCAGGAAATACATATTTTAACCTTTTTTCCTTTTTTTTTTCTTTATAGATCTAAAGTAGATCATGTAGATTTCTGTTCAGTACTCTGTACATACTGTATATATTTCCACGTACGTGTATACTTAAAATAATCTTTTGCTTGTACCCAAATAAAGTGGTACAGTACCTTTTCTCTGAGCATCTTTGCTATCTCACCATATTTTACGTGACCTAAATCACTAATTGAAGTGCATTTCAAAATTGTCTTCAGTTTAGCCCGAAGTTTTATTTAATCTAAAATTTGAATTCTATACTACTGGATTTCTTTGTTTATTCTCCTCTGCTATTATTTTTGGTAAATCTCGTTATATGGCGATAGTACAGGTTTGTAGTTAAAAACAAACAAACAAACCAAAAAAACCATGCAACCCCCCCAAAAAAACACAGTTGAAAAAGGCAGCAAAATAGAACTGAAGCTATGAAAAGGAAACTAAATATAATTCATCTTTTGTTGTCTTCAAAAAATATAATGCTGATTTTTAAAACACTTTCAGAATGAATGTATTTCTGGAAAAAGAAGTGGAAAAGACAGAAAATGAACTATCTCTTTGGAAATGGAAATATGAAGAACTAAGACAATCTAAGCTGGAAAGTCTGAACCAGGTATGTTAGCAATACATAATTATAATGTAGAATAAGAAACAAAACTGAGACTTCTGATTTCCTATGTGTAACTAAGAATAATATCATTTTGGGGGTTTATGAAAATGATAAACAACTATTTATCCACATTTTTTTCGAAAGCTGTATTCACCACAGGACCATAGGATAATTCAAGTTGGAAGGAACTTCAGGAGGTCTCTGATCCAATTCCTGCTCAAAGCTGGGTCATCTCTGAGGTCAGACCTGACTGCTCAGGGTTTTGTTCAGTCAGGTCTTGAAAGTCTCCAAGGATGGAGACTGCACAGCCTCTCTGGGCAGCCTCTCCCACTGGTAGACTCTTCTTATGGTGAAAAAGGTTCTGGGTTCTGATGATAGCCAGTCAGAACATCTATATACTTGTCTGTTGTCTTCCCAGTTTGCACCACTGTGAAGGACCTGACTTCATCTCTTTGATAATCCCTTTGTAAGTAATGGGGGACTGCTGTTAAATCCCCCTGAAGTCCTCTCTTCTCCAGGATGAACAAACCCTGGTCCCTCAGCCTCTCATCAAGGCCAAGTGCTCCAGCCTGCAACTGTCTTTGTGGCCTTCTGCTGAGCATGCTTGAGTTCATCCATGTTTTCCTGTGCTAGGGACCCAAAACTGGGTGCAGTTCTGCATGTGGTCTAACAAGTGCTGAGGAGAGGATTAGAAGACTAATACTTCTAATCCTCAAAACTCTGCTAGCCTGTGTTACTACTAATACCACGTAAGATGCTTTTAGCCACCTTTGCTGTAAGGGCACATGGCTAGCTTACACCAAGTTTGCTGCCCACCAGGACACCCAAGGACATTTCCAGCCAAGCTGCTCCCCAGACTGTCCATTCCCCAGCCTGTCCGTTCCCAGCCTCTGTTGCTGCAAAAGACTCTTCCTTCCCAGGTGCAGGACTTTGTATGTAATTGTTGAATTTTACAAGGTGTCTGTCAGCCCTTTCCTACAAACCCTCTAGATGGCAGCCCTGCTGCCATCAATTACGTTGACTATTCCCTCAGTTTGCTGTCATCTTTAAACTGAGAGTGCAGTCGGTTCCCTTCTCCAGATGAAGATGCTAAACAGGGCAGATCCCAGAATACACATTGTACTGGCCTCCAGTACAGTCTACCATGCAACAGGTATGACCCATTAACCACAGCTCTCTCAACCCAGTCATCTATTTATTTTTTTTTAATTGTTTACTCATTCAGATTCTAATGTCATAGCTTGGAAACAACAGCATTTGGGAGACATTGTCAAAAGCCTTCCTCAAGCCAAGAAAAAACACAGCTACTGCTGACTGCTCTCTAGCTGCCTTCTCCTTCATGTGCCTCAAAAGAAGTCCCAGCAGGGCTCCCTCCATGATTTTCTCAGGGACCAGAGAAGGCTGACCAGCCTGTGGTGAACTTAATCATCTTTTTCAGCATTTCATGCAGTTTGCTGTCACAGTTGCCTTTCTCCTGTTGTCAGGGACCTCTCTGTTCTCCATGACCTCTCAAAGATGACAGAGAGTGGTCTTGGAGGACACCAGCCACCTTTCCAGAGACTCTTGGGTGAACCCATTGTGTCCCACTGACTTGTGTGGGCTGAGATCCTTCCAGTAATCCCTGACACATCCTCATCCACTGCTGGTCACTCTTCTTCCCCCCCCAAACCTTCTACTACACAGAGAGCCCTGGCAGACCAGGCTAGCAGAGACTGAGGCTCGGAGAGCACTAAGTCATGGGGGTGGCCTCTTCGTCAACAGCAGGGCTGAAAGCAAAGGAGGGCTCATGAGCCTTCTCTTCCCTGCATGCAGGCCAAGAGATGCTGACATTCTGTGCAGCACTGTTTGAGCACCACTTCTGGTTTAACGCAGAGCTCTTTGTGTCACCCTGGGATCCAGGCTGCTGCTGGGAGAGGTGACTCCAGGTGAGGGGGAGCCAGGTGCCCATTCTGCTAGCTCTGGGGGATAACTACATAAGGGCCAGGCCCAAAGCGCAGGTCCCAAGGTGTGGTGGTGCCAGCGGTGGTTTGTCCAGCAGTTTGCACAGGAGTGCATGAAGGGGGCTGGAAAGATGCTGAAGTAACAGGATCCTTAGGGAAAGGACAGCCTGAACCACACAGAAGGAGGGGCAGCCAGAGGCTGCAATCGGTTGTAGGGTAAATGCAGAATCCCATGGTGGGGAAGGTGGGAAACTTGTCATCTGAAAGTGGAGGATGGCTCTTCTTCCACCTGCATGTCTGCTATTGCAGAATAGGTTCAAAAGCCTGGTAGCAGAGTAGGAGAAGAAAGCCATGACTGGGGAGGCACCAGAGCCATCTTTAACCTGAACTGTGCGTTAATACAAGGAGGAAACAGCAAGTGGCGGTAGTAGGAGAGTCCCTCCTGTGGAGACAGAAACCTTGTGTCCCATTTTGAGGGTTACATTGCTTGCTGTGGACTTTGATCCAGAACATTGCCGAGAGATTGCCAAGGCCTGTCCAGTCCTTAGACTGAGTTCCTGGCTGCTCATCCACATGGGCACCAGCGGTACTGAGGAGGGCATATTGAGAATGAGTACACAGCTGTGGGGTTGAGATCTGGGGGGCCCAGGTATTGTCTCCTTGATTCAACAAGCTGGCTAGCCTGGTGAGGAGAGTTTTGTAAAAAGAATGGTGGGGGCAGGAGATTGCAGCCTGCAGTAAAGTGAACAAGTGGTGGTCAGGGGTGGGAAGCTCAGGATGCAGGTTGATAGAAGCAAGAGAGACTTCAGGAATGATAAAGTGAAAGGGACACCTGCCTCAACTATTGGTACAGAAATGAACACATCCTCGGAAACAAGCAGGAAGAATTAGAGCCGTGTGTGGTTACAGAACTACAGTATTGGAGCAATTAAGATACTGTGCCAAGTTCATGAACCTGGAATGCTGTGAAGGACTAATATGGGCGGGTTGGGGGCTGACTGAAGGGAAGAGGGGCCTGAGGGGGTGGAAATTGCCCTCAGATCTATAAACGGCTCAAATCTTTTGAGATCTGTGTGATGGGTGATAGTTGGACTAAGAACTTGTGGCTCAGGATCAGAGGAGAGCCCAGTAAGGACGAGATTGTGGTGGGAGCATGTTACAGATCCCCTGATGAGGAATAAATAAAGTCTTTAAAGAACCCAAGTCTCTGAATTGCAGAATCTGGTTTTCATGGGGGACTGACAGTACAGCTGCTGGAAGGGCATCATGGCTGGATGCAAAGCAATCAAATTCTGGAGGGTTTCAGGAATAATTCCTTGCCATAGGTATTGGATGGAGCAACCAGTGGTGATGCATAGTTGGATCTGCTGTTAACTAATATGGAGGAAAGTAGTTGGAGATGTGATGGTGAGAAATGTCTATAGTGACTTTGAAATATAGGAGTTTGTGGTCCTGAAGGAAGTGAGAAAGGCGAGTAGTACGAACATACAGACCCTGAACTTAAAGAAAGCAGAAGGTTGGCTTAGTCAGGGAAGTGGTGTGTAGGATCCCATGGGAGGTAGCTCTGACTGGTAAACAACGGAGTTCACCAAAGCTGGCATGTCTCAAAGGACAGCATCTTCCAAGTGCAAGAAAGGTCTGTCCTAATACTCAGGAGAACAGGCAGATGTGTCAGGAAAATAATTTAGCTTAGCAGAGAACTCATGGTAGAGTTCTGATGCTAGAAAGCAGTATACAGAAGATCAGGCTACTAAGGAGAAATATGGGAACATTGCCTGGGTATGTAGGAATGGTGTTAGGAAAGCAGTGTTTATTTCAATCTAAGTTCAGGAGTAGAAGACTAAGAAATATTTTTGTTGCATCTTTCAGGATTTAGCTTTCAGAAAAATAGGTTGAGGACCTCTTAAATCTACCAAAACTCAAAATGTCTATCTATATAACCATATAGATATAGATATATTGATATAGAATTAAAATTTTCCTATAAATTTAACATCTCAGATTTGGAATAATCCAGGAAAATTAATTAACTTTATTTTCACATTTTGAGAAAGATCACAAGCAGCTTATTAAATTCCAAGTTCTAATTGCAAGGTGGTGCATATGTAAATGAAACTTCTTTCATAGATGAGCATCCATAGCAACAAAATAACATCTGTCTGTCATATTTGAGTTCCTTCAGGTTTTAGTTCTTTATTTTCTGTTTGCTTATTAAGTAGGATTTTAGCTTGCCATACTTTTGCACAACAGAAGTAAATCCAGATTTAGTTAATAGTTTTGTTTAAGAAATGTAGTCTTCATGTTTTATGGCACTGTCAGCAGGAATGAAACAACAAGGAGTAAAAACTTGCTGAGAAGAAGTTGGAAATCAATAGCTTCCAATTTTCATTTGTGTGCCTGCACACATACATGCATGTTTCTGCTTTTTATTTGGGGAGCATGCTGAATTGCTTTAATTGGTAACAGAAGGTGATATTTTGAACATTCTGTTTGTTACAAGAGTTATATCTAGTTTTTAAATTACAGGAAATCATTGGTCTTGATGAATCTGACAAATGTGAATGAAATTATATTTTTTGTTGTTGTTGTTGCTTTTTAAGTGAAAATTCTTCCTTTACTGAAATATACAAATCTCGTGTGTATGTGAATGTCACTGTTGAGAAGTGGATGCTGGAACCCCATACAAGGTTCTTAACAGCAAGTGATTTGGGTGGGAAATAAAGGAAAGTGCAGAAACATACTAGGATAAACATGGAATCTGATTCATATACACACTTGCAATATTAAGTCACAAAGGAATTTACAGATTAATAACATTAATCATTACTTTGGGATTATTTTCATGTCCTTGCCCAAGAGTTTTTGGTTTCAGAGTCATGCATAAATTATTCTGTTATTTCCTTTAGTAGATCACCTGACAGCTCCACTGGGAATGTGGAAAAAAAATGTAGTTTTTCAGTGTCAGTGCCACTGCAAATTAAACCATTTTTAGCAATGGTTAGCTCTGCTAGCCTTTTGGAAAACTGAGTTTTTGTGCAATGTTATAAGCTTCATAGCTGTCAAGATTTGACTATTAGTGCTCTAAGTAACTAATTATGTTCTGTTGAATTCTGTTGAATGAATTGAGTATCCACTCACCTGTAAACAAACTAAATATGGAAATCCTCAGTGATCTTGAAAATCTTTTTTTTTTTAATTGATGCATTTTGCATCACTTGGAAATTGTAAATCAGTTCTCAATTCCTTGAGTTCACAACAAGAAGTAGTAAAGTGGTAATTTATGTTTGTAGTAACTACAAGTATTATCTGTAGCTTTATGTGTGATTGTAGCATTGAACTTGGCCTGTTTGGCTTCATAAATTTGATCATTTTTACAGATCCAACATGAAGTTGCATTTAGTGTTGAAATTGCTTATTTCTTTTTCTGTTATAAAAATTCTGCTCTCCCACTAAACAGTGAAGTAAGAAATTAAGATTTACGTTGAGAAGCATATTCAAATCTTGGTTGATGTTTTGCAGCACAGTTTCTTCATTTGCAAGGATTCAAGTGTGTCCTTTTTACAGCACACCATTTTGTCTGTTTCTATATGGACACCCAGAAGTCCTCATTCTTTTAGCTTTCTCTGCCTTTCCTTAATTTCAAGTATTATTTCTTTATAACAATTTCAAACCAAATTCTAATTCACTACTCTTCTTAAAGATTACCTCCTCACTACAGAGGGAGCTTAAATGTTATCCTACATGGCTGGCTAGCTCGTGAAAATTGTCTCAGCTTTCTTTAGAGAACTAGTGAATTAAGATTTATGTCCACCAGATATTTTCCTGGGGAGAAAAGAGGAATGGAAATGGAGTGCAATTCATTAAATTTCTGCTTTTTGCAGGAAGAATGTATTGTGCTATCTGGATTCTGTCTTACAAATTATTGTGAACTTGTGGCCTAACAATGCTATCAGTCTCAGAGGTGATTAGATACATTTGGGGCTTTTGAAGAGACCCATTTATGAGCTTGTTACACTATATACAGTCCACATGATCACATTTTAACAATTTACATGTTAATATTTCTTAGCTACTGATCACTTTTTATGTACTGTCTAGTTAAGAGGCTTCAGTTCTAGTTCTAGAAGAGCTTGTAGCTCTTTGTGGGATACTAGATAATTTAACATTTCCTGTGCTTTTGTTTTCATGTATGTTGCAATTAACATATTTAGAACTGTGAAACACTTTCTCATTCTTAAAAAGGGGGAAGCAATTGCTCAGTGTAAATTTATACCTGCATTATTATTGTGCTCACTTCAGAATCCATGGAAAGGCAAAGATCAAGTCTGGAAAACCATTGACATTAGATATGTTTGTTTTTAAAGTAATCTTTATATGGCAAACATGGAATCTTTAAGTTCTCTGGACAACATAAAAATTCTGCCATCAGTGATGTTGTTAACTGAATGTCCACAGTCATCCCTGGAAATGGGCTATCCAGTTTTGTTACATACAACTTAGCTTATATGTCAATTAACTAAGCTTACAGTCTGAAAGACATGAAAAGTGTAACTAAGCCTGATCTTTGAGCTCCTCGAAGGACAGTGTAAATCCTTGGTGTGCTGCCCAGATGTTTGTAAACACTGAATTATAGGTAGCAAGACTGTTACAAAGTTTTAGCTTTTAGATTTCTCATTTAATCTTATAACAAGAACAATAAAACATTCTTGTTTACACACATTACAAGTCTCCCTCAAAATTTTATAGCTACCTTTATGATTTCTGAAGGACATGCTTTTCAGGTGGTTTAAAAGTTAAATAAGAAGGAATATTTACAAAGCAATTTTGCATTATACTGTGAACAGTGAAAAGCATGCATATACTGCTATATTCCACTGGTGTGCACTGTAGACTTACAAATGCCACTATAGGCAGTGAATTCTGTGTTGTTCAAAAACGTTTTCTTCTAGCTGACATACAGAATGTACCCTTACTCTGGATTGTCTCGTGTGTTGGTAATTAATGAGGGAAATTTATAGCCCAGTTTGTGGGATATGAGACAAAAATTACACTAATTGGTACTTAAAGCCTATTGGAACATCAATATCACAAGAAATACCCTTAGATGAAAAAGACAACAAGCAAAACTAGTATTTTGAATCTTTAGGCAGAGGTATTGCAGGAACTGGGTGGAAACTGGAATCCAGGAACTGGATCCATCATTGTTCCTCCACTTTTTGCACTGAGTTGAAGGTAAGTCATCGGTGCAGTTGATTTTACACTAGAGCCAAAGAAATAACTATAAACACCTTTTAAGAAAAGTGTTTTCTGTTCTTGTTTGGTATATAAATATGTTTTACACCGTATCTTATGGCAGTTCATATATTGTTACTTAGGTGGTTTTTTTCTTTTGAAGAGGACTGTAACCATAACCCTCCCTGTTGTTTCCCAGGTGGAAGAAATTCCACTGAAGCAAATGAGGCTTCTGGACAAATCAAGTCTTCTGCATCTCACTTCAGACATTTAAATGCTGTTTAAAATGGAGCAGCATTTTTGGAACAGCTAATTCTTATTAACTGAGATTCTGCATTATTTCCACCTTTTTTCCAGAAATCTTTATTCTGAAATTGCCTTATAGTATGAAGAAGCTGAAGAGCTGCTTATCTGCAGTTGCTATTTTCATTCACTTAGTACATACAGGAATTAGAAATAGTGATGCTCTGATAATCTTACAGGAACTTTAGACAGATGTAGTATCTGTTCTGTCCCATATTCTTTGCCTGACCCCCCAAGATGCCTTCTGCTTGTCACCTGAGCCCTGAAGAAAAAATAATTATTGTATATAAAACAGTATACATAATGCCTATACTAGCTACTGTGAATTGTTCTGTTGAATCCTCACCTAAGATGGACATGCTTACTGTGCATAGCTATCATAGGAGTAAAACGATGGCCCCAAAATAAAATTTGCAATGGTTTTATATATACTACAGAATAACCACTATTCTGATTGAATGAACTAAAGGAGTCTTTATAATGTTTAATATCAGAATTCTCAAAGCTGAACTTTAAAATATCTTTAGGCAATTTTCTGGAAATAATGAGTGAATTATTTGTGAATTCAAATGACTTTATAGAGTGGAAACTCAATGCAGTTAATTTCCCTGTGGTAAAATCTTGTGCTCGTTGGACTAAATCTAGAATTTAGAGTGTTCCTTACTGGGCTCAGTCCTTCATTTGTTGGAGATGCCAGTGTGGTTTTCAGAGTGAAATGGGATGATGCACACATCTGACTGGTGGTTTGATAAAAGTATATTAAAAATTGCTTCAGTTATACACATCTCTGTCTCCTGCCTAAATAACAATAGCTTACAGGTAGTTTGAGAGTAAGAAAAGAATTTTGCAGTTCTGCTTAAGCAAGAATTCTTGCAGAGAAGTAATCTGTCTTTCCAATTTCTGTAAATCTGCCCAAAAGGTACCAGAAGTTCATCTTTAGTGCTATCTCTAGGAATTATCTACTTAATGTGAATGTTTTTCATGTCTACCATGAAGTATAATATGTGATGATGTCAAGATAATGTCAAGATTCCATTTGATTGGTTGTTTTTCAACAAATGTACTTCAGAAAATGCTGGAAAAATCTACTGTTACTCTTCTCCCTCCCTCCCTCCCCCCTGTACTGGTTTCTAAAGTAAATTTAAACTATACTGAGATGTACTTGGGAATATTTCCTAGGTCTTCACTGGGCAAGGTCAGTGGATAGGTATTTTTACAGAATCTTGTGCAATTTTTCACTTTTGAAATTTGTCATATATCATCTTGGCCACCTCTAAGAGAATATCACAGAATACTAGTTTCTTTTCCAGAATTTTTGTTTTTCAAGTATCTTAAGATTATTATTATAAAGTCATTGCATTTTGAGTGGTTAAAGCTTGTGATTTACTTTTACTGAATGACGTGTGTCCTGACAGTAGCTAGCGGGTCTGTTTTTTTCCCTGAGTTACTTCCCTATTTGAAAACAAGAATTTCTCCAGTTTGACAGAATTTGTCAACAGATTTTGAACAGGCTTTGTTGCCTTCTGTAGGCATAGTGGATCAGATCCACCATGGACTTGTACTTGCATAGCTGTTATAAGTTGTGGATCCAGATCTTTCCTATCACTTTATTTTTGATTAAAAGTATTTTCTCAACCTACAGTACTCTTGCAAATTTTCTTCACAGAAGATAACAGGATATAGCATTTACAGATTCCTTAAAGGCAACTTTTTTGAAATTAATTTAATGCAAACATTAATTCTTTCACCAAGGTTGTACTTACCTGCCCTCCTTTTCTATGCCCTATTCCCTACTACTTTATTATTGTATTATTCCCTACTACTGGTAGTTTATCCAATCTCATAGTTCTCCAAGTAGACAAAGTAGTCCGATTAGTCCAATTACTTGTACAGACGTGGCTATTTGCTTTGTACATATTGGCATTTTTATTTTTTTTTTGAGTGTGAACATGTATTACGTATTAAGTACTAGTATTGAAAAAAAACAATGAAGTAAAGAATTTCTGAAGATAAATTGGTGTCTGAAAAAGTAAGCTATCAACTGCATTAAGCTTGTTTTTCTTTTTTTTCTTTTTCCTTTTTTTTTTTTTTGCCATGGCCTTACCCATTTCACAGTCACTTCCATGTGTTTAAAGTGGTAAATGCTACTAAGTTTGTCATTTGAGAACTTAATAGTTATTTTCCACATCTTTAAACAGTTCCGTGATTGACAATGAAAATACAGACTACAACTTGTTTTTTATACAAGAGCATCCCATTACAACTGAAAGATGAAAACTCATACTTGTGTCTATGAGGAAATGTATTTAGAAGAAATCACTCTGTGCATTTTCTGTGAAAGGAATACTGTACAAAAGCAGCATCATTTCTAGAAATTTGTTTTTCCTGATGGTCAACCATCAACAAAAAGTATTACATGGTGAGGAAGTGGAAGCCTGGCATCTTGGATACAGTTTTATACAGTTTTATTCATACAACTTTCAAGATAGTCAGGTAATTTTACTTCCTTATTTATGTGTAAAAAAAAAAAAAAGGTCAGATTTACTGTTTCATTGTAGCTGCTGAAACAGAATTTTCTGTTTGATTCAGCTATAGCATGTACAAGAGAATTGTACCAGATCTGGAACAAAGAAGTGATACTGTCATGGGAAGCACAAAAGGAAGAAAAACATACATACCACACATACACATGCCCCCCTTTTTTTTTTCCTGCTTTCTTTTCTTCTGTTTAATTTGTAATAGGAATTTCCTATTACAGGAAATCCTCAGGATTAAAGAGAATGGACTGTCTGGCACTGAAGTAAGAGCCTTTGCACTGTAGCATTACATTTACAAATTCATTTCATTTTTTTTTTTATTTTTTATTTTTGGATACAATCCAAAACTTTCTTTGTTTAAATCAGTGTATTGCATTTTTCTTAGAGCAACAACAATGTGAATGATATCCTGAAGTCAATGAGAAATCTGCTGATGTCAATGATCTTTGGATCAGTTCCTAATTTGAACTGAATAATAACAGGTGATTAGAAACTATTCTAGAAGATTCTTTAGGGACTTTTGTATTTTCATAATTCCAAGATAATGTATTATCGTAGGTATGGTTCAGATAAAATGTAAGGGAACTATCATTTAAACAATATTGAAAACAGTAGAACTGTTCCTACAGGCACTTGCCAGCAGACCATTGAGTTATAGAAATTGTTTTATGTATTTACTTATATAGATCCAAGTGACTAAGGTTGGATATTTTAGGTTCATACTCTGAAAGGAGAGCCATGTGGAGAAAATATTCTATGCCACATTTGTTTTAAGTCTAAAGCACCACAACAGTTTAAAATTTATTTTAACAGAGTTATCTCCAGCATTTCTTGAATCCTGTTGATCTTTTGGTTCAGAAGAAAAAGTAAGCTTAAGTACTGGTTTAATCTGTCCTTTTAGCATATGCTGTTGTTTAAGGAGAAAGCTCGCAGCACCAAAATGTGGCAACTTTCGGATTGTGGTGTGTGATACAAATTACCTGCACTTTAAGGAGTGTTAGTATACTACTCCAATACTCCTCACGCAACGCTGATGCAATCTTGATTTTCCTGAAAATTTAATTATATGTCCAATCAGACTTGCAAATTTTTATTGAATATGTTGGTATGGATTGTTTTGCGTACAGGAAAGTAATGACTACAATTTCTAGTGTTTCACAATATCTAGTATTCTTGTAATTTAATATGTATTTATTTTTAGAGCAAACATCCTATTCCCAACATCACTTAACTATTAATCTGAAAAGTCAACAGTCTTCAAGTCTGTAAGATAAATGATCTCATATAGTTCATGACTTAGAATAACTTTGTAGAGTGCTTTGACTATTGCTGTCATTTCTGATGTATTCTTGGTATGATCCGTTAACAGGTACACTGAAAAATGTACTGTAAACTGAAATAATTTTACTTAGTATTTTCTTTTCCTGTCTGTCAGTTAACATTCTTGTTACATGTTTAAAAACTTAGGGCTTCTTTCTGTTAAGTTGGGTTGAACAGTATTCTGATCTGCAGCACATTGCACTGGTACAGTCTAGGAAATTCATGAAACTGATGACTGTTTGAACTTGTTTTGATTGCTTCTAGTCATGGTGCCCACTATTGATTTACTGTTTCCTCATGGTATCTTATTTATCTATACATTTGGCTCAATACAGCAATATAAAGTCAGGGTGGAAGGTCAGCGTAGAAATCAGTTGAAAACAGAGAGGTGTTATTTCAGTGACCTTTTATATGGCAAATAAAACATGAGAGAGAGAGGGGGGGGGAGATTATCCATTGCACTGTTTACTTTTTTCAGGTGATTTTCTGCATGCCTACATTCATCATCTTGTGACAAATCACTGCATTTTTTTTATTTTTTATTTTTGTTAAGGGTTATCTTCTTCCTTTTGTGGTGTTTATTAGCATGGCCCACGGCTTATATTAGGCAGGCTGTTATGGTCTGGACTACAATTGAATTTGTGTGCGGTTTATCTGTAAAAATTCCAAATTTTTAAATTATCTTTGGTAAATTATAGGTAAATTTTCATTGTTCTGAGGGTTAAGACTAACAATTTAATCATTCAGCCTTTTTGCAGAGAATAGAAGCTTATTTATGCATCCAATACAGCCTGTATATATTCTTTATCTTGATGGTGGGAAAGATTTGCATTAGTCAGTCTCAGCTGTCTAAGGGGGTAGTCCATGTTCCGTATTTTGGGGAGAGGTTTATGTTTGGAGAGGAAAAAAAAGGCCCTCCCCTCCTCTACAGCCCCCTTCCCCTGGTTACATTAATAGTAATGGAAGAAAACCAACTTCAGATCATAAAAAGTCTTAAACTGGGTGATTTCAGCGTGTCAGTGTAACAATATGTAGATGAAAAGGAAAATAAGCACATTTCAATACAAGATTTCAAGTGTCATTTAAAAAAATGTTCTCAGAGTAGACCTGTTACACCTTCTTTTAAAATGTAAACCAAAATGTCTGTATTGAACCTTTAAGCAGACTGGGGAATTAGTGAACAGGCTTTTTGATTTTTTTTCATAAAGCTAAGATGTCACTGAGGCAAATTAAGGGATGAAAGCTCATGTTTTGCTTCAGATCTTTTGGTTAAGAATGCTCCAAACCAGCTACCCTTTGAGATTTAAAAGTAAATTGGGAGAAATAATTGCTATAATCCCTATGCCTAAAACAATCTTTGCCATTCACTTAGTTTTTTAACACAGTTTGTTTAATCTATTAATTTGTTTAATCTATTAATATGCTTAATCTGTCACCCCTACTGTGTTCTGTCATAATCCAATCAACTGCAAGAAAAGCATGCTACTGTTTGTAAAGCAAGCAAGCAAACAAACAAAGAAAAAAACACCTTTTGGTGTGAATGTCAAGAGTTCCAGTTTTCCCTCATTCAGTAATGAAACATAAAAATTAAAATGGGATTATTATTTTTTTTTTTAAGAAATTAATTTCAGATACTTTTCCTAGATCAGTTGATTTCTAATATGGGATATTCACTTGTGTATTCCCTGAATTAAAACTTCCACCTCTCCATCCATAGTAGCAAAACCAACTATGCACATGTTAGCACATCAGAATTCTGATTCTCCAAATGACTGATGGATTGTCAAGTTTTGAGAGTTTTGGTTGACATGCATCCTTTAAGAATTTCAAGCAATATTCTCCAAGGGATTAGCTGAAATGTAAATTCCTTTCTTGATTGAGATTAGAGAACACTTTAAAATCATCTAAATGGCTGCATTTAGATTACTCATTTAGATTAATTCTCGGTTCGTTTAGATTGTTCTTGGTTGGAACTTTAATTATTATGTTCAGCATTAGGCAAAAAATGAAAGGTGAGTTGTGAATTAAGTCATATTAACCCCATCTCAAATATCACTTGCATGTAATAATATAGCAAATAAGCATGTTATGCATGCAATTTTTATATGAGGTCATGCTTACTTTGCTTATCTAATCACTGATACTTTGCTAAACAGAACAAAAATAATAAAGATTATTTGAAGAACTTGCATTACAAAAGGTGTTACAAAAAGATGCATCCAAAGGAGTTTAGATTCAGTCTCTGTTTCTAATTATGGGAAGCACTTGAATCAGAGTTTTCTGTCATTATTCAAAAAATAATCTTCATGTCAAAGGATACTTAAAGGGTGCCTAACATTAAAATTATGAGTATAGATTTACTGAATTCTGTTGGAAGTGTTTTGTATTCGTGCAGCTGTGTAAGTATTGTCTTGAATGTGTACTCTTTTCTTCCCATGGGAACCAAGGCTTCAACTTTGATTTCTCCTGTCAGGAATTACTCTGAAGATCAATGTCTTCAGATTTGTATGCATGCTCAAGACTGAATGAAAAGTCTTTGACTTTTGAACAATTTAAAGGAATTGGGAAACCTTTAGAAGTGGCTAGTATGAGGAAAAAGTAGGCTATTCTAGCCTACTTTCCTAGATAGTTAATATTGGATAGCCTGAAAGACCTTGCAGGCTTCCTGCTGCCTTTGTTTGCTTTTCTTTTTGCTGGGATGAACCTTGCCTGAGCTTGGAGGAGAGGATGCTTGAATATCAACCAGTTCTCCTGGACCCCTCTTCTCTCCAGGGCCTCGTTCCATGGGATTCTTCCAAGCAGACCCCTGAACAGGCCAAAATATATTCTCCTGAGATCCAGTGTTGTGGTCTTGCTTTTTGCCCTGCTTCCCTCTGAGTATCCAGAACTCCACCATCTCATGATCAGTGCAGCATGGCTGCCTCCAAATTTCACATCCATGACCAGGTCTTCCTTGTTTGTAAGTTAAAGATCCAGCAGAGCGCCTTTCCTTTTCGGTCTCTTCATCACCTGTGCCAGGAAACTGTCATCAGTGCGTCCAGAAACCTCCTGGATTGCTTGTACCCTGCTGCATTGTCTTTCCAACAGATATTATGGTAATTCAAGTTCCCCATGAGGACCAGGGCCTGTGAATGTGAGGCTTCTTCCAGCTGTTTAAAGAAGACCTTATCTACTTTTTGATCCTGATCAGAAAGTCTATAGCAGATCCCCGCTACAACAGCATCTGTGTTGGTCTTCTGCCTGTTAATTTTCACCCAAAGTCCTCTATTGGATCCTGACCCATCTCAAGGCAGAGTTCCATGTATTCCAGCTGCTCTCTCCTACAAAGGGCAGCACACCCTGGCCTGGCCTTCCTAGAGCCTCTATGCATCCATCATAGCACTCTAGTCATGTGAGCCTTCCTAACATGTGTCCATGTCTCTCTGATCCCAATGAGTTCACAACCCTGTAACTACACACAAATTCCTCCTGTTTGTTCCCCACGCTGCATGTCTTTGTGCAGAAGCATGTCAGAGAGTCATCCAAGCGTGCTGATTCCTTATAATCAGTACAATAAATTTTCCCATAAGGCTGTTCTGCAGACACTTCCTTCTTTAAAGGCCTACACTTGAAGTGATTCCAATTCAGCCTTATTTTGTTGATTGCTATGTGCCCTCTGTTCCCATCATCCTGGGCCCTTGGCTTGCTTGCCCTATCCAGAATTTCCTCACTTGTTTGTTGAATCTCTCCCTCTCCTGTCATTCTTAGTTTAAAGCTCTTCTTACCATGTTGGCCAGCCTGTTGGCAAAGATATTTCTGCCCTGCTTAGTTGGGTTAATCTTGTCTCTCTGAAGCATCCGTTGACCCTCAAAAAGGGCCTTGTGGTCACAGAAACCAAAACCCTGCTGCTGAAACCAGCTGTACAATCACTTACTTATCTGTAGGATTCATCCCGTCCTCCTCAGGCCTTCCTTCTCACTCACAGGATTGAGGAGACCACCATCTGGACCACCACCAAGCCCTTGATCGTTGCCCTGAGAGCCGTGCAGTTCCACTTGATACTTCCCCTGTATTGCCCCTGGCAGTATCATTGGTACGTACATGGAAGGGCAACAGGGTGTAATAGTTGGAGGGCCAGTTGAGCATTGGCAGCCTCTCCACAGAATTCCTGATGCAAGCCTGGGGCAAGCAGCAAACCTCCCTCTGAGAATTCAGCTCAGCAGATGGGTGTCCCATCCCCCACAGTAGGAGGTATCCTCCTGCTCTTACTGCTTCCTTCTGTGGATCCTGAGTGGCTCAGGCTCAGCCAGTACAGATGCTTCATTTGACAACACTCCCAGCTTCTAATCGACTGCAAGGGCAGTGAACCTGTTTGGAAACTGCAAGGTACCAGGTGGGGCAGGAACCTGCCTCCTAGTGTGAGAAGTCACCACCTTCCAGCCTTCACCATCATCGGAGTTTCCACATTCCAGCTTCTTAGGTACAGGTTTTTCCAGCCCCTCCACCTCAGTTGAAAGCTCAGGCTCTTGAGGCTTCAGGGTCTCAGAGAAGATCTGGTGCATCTCTTTCTCATCCTCTCTGATGCTGTGCAGTCTGGCAACCTCTTCTTACAACTCTTTCACATGGAAGCACAGCCCGTCAGTAACTGCACACCTCAGGCAGTGTATGATACTGTGTGCCCCAGTGAAAGGCCCCAGGGACTCCCTACAGCCTGAGACTTGCAGAGCTGCATACTCCTTCTGGAGCTCTGTCAGGGTCAGAGAGTATGACAGTAATGGGACAGTTACTCCAGAGGCTCCTTACCTGGCAGCAGCAGGTACCCACGAGTTCCTGAGAGGGTTCCCATGATCACTGGCAAAGTGCCAAGAAACTGAAGAAGAGACTAAACAGAGTACTTTCAATTTCAACCTGGAAAATGTACTTGCCATGATTATTTCATCTCACCTACTTAGAAATTCAGTCAGTATCAATATTGATGATAAAATTCAGGAATGGTTCTTACCCAAATATTTTCTTTTAATGTATGCAAACATATGGCCTGCTACCTTTTGGACTGCAAATATGTATGTAATCTGAGAGCTCCCCGACCAGGAATGGTGATTAAATAATGAAATATTTATATTAACAAATATGAGAAAAAGCTGCACCAAGAGTGAATACTGAGATGAGGCTGATATTCTGTTTTATTCTGCAAAGTGTATGGAGATGGTCATGTTTAGTTTTTATTTTTATTATTTTTTCTAATTAAATTTACATTTATAAGATGCATTAGTATTCATAATAATCAAGTGTACTTTCTTATATGCATGCGGTCTAGGAATTAGTTTTGTCTGTGACTTCTGTCAGCTGAAACACACCTTATTGATAAGAAAAATGACAAGTGTTTTTGTGGACTGGGAATATATGAGATTTGCATCTTGAACAAGTTGCTGAGGGCAGAAGTTCATTTCCAAAACAGAATAAAGTACATAGTTCATTTCACCTATGCATTATTAACTTAGCTGATCAGAACATATGGACATTTGATATATTGCTTGGCCATAACAATGAATAAAGCGTTTATACATTTGTTCAGTTTAGACCATGGCTGAAGTCCCCTAATTTCCAAGACAGTCTACAAATGGTTTACCATTTGGCATATGTCTCAATAGAACTGTTGTAGTATGTAAGAGAATTTCATTCATCAGTATTCTTGTCTGGAAAAACTCCTTAAGTAATGTTATGCAATTATTAGAATGCATACGGTCTTGAGTGCATCATCACCAAGTTTGTGGATGACACCAAGCTGTGTGGTGTGGTTGACATGCTGGAGGGAAGGGATGCCATCCAGAGGGACCTAGACAGGCTTCAGAGGTGGGCCCATGTGAACCTCATGAAGTTCAACAAGGCCAAGAGCAAGGTCCGGCACCTGGGTCAGGGCAATCCCAAGCACAAATACAGGCTGGAGGAGAATGGATTGTGAGCAGCCCTGAAGAGAAGGACTTGGGAGTGTTGGTTGATGAGAAGCTCAACATGACCTGACAATATGTGCTTGCAGCCCAGAAAGCCAACCGTATCCTAGACCGAATCAAAAGAAGTGTGGCCAGCAGGTCAAGGGAGGTGATTCTCCTCCTCTACTCTGCTCTCATGAGACCCTACCTGGAGCACTGTGTTCAGTTCAGGGGTCCCCAACACAAGAAGGAGCAAGGGCCACAAAGATGATCAGAGGGCTGGAGCACCTCTCCTATGAAGACAGGCTGAGGGAGTTGGGGTTGTTCAGCCTGGAGAAGAGAAGACTTCAGGGAGACCTTATAGCGGCCTTCCAGTACTTGAAGGGGGCCTACAGGAAAGCTGGAGAAGGACTTTTTGCAAGGGCGTGTTGTGATAGTGCAAAGAGTAATGGCTTTAAGATAAAAGAGATTTAGATTAGACATTAGAAAGAAATTCTTCACTCAGAGGGTGGTGAGGCACTGGAACAGGTTGCCCAGAGAAGCTGTGGATGCCCCATCCCTGGAGGTGTTCAAGGCCAGGTTGGATGGGGCTTTGAGCAACCTGGTCTAGTGGAGGTGTCCCTTGCCCATGGCAGGGGGTTGGAACTAAGTGATCTTTAAGGTCCCTTCCAACCCAAACCATTCTGTGATTCTTTGTTATCATTCCCTTTCCCCTGGATATATTAACTAAAATAAAGCACATACGACAGGTGAGTTTTGCAGATAGTGTGAGTGTTAATTTTAGCATTTTAAAAATATATAACTTTTATCAGATGGCTTAAGAAAAAAAAAGAGAGAAAGCAAACCAAACTAAAAGGTCTCGTGGGAAACTCTGGGTGGTTTTTTTTTTTTGGTTGGTTGTTTTTTGTTTTGTTCTTGTTTTCTTTTAATTTATTTACAATTGATAACTCTTTTTGATACCTCCTGGTCTTCTGGAAACCTTATTTTCATTTTATTTTAGAGTAAGTACATAAATACTTTGCATTACTTTGTTACTTTGTAGCTTCTGATTATGTACTGTAATGCATTGGTAGCAGCAGTTTTTTTTTTTTTTTTGCAAGCCCAAAAGAATGTCTACTTGCCAGAATTGTCTTTATAGTTTATGACTGGAAGATATTTGATTGATATCGTGTATTTGCACATGTGTATTCTAACAGTCCTTTCTAGTTCTAACTGGTTTCCTAGATATTTGTTGCAATAACTTGTTATTCGTATATGAAAATGTGAAACTGCTAATGGCAACATCATACAACTTGGTAGACAATGACAGTTTGAATATTTCACTGGTCTCAATATTTTTATGAACTGTGATTACAATGAAGAAGGCTATCATACAGCAAAAAGCTTTCAGTATTTACCTAGTCATTTTCCCTATTTTTTTCCACCTGAAAAATATAAAAATTTCTCTTTTGTTTAAAGTAAGATAAACATGAAAGTGCTTTCTAATTTTGCAGTAAAAATGAATGCATGATGCGTAGGTGTTGTTGTTACCAATCCCAACAGTTTACAGAGGTAAAAGTAGTTACTCAGAAGTTTTTCGTTGTTTTCAGATAATTGGTGAAAGTAGAATTTTGGCAGGCATTATAGATAATTCTCTCTGATACTCATTGGAAAACTAAACAAAACAAAAACTTTCTTCTTGAGTGCATAGTAGTCTCCTGATCTCAGCAGGATGGTTTTACACAATTCTTCATGTGAATTCATTGTTTTAAATGGGGCTCCACCAGATACATTATGATCCACACAGGTGATACATTTGAGAGATGAAGGCAGCAAACAACATCTGAATAATCAGGACTTTCCTGTTCTGTATGTCAATGTCAGTTACTGCACAGTGCTTGTGGTGGTTTTACCCTACTGGGCAGCTGAACTCCACCACAACCGCTCTCTCACTCCCCCCTTCTCAANCACCCACCCTCTCCTACCTCCTCCCCCCGAGCGGTGCAGGGGAACGGGCAATGGGGGCTGCGGTCAGTCCCTAACGCTGCGTCTCCGCCGCTCCTTCACGGTCACTCTCTGCCCCTGCTCCACGTGGGGTCCCTCCCACGGGATGCCGTCCTTCCCGAGCTGATCCTGCGTGGGCTTCCCACAGGCTGCAGCTCTTCCAGAACTGCTCCCAGATGGGTCCGTACCACGGGGTCCATCCCTCAGGACCAAACTGCTCCAACATGGCTCCCCCACGGGCGGCAGCTCCCGCCAGATCCCCTGCTCCTGCGTGGGCTCCTCTCCACGGGCTGCAGCTCCGGCCCGGGGCCTGCTCCTGCGGGGGCTCCCATGGGCCGCAGCCTCCTTCAGGCCACATCCACCTGCTCCATGGGGGCTCCTCCACGGGCTGCAGCGTGGAGATCTGCTCCGTGGGGTACAGGGCTTATTCAGGTTTTCAAGTGGGAAGAATTAGTACACATTTTCAAGATTCTTGATTTCAACGCTACATTGTGCAGAGAGGTCATTTCTACTCATTGGCACCACAAGTTATTCTACAAATTTAAAGCAAGAGATTGACTGAACTGAAAATTGTGAGCCACAGGTTGATTATGAATTAGAGATCATAGCACTCTCCTAAGAAAAAGAAAACCTACTGAAATAACAATAAAGCATCGTAAATAAATTAGTGAATTTGTCTCTAACAGACCTTTTCTCCAGACTTACTTGCAACATTCTGCCTAAGCAAGCTCCTTGTTTTTCAACCAAATGTTCCTTTTCTGTGACTCAGACAGGAATGCACTCTCTCAAAAAAAGTCATGTTCAATGACCTTTTTAAAGCTAGAGCCAAGATCTTCAACAGCTGTTCAGTTTTACCAGCAATCTTCCAAGTCATCTCACATTCACAAGATGTGCAAGGACAGAGAAATTGCCACTTCACAGCTGGCATTTTTTAAAATTATTTATGGGATGTCATCAACTTCTAAAGTACATTAGTATTTTTCTTTTATATGTAATATTTTGAATTTCTGATTTTTTATGCAGCTGCTAGAATGAATAGCAAAGGTGCAACTCACTTGAAAGTGGCATCTAGGTAGATTGGATCAAGTGAATTAAAAAACAAACTGCCTGAGGATTCTACCACTTAGGGAAAGTGTCTAGTTTCTTCATTAAGAGTGCCTTCTCTTAGAATTTATCACATAGTTAAAATACTAGATCTGAAGATTTTTTATCAACTGTCTAAACAGAATGGTATCAAACTGTTAAAGGTACTCTCTCAGCATCACTAGGAGAAAGAAAATGTCTATACTGGGAAACTGGAAAAAAAATGGTACAGGCAGAAGCATCTTCAGAGAGTCTTTGTTGTAAAGGCAGAATATATCCATTAGATTGCTGAATCTGACTCTCTGAAATCACTTTTGGTTTTAGGTCAGAAGTGCATATAAAGCATCAGCTCACCTTAACAGACCACAGCCTTTACAGAACACTTCTAAATACTGTATTAAAAACAAACAAACAAACAAAAAAACCAACCAAACACCACCAATAACAAAAAACTATAAAGTACATAGGTAACAACTGCAGTGCAAAGAGTCGAGGAAATAATGAGTTTGTGGAAAATATCCTAGCTCCTGAAGTATAATAATTGTCAGGGTCCCAAAGGATCCCTCTTACCACACTGATCATTCCAAAACTCACCTGCAAAATAGTTCTGTTATTGAACACTCATTTAATTCTCTGCATTATCTGTTAGCACATGAGATTCCTGCTTTAGCATTGAAAGCTTTTCCTAGCCTCACCTCTTCAAACAACAGCAAGCAACTCTTCATCATCCCTCCTTAATGCTATCTGAACTCCACACCAGTTGACTCATTTCTGTTTTCTACATCCTGAATTTTCTACATCCTGACATCATCCTTTGTGGGAAATTCATTAGAGTAATACCACTTCTAGTATGTTGTAACTCCGTGTTTCTTCCCAAAAAGAACAGAAGTCTACTGTCTGGGAATAATTTTCATTTCAATTTTTCTGGAGAGGAATTCTTTACTTGCAGTTAGACTGCTATCTAGCATAGTCATCTTCTTCCCACACAGGAAAAATTTACAAAATAGAGAAACAAATCTGAATTAGAGATGAAATTAAAAACAAACAAACAAACAGATATTCTCATAAGATAAAAATGTCATTTCAAGGAAATCTATTAGAAATTGAAGTGGCCAAAACCATTTTAATTCAAGAAGACTCAAGAGAAAATTAAAGACATTATATTTGTTTATCTGTTTATGTATGCACTGCTTACTTGTCTTAGGAAAAATGCTTTCTCTGAACATTGCAGTAATGATGTAATACTGTTCCAAAACCTTTTGTTTCATACATTAGTACTGGCATTCAATTTATCTGGGAAGTCAAAATACCCTCTATTTCATTTCTAAACCACCCACAGACTGTGCAAGTAAAGCTAGATGCATTGTTTCTTCTTCTTCTTCTTCTTCTTTTTTTATACAACTAATTATTTCTTGATAAGATAGCATGCATTTTGAAAGGCATTTAATATATAGGATACACACAGTAACTTTAATAAAGGACTTTGTCCCACCAAAGCATGAAAAAACTTTTGTTGTATACCACAGCACCAGTCACTGAACTCAGTTGTTTCCTAATGAATTCCTTCCATGGTAGAGCTTTAATATGCTTGTTTTGCATATAGTCTGAAAAGCTAAAAAGTAAATATTTTTGAATTTTGAATATTTGAAGAAATATTTTTGTTGCAAAATGCTTTATTATAAAATCTTGTTTAGTCAAGTAATACATATCAGAGGTTATTAAAAACATTTTTCCAATTGACAAAAGCTGCTCTAGAGTCTAGATTCTACTATCAGCAAATTTTATCCAGATTTTTTTGTGCAGCTCTAGGTTTAATTTTTCTCAGATGACCATGGTTCCATACCATTGCATTCCCCTTCAGAAACATGTAAGAAGAAGACAGAGTTCACAAAAGCAAGATGCCCATGTCCATGTGGATAGGAAATACTTTCAAGAGTCTTTGTTACCTGCAATACACCTTTTATTTTGTTTTCAGTGCATTTTATTTGTTCTGAGATTGCTGCTGCTAGAAGTCTCTAAGAACTTGGTGCAAAAATTCCTGGATCTGAAAGGAAACCCACCAGTTTGCCTGATTCCAAGCCCAGTACTGCTGTGCACAGGTGTAATGCTTGCTAGCAAGCAAAACTATTACTCACTGTTTGACATAAGGCAGTTTGTTAATGATTATTTACAGTATATGTGACTGTTTCTACAATTCTTTCCCCTTTTCATCTTAAAAAAAAAAAAGGGAAAGAAAAGCAATCAAATAGTACTGGAACACACAGCACCCCTTCCACATGAAAGGGAAGACAAATGTTGGTTACATTTTTATTTGACAAGTACCTCAATATTCAATATCAGAGAAAAAAAATTTACTCTGCTTTATTTCTTACTGTGAGCGAGTCTGCCAAGAACACCATTTAGTCCATCAGAAACTGTACTGATAAATGATAAATGTTATTGTGTCTGACAATATCTTGAAGCACCAAGACCTGCAACAAATTGAACTTTTTAATGACTGTTTATTTTCATAACAACACATATATCTGAGCCCAGTATGTTTAGTAATCAAATATTTCTTCCTTCTGGTACTACTCAAATGTTTAAGTCTGCTGCAAGCTGATATCATTGTACTATGTTCGACATTGTGTTGACATTAAAGAAAAGTTGCTGATTTATTGGCATTTATTTTCCTCTTCCCCATCTGCTCATAGAGAAAATACTTTTGTTTATATGGCTAATTTCCCAAAAGTATGATTTGTGCAGGAGTATAAGTTGTCCATAGATGCATAAAAAACATGAAGGCTGAAACTTTACAACAATCATGGAATAACATACGCAGAGGGATATGAGTAAGTTCAAGAAAAGGAAAATGCTTGGAGTGAGGTGAGGGAAATTACCCTTCACCTCACAGATCGTTCTTTCCATGTTGATTCTGGCACTGTTTTTAACGTTTTCTTTTAAGTACAAGTTGATATGGACTATGTATTATGTTAAAATAAATAAAGATGAACATCTTCATTGAAAAAACTAGGAACTGTGTCAATCTTACATAATCCTTAATGAAGCTTTAGCAGTGTATTGGTTTTACATGGCAAGGTTTTGGTAGCAGGGGGCTGCAGGGGTGGCCTCTGTGAGCAGAGTCCAGCAGCTGCCCCATGTCAGGTCAGGGCCAGCTCCAGTGG
>VXAA01006786.1:256966-276047 GCA_013399115.1 Anseranas semipalmata | reverse complement strand
TTCCCCTGCGCCGCTCAGGGGGAGGAGGTAGGAGAGGGTGGGTGGGGGAAGGTGTTTATAGTTTGCCTGTAGTTTTTCACTGCTTTAGTGTGCTAGTGATTAGTCAATAAATGATGTTAATCTCCCTATGCTGAGTCTGTTTTGCCCATGATGGTAATTAGTGGGCGATCTCCCTGTCCTTATCTCAACCCTTGAGCCCTTTCTGTTATATTTTCTCCCCCTGTTCTTTTGAGGAGGGGGAGTGAGAGAGCGGTTGTGGTGGAGTTCAGCTGCCCAGCTGAAAAACCACCACAGACAGGCCCTTTCATTCCCATTCACTTTAACCAGGAGGACTGATGAAAAAGCTACCTGACCCAAGTCCCCTACTGCTGCTCCCAGGTTCTGTAATCCCTCTTGATACTCCTCGTACTGCTCCTGGCTGCATCACTGATGCCCACATGAAACAACAGCTGTGGATAATAGTCATTAGATCAGGCTTATGGCACAGGCATAGCTGCAGTGTAGCTCAGGCAGGGACTGTGGGGGAAAGATGCAGATTAAAAGCAGCCGTGAAGCAAAGGGAGACTTCCTCTGCTGAGTCTTCTTCCAGCTCTTTACAACTACTCACATCAGCTAGGTGGTCTCAGGTGCTGTGGGATGAACTCCTAGAGCTGGAAGAGGAGTGTGCTCAGGGCTCTGACGGGAGTCTGGGGGCGAGTGGGACTGGGAATTCCTTGCACATATGTGGGAGACAAATTCTGTCCACTCAAGAGAAAGTTGATCTTTTTAACTGGGAGTGACAAAATCACATGTGATGACTTTGTAAACTTCATGGTCTGAGTTGAAATATGAAAGTTGGGATCTAGGACCTCACTTTTTTTGCACTGTCTTTACAATAAAGATGAATGGGAGAACAAATACTTTCTTTGAGAGCATTATGTGAAAAATAGAATTTTGAATAAGCATAAGATATAGTTCAGGAGAACTCCACTGAACAGCAAACCAATAACAATTACTAACACTCTGAAAATAAGCCAATATAGTATTTCAGAAAATATGAGTTCTAGTACTTTGCTGAGCAATGATTTATACTAAAATCAATGATACCAAACTAGTCTATTAAAGATACTAACATATACAAAGTCATTTTGTGTCTATTCTAGAAATCCTTCTGTATCTGGTATATTAAACATTAAAAATTATTATTGTAGACATGAACTTCTAGACATCCTGGGTGCAATGAATTGAAATTTTAGACACAGATAAGTAAATTTATCTTTGACATCAGCTCTTGGCTTGGTAGTCATCTTGTGCTTAATTGCTTGACTGAAATTCAACCTTGGATGGCTTTGTGATTTCTCTCTACCTGAAGTCAGCCAAAAATGAATTGGTATTGATTAGCATCACCGCTGTGAAAAGGTGAACTTTGAGGCTTAGAATTTGAATCGTGTCTTTTGGCAGATGCTTTGTAAAAACTTAGGGTTTGTGGTGTTCCAAATCTTTCATGGGTATTTGTAAGACATTATGCCTGTATATTTATTTAGAAAGATACAGGTTTTGTTAAGTAAACAGTAACCCCCAAGTAAATAGTATTTGAATAACTGTAAATCTGAGCAATTTGAGGGAAAAATAATTTGGTGGAACATAGAGCTATGTTATCCTTTCTTTTCCAGTCACTGTACATAAATGCAGTGATAGAGTTTAAAGACATCGTTAGGAATATGTGAGCATCTAACATGTTGTTGAGCATTGGAGTTAACATCTTAGACTACTTCTGCCACTAGTGGGAAGACCATGGGCGGGGGGGAGGTCCCTGATTCCACGTTTAATATTAGTACGGATGCTTATCAAATTCCAGTTTTGTACTTCTGAAGACTGTGAGGTAGCATGTATGTAAAATATGTAGGTTTTTCACTCTGTATCTTTCTCTACCCAGATGGGAAAAACAAAACAAAAATGACAGCAACAAAGCCAGTAGTTTTGTAGCTGTGTAAAGTATTTTTATACAAGGGCAAGTCTATAATGTAAAGATAACTACCAAATAGCATAATGGTTTGAAAAGTTAAAATTAGTTCCTAGTTAGTCTGCCAATATGATGCAGAGCACGAAAGGAATATATTCCTTCCTTTCTTGCTACTGTACCTAATCTTAGATCAAAGGCCCATTTCAGTTTTAAGAACTGTTTTGAGCTCTCTCCAAATAGTACCCTTCACCAGTGTATCAACAGATTGACCAAGGTTTTAAGAGTGGGTGGGTGTGTTTTTTTTTTTAAGAGGATCAAGTAATCCATGATAAGAAGGAACAGCCTGAGGAAAGATCTTTTGTTGCTAGAATAAAATGCCTCTAAACATAATCCATTCAGTTTTTAACTCTTTGAGAATTTACTTTTTTAGTTGGTACCCATTCTCTGTATTTATGTGAATGGACTTAGAAATGGAATTTGGAGATGGCTCCAATAAATTTGCTAATGAAGTATTTTCTTGTAATTTCTGAATTATTTTGTCTTTGGTCATTTGTCTTTTGATCGTTCATGTCTTTTGGCATTTATTCCTTTTGTTAATAAAGCGTCCATACCTAAAAAACATAAAGCTTTGGATAGTATGGACCTCATTTTCAAGCAGAGAATATCATGGCTGGGTTCTGACATATACATGGAAATGGTCTGAATCATCAGCACTGCTGTTTCTCTTTTACTGGACTTTGTTATCAGTAATGATGCTTGTGGAGAACAAAACCACTTTGGTTTCTCTTTTTTCCTACTTTGCTCAGTCTTTGGGGGAATCTTCTAGTTTATCATATTTAAAATACTAGCTAGAGAAATATCTGGAAAAATATAATCGTTAGTAAATAATCACTTCATATTTTCCATTGAATATGATTTTTTCCTTACTAGAAAGACTCAAAAAATACTTATTTATATTTGGATTTCATATTTATTTTTTTTAATACAATACATATATTTCAAAAGATCATTTGTCCTTTGACAATTTAAATATTTTCTTGAGAATCCTAGCAAACTTTTTGTTGATGGTTGAAGTGTTTTTCTCCTTGCTCGCTTTCATTTTGATTCATGCCTCTAAACGAATATCAATTTTCATGCCTATTGTTTCATCGGTTTTCTGACATTTTCTTTCCTGAAGGCCTTTGCTCACTATTTATTCATGCCAATGGCATGAAAAATATAATGAAATTATGTTAAAAAGATTAATTTTTGTGACTTACTGTTAATGTCTGCTTTTGCTTAGGAAGAACTTTACCAAGTATTGGTCTATCTTTAACTAGACAAAAGGCTGGAATATACTTATCCCTTCACTCTTATCTGGCTGCAGTTCAGCCTCAGTTAGAAAGCTATTTTACTTTTGAGAGGAAATGTGATTCAATTTCTTTTGTGAATTTTTCCACATATATAAGCTATTTTCTCTTGAAGATATGGTTTTGACTGAGGAAAAGAGGAGCAGCTGACTCACTATCACTGCCGAAGGTGAGGGATAAAAAAAAATTAAATGTAAGATTGAACAACTTTTCTCAATTGTTCCATTTTTACATTCGCTGTTTGCAGTTATAATTGAAAAGTGTTCTCCAAAAAAACCCTTTTGATCCCCCTCTGTGATCTGTTAAAATCTAGTACTACATACTATAGTGTCCCTGGAGCAGGACACGATAACATTTAGGCATGTGCCTATCTACATGTATACATATGTACATCTCTTTATATATATATGTAAAATTTATGCTTTAGTATCTACATATATTTTTGCATGTGCGACACATTTCCAGTCAAGAACATTATACAAAATGGTCGTAGACCAAGCAGACTAAAACAGGCTTCTCAGTGTGCAAACAATGTGATTCGATAGTGCCATGTAATGTTCTTTTGAATGAGGGCTCCCCAGCCTCACTGTGTTGAGCTGTCTGTGAAAGCTGCGGAGGTAGACTGGGACCCTGCCATTTAAGCTGTTTGAGCTGGCATTTATGGTTAGCCTGAGACCTTTTAACACAAGGGCACCACTCTTCCTATGAGTACAGTTGCAGGGCTGGATCTCCTTTTTAACAATGTAAAAAGATGTGATAGTTGTTTCAAAACTGGTAAGCCTAATTCTGAGATGAGTTAAATTCAGTTCTGAGCGAGCTGGTCAAATATTTCTGTTATGCTTGGATATTATTAACACTTTGAAAATGCTTAGTTTCATTACTGAGAACATTATTGGTCCAATTAATGGGACATGTGCAGAACTAGAGCCTTACAGAACTGGAAATTTGCTTAGAAATAAGGTGGGAAGAGACAAGCTTATTATTTGATTTAGCTAGATAATCACATTGTTACAATTAACAGGGTCTGAATTAAGCTTCTCTGATGCAATAATGCCTCATTCTCTTTGCTTTATGTTGAGCAGCTTTTCATTATCTCCCAGAAATTGATTTTAGAATAAAAGTAATCAAAATCTGAAAAAAAAACACACCTCTCCAGCTCTTTCTAAAGCCTTCTTGGCTTAGAATGGCATGCCTTCCACTGTTGTCAGTCTCCATACTTTCATCAAATAGTTGATTCTAATCTTCATGGAAATAAAAATTGTAAAGTTCACGATCTTTTTACTTTTGTATATGAGCATTTTTCATCTCTTGTCTTTTTTTTTTTTCAATTCCAATGAAAGAACTTTAATCTTTCATTTTCACAATTAGTAATCTATTATAATCTGTTTTAATCTTTTGATAAGTACCTGTTGATAATAACTTGTTAGTAGTAAGTACTTGCCAATCATAATCTTCTGTTAAATATGTTACTACCTGTTTTGTGCTATAGAGATCAATTCATTTTACTACAGGTTTTCATTTTAAATCTGAGGAACATTTGATACATTCTTGATGTAACCTCTCTCCTTGTCTCAAAAGAGTAAATAAAATCAGTTCTGAGATAATTACTTCCTATGACGTAGTAACGTGGCATTTTGTTGCTACTTTTAATTCTTCCTATATGTGGATTAGATTAGTGAATTATGAAAGCTCGGTTATCCTAAATTAATGTAGTACTATTGACTATAAAAGATAATATTTCCTTTAAGACTATTAATTGCGACCTCAAGAAATGGAGTAGTGTGAAAACTTAAAATCCTTCCTTTGGTTGTTAGGATAGTGGTCTCCAGTGCTGAAGACTTAATTTAGAACTTCAGTATAATGAATATTCGTTGTAGTCATTCTAAAGTAAAGACAGACAATAACTGAAAATATGCTTATATTTCATCTTTAGGGGAATAAAAAGTGGACTTGCTTGAAAATCAATCTCAATGTAATTTAAAATAGTTTTTTTAATAGTGTCGTTCCGTAAATAAAATGGAAAGAAATAAGATTTGATTGTCAGTTACTATTTTAAAATGTTACCTATGCTTTACTTTTGTAAAGGTACAATTTATGAAAAACTATCTTTTTTTTTTTTTTTTTTCTGTTCTTGACTTTACATACCATAGAAAACTGTTATATCTTGGACTGACTTTTAAGATGCCCACCTTTGAGGTGAGGCTGTTAGCTTCTTCTTATAATAAAAAACAGATTTTATAATACTATTCCTCTTTCTTCTCTTTTGGTCATTCTCCTACTCCCTCCACAAATCCTTCCCAGCTGGAAAGACTGCAGCTTGACAATACCTCTGAATGGGGAAAGAGAGAGAGACTTGAAGCAGAAGAGCAAAGTTGGGAAGAAGAGAGCAGAAGATTGAAGTTGCAGGTGAAAGAAATTCAGGGACTTCTGGAGATGAAAAATAAAGCAACGCCAATTAAATTGAGTTGTGATCATCAAAATGCACAAAGTAAGCTGCTGGTTAAAAATAAGGTATGTGCATTGCTTTGTTTGATTACTTGGGAAGCATTTGCATGAAGAATTACTATTTCATAATGACAAAATTTGTCCCTAAAACAAGGGCTGTACAAGACAGAACATCTGTATTTGTGCATCTCAGACACGGGCAATTAGAACTCGGTGACTTTGAATTTCTGCAGGGTACAGAAACAGAAAGAAAGATCTTTTCATTTTTAAAAAGAACCATAGGAAATGATAAGTCTGACAAGAAGACTAGGGAGCAAAAGTGACAACCAGGAGAAACTGAAGAGATTAAGTAATCTTTGATAGCTAGAGAGTCTTGATAAAGGTCAAAGAAAACAAGTTGGGAGACAAAACATTTATCTATCTTTCTGAATATTGAATCTCTTTTTAGGAAAGAGAAAACTGAAGGAAGAACAATATTTCTTATTTTTTATTCTTCTAAAGATCTGGTTACTTTTAAACCATTATTGTATTGCTAAAAATAATGATGTGATAAATTATTCAGAGACCCTTACCTCTGGGTATTTCTTTTATTTTATGATTTTCTATGCCAATACATTAAGTAGTAATCCAGAAAGCTTCCACTTTCATTGAGACTCTGAAAGCTGTATAAGAGAAAGTAGAAAACCAAAAAAACAAATCAGTAAATACACATACTTGATATTACAAACTGGGCAGTAAGAAGCATTCTTATTTGCCTAAATAAGAAATCACTTCATGTCATTTTATGTGCATTTAACATTGATTAATGACAGTCTGAGGAACTAGGACCTGATTTGGGATACAGTTACAATAGGTAATTTCTCTTGGGAAAGATTAGGAGAGTAGTTCTATACCTGAGGTCTGCTTTTAAATGCAATGATTTTTCTGTATTTCTGTGATGGCTCAGGAACAGCAAATTGTATTTCACACATATAGTTTACCTTTATAGAATATGTTCTTATACAATGAACATCCATTTCTGATTTTCCTTTATTGGTATTTATCATACGATATCATATGAGTATTTTTATGATTTCTTTGCAATGAAAGTAATTTGAGGTTGGAGATATGGCCAGAAAGAGATATATCTGTTTTGGCATGTTTCAATGTTTACTATGTTTCAAATATCTTTTAGTTACCTAGATTGCTTTTCCCTTTTCCCTTTTCCCTTTTCCCTTTTTCCTTTTCCCTTTTCCCTTTTCCCTTTTCCCTTTCCCTTTCCTTTTCCTGTTACTTGCATAGAATATTAGACATTATGATCAGCTCTATCTGTTAGTGTCATGGCTCTATCTGAGACTACTTCACATCCTTTTATCAACGTCAAAAGGTGGATACAAAGCCTGGGCATCTCTCTTTTCCTATCATAAAAGTGAGTGTCCCTACGATGTTTGCCTTTTCATAGTTGATGATTTCAGGATAAGATTGTCTTCAAAACTATTATCAGTTTCAATGAGAAAATTAAAATTGATAATTTATTGCTAGATGAAATTATGTAAACCATCATCTGGTAGCTTGATAGCAGTTATCATTCAAAGAATAGTGTGAGAACTGATTTATTTGCAGCTATTTCTCTCTGTGATTCACAATAACTCCTGCAAATCATGAAATCACAGAACAACACCATCGATAACCTGGAAAGAATGACTTTTGATTCTAATCCAAAAGCCTTTTTTTTTCCTGGGATGGTAGTTTGAGTTCAAATAAAATAACGTGGTATATGCAGGATTAGAAGAGTGCATGAGGATTTCTGTAAAGAAATGTAAGACATGGGTGATGATTAGATGTTTAGGTTAGCAAAGGGAAGCATATACAACATTGAAACCACAGCTCTCTAGAGATCTTTATCCATCTTAATCTGAATGATTATGGATTTACTTATCTAGTAGACACGAGGTATATGGGTAAGGTGTTGTGGAATGAAATACAGTTACCTAATCCCCTTTCTTCTCCAAAACCTGTATTTGCAAGATGATATAGGAGATCCATTCTAGTTGTTTAGAACATATAGTGTTATTAATTGATGTATGGCTGATTCATACTTTTAAAGGTTATAAACAACTAATGACAACATTTTTTCTTTACTAACAGTTTTAGGAACATTAGACATGGTACGAAAACACAGAAGGGATGTTCTTATGCCCTTGTGTAAAAGATTTCATGTTGACAATGGGACAAGTGCTCTTTAATATGTACACCTCTATAATATATAGAATGTAGAATTCATGCAATCTCTTGCCACTTATGCAAATTGAAGTTCTGAGCACAAAAGTTAATATAATATCTTGCACAAAACATGAAGCCTTAATATTGTTCTTAGCCGGCAGTATGTTGGTTGAAAGTGTTTCCATGTGCAGTTTTTAAAAGGGTAACTCCTGTTGTACAAGATGAGCAGAATTGATGAAACAATTGAGATCAGACATTGTTACTATGTGGTTTTATCGATTGTACTTCTTGGAACGGAGAATACCGTTTAAATTAATAGCTGTATTATTTGACAAATATCATGGCAACAAATATTAAATGGATCTAACTTGTTCATCTAGGAGGGGATAAAATGAAGAAAAAAACCTTGTTGATGTTATAGATCAATACCCAAAACATGCTCTTTATGGAAAGAGATTTTCTATTTCAGCTGTGAATATCACCTTTAGAAAAACTTATACGTTAATTTTGAGAAATAATAGCTGTGTTATTTTGTATTCTCTCTAATTATTATGCTAAATATTTGGTTATTAAATGTTGATTCATTGAATATGTTTTGTAGAGGACTAGTACAGGATCTAAGTGAAGAATGCTAAACTGTGAAGCTTGGGGATTCATTGACTAATTTTTTTTTTTAAGCTTAGTTTACAAGTTTAATACAATAGGGATATAAAGTTGTTAGGAAAAAAATGCATAGATTTTAAAGATGGGATGACGGACAACATGTATTTTTATGAAACTATTCTAGCTTTACATTACTTAGCAAGATTGCTTTTTAATCATCAACATTTTAGGTTTGAGTTTTCAAAAGTAGGAAGCATTCCCTTTTTTATTAAAATACTTTGAAAAATTAAGATGGTAAGGGGGTAGCAGCAGCAGGGGTGGTGAGGGCTGCAGGGCTTATCTGTGAGGTGAGGCCGGGGCTGCCCGGTGCCGGACACAGCCGGTTCCAGCCGGCTCCAACGGCCTCACCGCAGGGCACGGCCGGGCCCAGCAGCCAAGATGGGTGAACGTCTGGCAGGCCGCCCTGGTCCTCCCACCACAATGCCCGAGGTGTGTGTGTTCCTTCCGCTTCACAACAAAGATTTCATTTTTATGATAGTGTGTTCAATGAGATGTTTTCCTGCTTATTTTTAAAATAGAGGGACAATGACCACTCTCTCCTTTTCCACAGAAAAAGTATGCGAAGGGGGTATTTCTTCCTCCTAATAACAAAACAAGATATTTGATGATCTGTTTCTTAAAGAGGAGAAACTAGTTATCTTGCTGTAGTTATAAAGTTATTGTAATTTCACAATTATCGAAATATCAAATGTGTGTAAACTAATTTTTATGGATACGAACTTTTGGTTTGGAATGGTTACGATGTGAATGACACGCTTCCTAACTGTAAGTGAAAAAAACACGAAAGGTTCTGAGACTAAATTTCCGCTTCCTAAATTTACTTATTTTTTTTTTAGTTGAATAATGAAGCAAAGATCAATCATTCCTTCTTTAAGATCTGGAAAAATCAAATCAATAACAATTTTTTTAAAACTAACTCTCTGTTTTATAACTGGATAAACTTTATTCATTTTTGTCAAAATATTAACGGAATACTATTTTAACTTTGTAAATTATTTGAATAATTAATCACATGCCACAATCCACATGAAGTATATAAACTGACTTGGATTTCATATTTGTATAGTTGAAGAGCAGATACCAGCAACAAATAGCTCATTCTTTCTTTTTAATCAAACATTGTGGCATGAAATGGCTGAAGTCCTGAAATTCGGATCTGTTATTTAAAACTAACGAACTAAATGGTGCCCTCCACCCCCCAAAGGTCAAAGGATTGTTTCTACTTGACCAATTCTTAATAGAGTTACTCCCCAGTATGTAATTTTTATGTAACATAAGGAAATGACAGTTCAAATTATGAACAATTTTATAAAACTGTTTAAATTATCTTTTAATCAGCACAGTATCTGCTAGAGGGAAAAATATATCTGTTTAACCATGATATTGCCTCCTTCTACCTCTACAACATTTTCTTCAGTTTCTCGAGTGACTGGTGTGCAAATATAGAGCAGCTGCTTCGTATGAAAAATAATGTGATAATAGTTCAGTATAGAAAAAATGAAAGGAAGCAGCACAACTGAAATAAAAAATAAACACTGTTTCTGCAGAGGCCTTAAGCTTCCTCCAAAACAAAACAAAAATCAAAGCAAAAAACAAAACAATAACAGAAAAACAAAACAGAAAAAACAGGTAATATTTTACTATGTACGCTAAAATAACTCAGAAAGACCTGATAAATATCCTTTTTATGTACCAGCAAAAAATGCCAGACTTTCTGAAACAAAGAGTACTTTGGGAGGTGAATTCTCAACAAATATTTTTAAAAGTTCTTCTATTAGTATATTGAAGACCAGTTAGACTGGAAGCACCAGTGCATATTAAGCAATGTAAATCAATATTTTTTTAATAGCATTTGCATACTTCAATTATTTATTGAAACAGGGCCTAAAAAGATCTGTTTATGAAAGGAAATAATCCGACCCTTCATGTAATCTATTAGAATTAAAAATATGTCATTCATTGTATAGATAAATTATTCATTCCTGTTGATAACTAAAAGCAAAGCAGTTTTGTGTTGTAAGGAGCTATTTATTATAATGAGAAATAACTATAAGGGTTAATGTACATTATAAAGGCAAAGTTTGATAGACATAAGTCTGACAAAGCAACAAATATTTAAATGTTATATTTTGTGTGGCAGAATTTAAAATACATATACCACATCAGGTGTTCATGAATGTTCAGAAAGATGATGTGTATAAGTAATTTTCTGGTAGCTTGAAACTTCTTATTCAATTTATCCTAAAAGAAGAAATGTTTCATTTTTATTATTAGTCTTCATAGCATTGTTATAGTGATAGCACAAAAAGCACTTATAAGTTAATTCCCTGAAAAATTTTGAATTTCTCAGTAGCTGCATCCAAAGGTAGCATGAGTTCAGTGAATTGTATGCAAAGTAAATACCATATTAATTGTTTGAGCAAAAATACAAATATAAAAATTAGTATTATCTTTTTCATACTAAAACCTGGACATTTCATCACAATTTAGTATTAGATGAATTATTGTTATTAATCCTATTTTCAACACATTAAGAAATGCTCTTTATAAGTATTTACATATTGTAGAGTTGCAGAAATAGATTGAGGAAAAGTCTCCTGCTACACCTGGAACTTCTTCCACTTCCTACGTCTTTGTTTTATACCTGTGCTGTGTTTCTCAGTGATTATGTCTTTGAACATGCTTTAACAATTTTACCATCTGTTTCATTTCTTGCTTCTCCTTCGACACTTTGTCCCAGAGACCCTTCTGTACCACCTTTTGCAACACATAAAGAGTTGTGACTGTCCACTGGTGTGGACTTTTTTCTGTCCACTGGTGGTCCATCTAGTCATTAGGCTCAGCTTTAATATTTGGGAATTAAAAGGTTCTCTATTTTGCAAGTGCTTGGAGCATCTCTCCAGTGCCTTCTGACACTGTGAGTAAAGCCCGTGAGAAGAAAAATGAATTGTCTGAAAACCTGCTTGATATTTTTCTTTTCAAATGTCTCTGTTCCAAATGGAGAAGCCAGTACAAAATGAAATATTTATGAAGGAATTCTTATAAGACTGTTTATAAAATACCCTTTTGATAAATACAGTGATTAATGAAATTAAAGATGGTTTACATCTATTGTCTTTTGCTACCCAGAGTAGCAAGAAAGAAAAAAATACTACCGGGTGATTTTCTTCTCTAAGTAGGAGCAGATTTTTTTATTTTTTATTTTCAAAGATCTCTGTATATGTCAGACCTTTGTCTCCACTGTCTGCAATGTTTTAATAGATTACCACTAATTACCACTTTGGATAAGATACTGTTGGATCAGATTGGAACTATAGAATCATAGGATCATAGAATATCCTGAGCTGGAAGGGACCCACAAGGATCATCAAGTCCAACTCCTGGCTCCACACAGGACCTCCCAAAAACCAAACCCTATGTCTGAGAGCATTGTCCAAACNGCTCCCCTGGTGAGGAAGCTGCAGGCCGACATGAGGCCTCCCCTCAGCCTCCTGTCTCTGGGCTGAGCAAACCAAGGGACCTCAGCTGCTTCTCATACGTCTTGCCCTCCAGACCCTTCACCATATTCACCATTACAGATTAGTAATGTATATCTTAGTAACATGCATTTTATATAGTATATGAATCACAGATATATATATATTTCTAAAAGCAAAATCTCAGTTACAGTTTTGGTTACTCAAGTGCTAAATACTTTCCTCTTTTACTAAAATATATATATATATATATATACATATAATGTTCTATACTACAAGTAGCTAAAGATTGTTCATACTCTATTTTATTCTTCTCAGAAATATTTGGATCATTTTAAAATTTGTTCATTTTTATTTGTTGCAGCTGTTCACTTGAATGTAGAACACTTTGAACAAGATACAGTCTTATTACTCTTAGCTTCATACAGACTTACTCTACGTTATTAACCAGAAAAATATTTACAATTTTGTGAAATAAAAATTTAACAAGCGGTTGAGAATAACAAAAGGAATGAGATAAGGTGACAAATGCTGCAGCTGCACTAATATACATGAACATTTTGGTTCAAAGAAGTAATGGGGCTTTAAGGCAGATCCCCTAACATCCCCACTTGAATTGGTATTGGTATATTGTTCAGAGTGGTTTTGTGCACACTTAACTGGATTTCTTCTGAAGGAAGCTATGTGGGAAGCTTTGCTACAGGTATTCACTGTACTCGTTCCAAGCCCTAAGGGGGTGGACAGGGCCGGACCAGTGCCAGTTTTTGAGAAGGCCTTCTATCCAACGTGCAGCGAGGGGCCACACGAGCAGGTGGAACCTAGGCTCTCATGTTTGCGCGTGGGCCTGAGCACCTACTGCTGCAATCTGCTTACCAGCTTCTGCTGTGCTGACTTACTGGTGTGAATACAGCCAAGTACAAAAGGGAATGCAGATTACTGCCTTGTCAACAGTGGTCAGAGGTCTGGGTCTGTCTAGCCTGTATCTCAATGCATGTGATCTGCCAGAGGTGTTTTGAGGAGGCACCACGCTACACAGATGGAATTTTATGATTTGCCTGGGAGAAGTTTGAGTAGTAAGGGCTTATAATAATTGCTGTGTATTTCATCCCTGGTTTTGTGTCACAGATCTCTTTGACTGAATTGTTAATACATTTTTAACTCTTCATCTGAAAAAAATATTCTAGAGAACATTACAGTATTATCGTTAAACACTTTGATACTTCACTTAGCACTATTCATCCAATGGAGAATTATCTTTGTTTCAATGCAAACCTCTGGGATTGCTTATTCTGACGGTTAAGCAGCAGTGGCTGCACAATTTGCACCCTTCGCAGAGTTTTCAAATGCAGTATGTTTTGTCAGAATTACCACTTGGGATACAGTTGCTTTATATGTCTTTTTTTTTTTCTAATTACATTTCTAGTCAAATGCTCATTTCCATCCCTTAGATTGAAACTGGGGGAGGGATAGACAGAATGGTAAACAGAAATTCCCTGTTAAAGATGTTAATGTATGGGTAGAATATTTTCTGTTAGGCTTAATATTCTTTTCCTAATAAATCTTAGACTTTTTTTTCTTTCTGTTATTGCACAATATTATTTAAAAATAAAAAGCTGCTATTTCTGAATAGGGGCAACTTTTATAATTGGACAATCTCATTTTGAATGATAGTAGCAAACTCAGACCTGCACCTCTATCAGTAGAATCAGAACTATATTACTTCATCTCCATTTTCTCTGTTAGGTTTCATCACACAGTATTGAAGGCCTTTCTGGGATGTGTTTCAGTTGACCCTACTTCCCTTTACTGCTTTAAATACCCTAGTATATTTGTTTCTGTTGGTATTTACCTAGCTTTGTAAATAATTTCACATTTTTTTTCTATGACAAAAGCCAACTCTTCCTTTGGGTGTCTACTGATAGGATCTTCTTACAGCATGAAACTTGTCATTTATCTCTCTCTTCTTGTGCATTCTCCCTTATTTTTTCTCATTTAATCACTAGGTATTCCAGCATGTAAAGTTTTTTTCTTTTTCTGAGTCAGCTAAGTTTCTCTAAGAATTGTTGTTGTTTGGCTTTGTTAAATTCCTTTTGAAGGTCAGCCTAGACCTCTGACCCAGCTCTCGACACAGATTTTCTCTGACCCTGAGTTTATTGACTATTTTAGAAAACTGAAATAGATTTGTAACACCTACAAATCTGTTTGTTGTCTTGCACAAAAATTGTTTTGATTCTTCGTCGATATATCATATTTGTCCATGTATCAACTTATGTCCACATGTCAATTTATTTGTAATTAAGAATGTTAGTTTTCTTGTTACAGGTATTAGGTCTGTCTTTTTTTTATTTTTATTTTTATTTTGGATACCCTCTTGAGGCACTTTAAAAATTATCATGCTAGCTATTTTCTAGGTCTTTTGAATTCTTTAATGACTAGCATCTGGTCCTAGGGTTTTATAACTATCCATTTTGTCTTTGTGTTTTATGACAGTGTTCAATTTGAGACGGATCTTGGGATGTTTCCTATATGTAAAATGTGGTTCTAGGACAGGATACTTCCATGTTTCTCCTGTGTGAATATAGGAGAAATTCATATAGTTCTCTTTACTTCTTTTTTTTTTGTGTGTATATATGTGTATATATGTGTATATATGTGTATATACATATGTGTGTGTGTATATATATATATATATACACACACATTGATTCTTGATGTTGCTTCTTGCTATTGATTTGTTTGAAAAGGAGTTATTACTAGTTTATATATCTTCTGCAAGTTGTTTCTTGTATTCTAGTTGGCCTACCTTACTATATCTTTACAAAGCATCTGCTAGATTTTAAGATGTTTTCTATTTCTCCCCTTTGTAAACAGCTTCAGGTTTGAAGGATGCCTTCGCTCCAGTAAATCCTACCCTATTTAGCCGAGACAATTCTTAGTGCTTATGCTTTTTATGATAGACAACATTTCTCTGAACCTCCAAACCTTTCTTTGCTTACTCTCAGAATTGCATGCTAAAATATTTAATTCTTTATTTTTTGCTGCCTCTTTTCAGTATTGTTTAGTAATTCTTTTATATAGTTTTATATATCCACAGCACCCAAGGAAGGGAAGCAGAGTAGATCGGGTGGTGGCAGACAGGGTCAGCTGAAGGTCCAGATCACCAGGGACGTCCATAGTGGCTCTCCAGACGAGGAAGGCAGTCAGTGGGGTCAGGGCCCAGATTAATGGTTGATTTGGCGGAGCACAGGCATGGCTGCAGTTGTGACACGGCAGCCGGGGCGGGAGCTCAGGCAAGGCCCATGGGAGAGCCTCAGCATAAAAGCTCCCAAGGGAAGGAGGAGCAGCCCTTGTGTAGGGTTTCCAGCAGAGCATTCTGGAAGAGCTTTGTTCTGGTCCTTCCCAAGAAGCAGGAGCAGGCCCTCAGCTATGCTCCCTACCCTGAACCCAGATAGCCGAATCTCGGGAAGGGGAGTGTGCCCTGCTACTCCTCACTCAGTATCAAGTGATTGTATCAGCAGTAGAGCATGGCTCAGAGGCTACAAAGTGATCGTGGAACCAGGAGGAGGTTCAGCCCAATCTAGTCTAATTCACAAAAATATTAAGAAGTTCCTTTTGTCTTCATATTGATTAAATGTGATCTATTTTTTAGTATTGTTTTGTGATTGTCAGTTATTCCAATAAATTAATTGGTTGCCAACTTTTACGTCCTATTGAAGGTCAGTGCAAATTGCTGACCTTCAAATGGAAATGACTGTAGCAGGCTCTCATATAGTTGAGCGGAAATACCTTTTCCAAAGTCTAATGGCCTAGAACTGATTAAGTTTAAATTGGTTACTGTACATTCACACTCTTGTGGTTTTATGATTACTAGGTGTAAAGGTGTCTGCAGTTCTGACTTATCTTAGGCATTTACGTTTCATCATATATACAGAAGCCACATACCATGATTGAAGAAGCTACTTTTTCACAAGAAGTTACATTCCAGCTAAGTGTAAGTGTATGCTTTTGGCAGTTCTCCATTCCTGGCTCCAGTGGTCTAAAATGGTATTAATTTACATGAAAGGTATTGTTGATAACATCTGGAAGATCAGGGTGTTCACACCTGCATAATAGTCTGCCTTCTGGCTTCAGTGGGTTAGGTGAAGAAAGCTATTGATGCTTCTGTTTGTTTCAAACACTGATGGTTGTTTGAGGGTAAACCTTTCTTTTATTGGCCTGACTGGGACTTCTTAAATCTAATAAAGTTTTCATGTAGGAAGACAAGTGAATCTCTTGTGTTTACAAAATACACAGTAACAAAGGGAATAATAAAGAGAGGAAGTAATGTAACAGAAAGGAATCTGCTGTCTTACAGAAATATGGAAATACGGTTTGGAAAACTGCTTGATAACACTGACTGTTGTGGCAACAGATTTTGTATAATGGAGATTAGGAAGGGACTGGAAACTGAGCTGTGGTGTATTTCAAAATGTAGTGCATATAATAAAAAATGTGAGGTCAGAAGGAATGGTGAAGCTTTATGGATTGAAATAAGGGAAAAGAAATGGGATACCAAACGAACTATGTCAAGAAGAATTAAAAATGACTGATGAAGAAGAAAATTTTGAAAGTAGACTTATGTATTGAAGATTAATTAACTGCTCAGGCAGTTGTAAAGATACTCGGGGCAAAACAGCAGAATCATATAATGGAATCATGGAATATCCCAAGTTGGAAAGGACCCACCAGGATCATCGAGTCCAACTCCTGGCTCCACACAGGACCACCCAAAAATCAGACCATATGTCTGAGAGCGTTGTCCAAATGCTCCTTGAACTCCAGCAGGCTCAGTGCTATGACCACTGCCCTGGGCAGCCTGTTCTGTGCCCGACCACCCTCTCAGTGAAGAACCTTTTCCTAACACCCAGCCTGAACCTCCCCTGTCACAGCTCCATGCCATTCCCCAGGTCCTGTCGCTGTCACCAGAGAGCAGAGATCAGCGCCTGCCCCTCCGCTCCCCTTGTGAGGAAGCTGCAGGCCGCCATGAGGCCTCCCCTCAGGCTCCTGTCTCTGGGTTGAGCAAACCAAGGGACCTCAGCTGCTCCTCATATGTCCTCCCCTCCAGACCCTTCACCATCTTCATAGCCCTCCTTTGGACACTCTCTATTAGATTTATGTCCTTTTTATACTGTGGTGCCCAAAACTGCACACGGTGCTTGAGGTGAAGCCACACCAGCACCGGCAGAGCGGGACAGTCCCTTCCCTCGACCGGCCAGCAGTGCCGTGTCTGAGGCACCCCAGGGTACAGATGGCCTTGCTGGCTTGCTGTAGTACTTAAATGCTAGTGCAACTGGAGATTCTGTTAAGCTAGTGCTCAACAGTGTTTTTCAACAATAAGGTACGAAAAAATATGTTCTCATCTCTGTGTTGAAATGTCCAGTGATCAGAGTTTTGCAGAGAGCCAGCAGAGAGGCAGGGAATGTTTTTTGCTTCTTCAAAGGTATTTTCTCATAATTGTCACCATTTGGCAAGTAAATGTTCATTGTTGTTCTGAGGAATGAAGATGCTTGATTGTTTATATTCAAGCCTAACAACTTTAATATATAAACTTTATCTACGTCGTGACCTTTGCAGTGACATGTTACATACTACATGATTTTTTTAAAAAGTTACCTTATCTAATGTGAATATGAGACATAAAGAAGTGAGATTAGAAAAATTAGTAGAAAAAGTAACTTTTCAATGGTATTTTTTATCTCCTTCATAGGAAAGAAATGTAAAATATTTAAGGGATGGTAGTTTATCTAATGCTATGGAAAGATGTATGGTAACTTTTTTGTATCAATACATGGACTGAAAGTACTGATTGGAGATTTATGGTTATCTTTGTGAATATATTTTCATATTTTTCATCTTAGAAAAAGTTGGTATGTCAGTCTAAAGATTTTTTAAGATATCATATTGTGTCATATTGTGTCTCTGTATAGTATGGAAGTTCTGTTCGATAGATACAAGAATAATCTTTGATTTGGATCAGAATTGGTATTTTGGGTGATCAGATATGTATCTCATTGTTTAATGCCTTTTAAGGAGCATCCAAGGTCCATCTTAAGAGATGAGACATAGCACTGTTTTACCTTCCTGTACATAGCAAGTAACGTATATATAAAACCAACTATAGACTGGTGTTTTAGTGATAATATTCTTTTTATTATTGGGGTGCTTTTTTTGAAATAAGGAAGTCTGGAAAACATCAACTCCGTAAATCCAAAAGTTTTTTAGGAAAATACATTATGAAGAGAAAGAGACAGAACATAAGGTCCTAGAATAAACTAAGCTGAAAAATGGAAAATCTAAGCTGTTATCTAGGCTGGGATAGATCCTCTTAAGACTACTGTCTTTTTCATTGGAGCTCTTCCATATTTAATAAATCACTGCAGATATGATTGAGGTGTTCAGTTCCTATTCAGCCTGAATAGTCAAGCTGCTATGAAGACCGTGGGTATCTTATTTTTGTTCATCTTTTGTTGTATAGTTTTTCACACTGAAAGAAATACAAACAACCTCCCACTCAAGCCCTTGGGCTTATTCTAAGATAAACTGGCAGTTTTTTGTCTGTCAGTTTCATGGACAGGAAGGGTGTTGATGCTTAATTCCAACACTGCCAACACCCTCAGAGAAATAGTTTAATTGTATAGATTTGAAAACAATATTAACCTGAAACCTGATAAATAATATGTGAAAAGGAGCAGTTAGTGTTTGGAAATTAGGGTCGTGAGTTTGATTTTCATTCTCTGTGATTGCTTCATCCAGCTGTACTCTTTTTTCCTACGTTGAACTCGTCAGGAAATAGGGGTTTACATTCTTGATGAACATTGCGTTATGACTTGAAGATCAGTTTGTTGCCTTTAAAGAAATATTTTAAAGTTTGGGCAGTAAAGTGTGCAAATTGGGTTTTGGAGGTGTAACTTTGTAGTAGTGATGATGGACTTTTGACTTCCATATGTAGATTTTTTATTTTTTTT
>VXAA01006786.1:201568-256918 GCA_013399115.1 Anseranas semipalmata | reverse complement strand
AGAGAATAAAGAAGGTGGAGTTATTGTTAAGTGCAAAAGCTGGACTGTTAAGGTCAATAGCTGGACTGTCACAAGTGCTACTGGTAGAACAGAGGCAATTGAGATTTTGTTTTGTTTTTAGCAATATTTGGGACATAAACTTAGTGTTAGAGTCCCATTCATACAGGCCTTTTTGTTATCTCATGCTGCATGAAGACAGTTTAGTTCTTTATTTCTGTTCTATTTTGATGTTAATGTATATGCAAATATACTGCCGAGGTACCACAACTTTCATACCTCTTCTTAAATGGCTTCAAAACTTGTGTCATATCCACATACCTGCCCGTGTGGCCTCTGAGCACAGTTACTCAAAACCCAGAAATTATATGGCTATCCTATCAACTTGTTCAGGGTGAAGAAAATAGGAGAATCTTTGCTAAGTGGATTTTAGACAACCAACTTTTTATGATAGGGGCTGTACCTCCTCTTTTTATTTGGAAGTATTCTGTATTTGAAAAAATGATGTGTATTCATATGAATACAAGTAATTACAACAGTATTACTACAGTCAGCTCTGTTAGGTTATGTGTACCAACGGATTTATTTCTACCATAGTATGCTATTAAAAAAATCACCCAGTCAGTTCTGTACCAAGAGGACAGCAGGATAATCATATTCTTTAGCACTATACAGAGCATAAAAACAACCTATAAACTTCACTTTTGATGGTGACATCATCAATAGTTCCACGATTCCCTTTATTTGAAATAAGATACTGGTTATTTGACAAGTTCTGTGAATACTCTAAAACTCTGCTGAGATTCTCAATATTCTCTGAGAATGTGCTGAGATTCTCTCCTGTTCATTCAAGCTATAAAACGAGAAGAGGAAACATCAGTAAACTTGTTCATTTAAAATCATTCCAAGAGAGCTGGAGTAGAGGGTTGCTTTTGTAATGATATCTTTATCATAGTCTATACTTTTATCTCTTCCTTTCTTTCCTCTTGCTTCTTCCCTCCCACAGAAAAAAATACAAAAATAAAAATAAATAACCCCCCCACAAAGAAAAACATAATAAAACCTAGTCCTCAAAGATCATATAATCAATAGTGAGTTGTGACTCAACTTGCAACTTGTCTTGATGTCAAAAAGCATGCCACAGTCCTTTGCCTACACTGTGGAAGTCTTCATATTAACTCCTTTTTTGGTTCTGGGAAAACTATTAGCTCCCCTGTTTATCCGCTCTGCAGCCCATTGCTCTTTCTTTAGGCCACACAGCTCAATTATTGTTGATATTAAGTCTTTAATCTTGACTGGGTTTGCTTCCCTACTTCTCATTTTCAGTTTATTTCTTTCCAGTTATTAGTAATCCCACTTTCAAACACAAATTTTAGCATTATATGTTTTAAATGGCAAGCTGTAGATACACATAATTCTCTATTCTGTGTTTGTATGTATGTTTATATATAACCATGTATGGTTATGTGGGCCATGTATTACCACTTTTCTTTAAACCATAATTCAACAGTAGCTCTATTTTTACTGGAAGGAGAGAATACAGTTAAACATTTTACACATTGTTATAGAAAGAATCTCTCATTTTCATTACCTCAAAACAAACAAACAAACAAACCATCAGATATATTCTATTTAAAATTTTATAGGGTTAAAACACATGATAATCTACTCTTAGCTTACTGGCTATATTTTTTCTTCATTTTCATCTATGAATTCTAAAAGTTTAATAAAGTGGAGCATACAACTCAGAAAGTTTTAACTCACTGTCATCACTTAGTCTTTGCTATGGCAAAATTTGAGAAATATTCTATAGTATTCATGACTTCATGACTATATAGTCGTGGAATGTATTTCAGTACTTTTTAATATAGTAATTTACAACTGTCTTTTGTCAGAATATCCTTCAAGAGTACCCATTTTTTTTATTTTTTTAAATAAAAGTCTCCAGTCTGCCTTTCCATTTTTTTAAGGGTATTGCAGAAACACGTGCAAACATCTTAAAATAGCAATTTTTTTATATATATATTTTAATAGTTTCCTAGTTACTTTTAACCTAAATAATTTTTACCTAATAATTTTATGAACATTTCAGATAAACAGTGAAATACAAGAATGAAGTGTACATGTGACTGGAGAGAGGAGAAGGACAGACAAGTCACAGTAAGGAGTTTCTTCATTTCAGATATGAAGCAGACTATCACAACTTTTGTCACGTAGATACTCGTTAAGGATTTACCTCCAAATTAAATAAATCAGTAAAAATGAAATAACAGTTTGAATAACTCCATTTTATTAAACTTTTAAACTTCATTCATCTTGATGTTCTTTTTCATAACTGGGGATTAAGGTTTAATTTAGGTAATATATGTAGTTTTTTTGTTTTGTGCTGAAGTGTAAAAGAAAAAGATCTCTGAAGGATTATTCTAAAAGAGTTCTAATTTGCCACAAATGTAACGTGTGTCTGGACCAATGCAGTAGCTGTAACTATTAAGAATTGTTTTCTCCTTCCTATGTGTTTCATTCAGTAGAAATAGAGTGTGTTATTTTGATATATCAAAGACAAAACCACACAACAAAATGTGAAAAGCTAATGTACACTATGATGTAACTCACCTGCAGACTAAAAATAACTAAATAGCTTTTCTGATCAAGGGTGAAACATGTGATGTACAGAACTTGGGGATTTTGTTTAACCTGAAGCGTTTTATATGAATGACAGAGAAAGCAATCTATAAAATATAACCCTGTTATATATTTTATAAGTAGTGTACAACCTTATATCTAAATATGAAAAGAATATGCTTCATAGTCACTGGGAAACACTGGAAGAGTATGAATCACAAAATTCATGCAATGTTCCAACACTCAGGTATGTCGATGTGAATTCACTTTCTTACAGCTCCAAGCAGTTAGACAGCATAATAGTAGAATCATTCATCAAAAATGCTTATTTTGACAGGTTCTGTTTATGAACTTTGAAATAAATAATTCTAAGTAGATACTCTGTAATTCCTTATTTTACATAGTGTATGTTTCTTTTAACACAAGAATTATTATAAAATCTGATATCCAGTATCAGAAAAAAGAGTCCTCTGTGTATACACTACTAACCTGTGGTTTTGGACTGGTAAAGGAAGGCTGATAAAGTCTAACCTGGATGTGAATGGAGATTGGAGTATTTCATATCTGTCTTTGGATTGTGGACAAAATTATAAGGCTTTGTATTTTTCTTATTCTTAAACAGTGCTGTTGGGCTAAGGAATTTCTGCTGTAGTAGTGAGTGTTTGTTCAGTTTGGCCCTGGAGAAATAGGAACTATGTTTCATAAAATGAGCCAAATTGATATTTAGAAATGTCACCCAAGATATGCTGGCATTTTCTAATATATCCCAAGGTAAATATAACCTTTTACTCAGACTTTTTGTTGTTAAAATTATGTGGTCATATGGCCCGTTTCTTATTTGGAGGCTTTATTTTTTTAATTATATTAAATAAATCACTGGATTTGGAAGCAGATTTACCTTTGTAGAAACTTTTTATGCAGTAGTTACCCATGAATTATTTCTCATTATGCCAGATAATAGCACATAATTTGAAATATTTGAATATAAATATGCTGTAAACAGTCTCCAGAGAAAGAAAAACTGATTTATCAGTATTCATTTCACTGTGGTTTGTGTTCAGGTCTGTGCATTATGATTGTACTTCATTTCAAACAAAAGATTTGGCTGTGTTCCCTACTTAAAACATACAAAACATAATACAAATTATTCTCTTTCTTTTTTTTCAGCATGTGTACTATGCAAGACTTTGGTAGCACAACATTTGTTGCTAGTGGTTTGGTTTTAGGGTAGTCTATAGAATACAGCTCCATTTCTATGAACGTAGTTATTATCCAGCCACCGTGCCTTCTCAAGAAATCAAGGAAGAATGCAGAGTAGCCTGCTGTCTTGCATGGTCTGAAATAACCTCAAATTGTTGATGCTGAAGGTAAAACAGAAGATTATCCAGGGTCCTACATATCTGCAAAAATCTGTTTTACACAAGTGAAATGCATTGTTTATTATTTATTCATATTTTGAGGGTTGTTTGTTTTCATTTTTACATCTATTATGGTCTTAATTGAATTAGTGTATGAACATACTTTTGGACCAGTATTTACCATAACATTGGTGTCAGTCACTTTATTCAGAGTTCAAACATATTTAAGTCTTTTTGCATCTCAAGATCATTGTTTTCCACTATTTACACATATGATAGAAATTCATAGGAAAAAAGGTTATTGTTAAACTTAATTGTGAAAATGTTAAAACAGAAGAGAATTACAACTAAATATAAGTATTTAAGATATTAATTACTTTTTCCTCTGTGTGAGTCTAGTAGGAAAATCTGTGACTTGTTTTTAATTTTTTTCCATAAGAAGTTAATAGTTTTCTAACTATATGTTTAGAAACATACTGCTTATCTTCTGATATATATATTTATCATAATAATATATATATCATTCATTCATTATAATTCCCTGTAATTTTAAGCAGGCGTGTAATACATATCTGTCCCATATACTGTAAGTCATAGACTCATAAATAATGTTTTATTTATTTTTTTTTTAACTATAGCAGTAACTACAAGAAACAAACAAACAAAAGAGATCAGAGTCGTTAGCATGGTAGGAAATGGTTGTGTAGAAGTGGAATGTTTGATCAAAGAATTCCCGCTGAAGGGGAGAAAAATGGATTTTGTTAGACTGGGAAAAGAGGAATATTTGATATGAGAAAAATGCATGGGAAATGGTGGGAAAGCATACATACTAACCAGAAGCTTTATGAAACAGTGCTGTCTTTCCATATGTAGCCTTCAAAAACGAAGAACAATGCTGTAAGACTTCCATACTTAAACATTTTTACTTTTTCAGTGTATTGTATCCTCTTACTCATGCCAAAGTAGGCATAGTTGTGTTGATGACACCAGCAAAATTTGGCAGGAAAGTTATTCTACTTTAGAATAGTCCTCAGACAAATTGTTCCAGGGAGCTGACAGGGGTGCCTTGCTGGTTTCATAACACATACATTAGAGTTACCTTCCAGGGTGATCTGAGGAAAGAATAATGCTTCATACATTCTTTTTCAAGATCTGAAATAGCATAGTGGCATATTACCCTGCAAGAAGGCTTTAGATGTGCTCTGAAGAATGATTATTTTGAATTCTTTCCACCACAGGGTACTAACTAAATGGCTTTTAGGAAAGTATCATTAGGAAATTAGACAGTATTCATTTTTTTTTGATCCTTTGAGCCAAGTAGCATTTCTCTGTGGTTACTGCAGAGATCACAAAAATAAATAAATAACCAAATCAACCAACAAAACAAAACCAAAAAAAAAAAAAAAAGTGAGGGTTATTACAGTGCTGTGGGGTGGGCAGCTCTCAATTTACAAATATAGTGAAATACTGTGGATCAGTAAGACAGGAAAGTTTAATTAGAAAGTATGACTAACCTAATACATTATGCTAATATAACATCTTACCGTGTCTTTTCTAGACACGTTAGTAAGATAATTTAGATAGGAAGGTTGTTTTTAACTTCAATGTGTGTTCAATGTGCAGCAGCTGTGTGAAATTGCTGACATGAATTGGACTAAGATATGCATTAGGTACATAGGGGTGACATATACAATGGCAGGACTATACTTACAGAATAACTGTAATTGTATAACTGACAGCTGCATGTAGTTGTAGTAAACAAACAAATAAAAAATGTTGTTTTAGGCTAAGGTGCTCATTTGTTCAGGGAATTTCAGATATATCTCCTCTTCCCCTGCCCCCTCGACTAGAAATTGTATTCAAGTGGAATTCAGAGGTCTTTTTTACAGATGTTAAGGAGTTGTCGTGTTCAAAGTACAAGCCATGAATGGATTACAAAACTTCATAAGTGAAATCTGGGGATCTTGGACATGTCCACTGGGTAGATCAGCTTCACAAGACCTGTGCAGTGATGCTGTGATTTCAGGTAATGCAGATATTTCATTGCAGATGCTCTGCAAAAATGGTCTGACCACACACAGCAAATTTGGCATGAGCAAAATGTGTTGGCTTACCTGAATGTGCTCATACCATCTGTGCACCTCATACCCAATAGATCTGACTTCTTGGAAATACTGACTCACTGTACTCGTGTGCTAAATAGGACACATGTATGTGTTGATGAACAGTAGAGCAGTATGACTATTTGAGAGCAACAATATATTAAAGGTGAATGGTGATAAAAATAAATGTTTCTTGGGTAGCTTTCGTACATATTCAAGGTCTGGGTGTGATACAAGGGATGATTTGAATTATTTCTCTGCATGGTGATGTGTAGCTCTTGGTTAATGGCACTAAGTCATGCGTCAAGGAACAAAGCTTCAGAAACGAGCAAAACGTAGCTGATTTTGCAAGATGCCCGAGAAGTACTACAGTGATGTGCTGCATGGATGCTTGTTACAGCAGTTTTGCATTTTTTTCTCCCTTTCTTTTCATAATCTGCATTGAGCTTCTGACTGTTACATTCCTTCGTTTTCTGTGCAGTCTTGCTTCCTGATACTGTGGTTAGAACCTAAAAATTACCTCAGTAATCCTATTATAATTCATGTAATCTATGAAAGATTCCTTCAGGTTGTGTTTTTCTACAGGATTCCTGTACTCATCTTTATTAAAAAATAAAGGTGCTTTTTTTTTTTTTTTTTTAAAACAAACAAACAAACACATAACATAGCAACAGTTGTAAGGTAATATTACCTAGGAATAAAGTACCAGTACCATCTGTCTGTGTGATTTAAGGATGGCTGCATCGTAGTGTGGGTTTCTGTTGCTATTGTTCCATTGCAGTACAGAGGTAAAATACCTATTTTGTTGGTCCAAATCTACGATATTTGTGTTAACATTGTGGTAATACTGTAGTAACATGAGAAGTTGCGTGGTTTGGATAGGATTGTATTAGGAAGTGGCTACTTGTTGGAGCTACTAAATACTTCCTCATATTGGTAGATCTCAAGACTGTTTTTTTGCAGGGTAGGGAAATGCATCATTGAAATTCCCCTTGAATGTCAGTAAGAACTAATGTATTTTTTTGTCTCACTAACGTTCGTATTTTGAAACTTTAATAAATCAGTTTTAGAGTGGTAAAGATGGAATTTACAATACAAGTTAAAATGAGCTGCTTGCTTAGTTCTTATTTGGCTTCTTTTCCTATATAGTAATTCTCCTGGGATAAAATTTGTCTTTGAGCATAATCACTTGAGCATACCTGAAGATTCACTTTTTCAAGATAATTCATTCTTTGTTTTCTACAGCTCAATCTTACCTGCTATGTCAGCATTTAATTTATTTCTTAAGACAGTTTCTTCTGTTGACAGGATTAAGGACAGAAAAAAAAACAACAAACAAAAAAAAACACAAAGTCAATTACCATTCCCTTACAGTATTTTAGATTGTTCTTTACAATCTTTTTTAATTTTTGCTTGTGTGCCATCAATATAATTGTCCCTGATTTATTTCTGTTTCTGACTGATGAATGTTGTGGGATGGTAGTTGTATCAGATTAAGACAAAGAAAGAAAAGAGCCAAAAAGGGATTTCATGAGGAGATCTTGAATTTAGGAGGTTCATATGCTGCTGGCACTGATTGAGAAAGCTCACCCACACTTCAGATTATGTTGTAATACCTCCAGTAGATGCTGCACATCTAGAGGCTTACCCTGCAAAAGCTACTGATGATATTTTAGTAGTAGCCAGAATAGCATCTTAGCATGAAACCCTTTGCATATTTTTATATAAGGTATTTATAATCTTGCCTGTACTTTGAACATTGCATTTAAAAATACATACGATATAAAACCCATTTTTAAACAAAATATGTTCTCAGCTTTACTGCAGAAATCGCAGGCCTTATTTAGATATTCGCAGGAGGCAAGAATTGCATGATAGCATAAGTTAGTTTTAAGGCAACTCACTCTCTTTTTCGTGAGGTAATAAATAACCATTTCTCTAAAATGTCTAATCACACTTTATATCTCCTATATATCACTGAACACAATGGGCAGTTTTAACCTGAAGGAATAAATCTAGTTGTCTGTGATGGAGAAATAGGACACTGGGAAGATGAACAGAGTGATTTCACTTCTGAAGGGCTCCATTTACTTGAAACTTCTGGTTTCCATTTAACCATCTATATACTCTCCACTATGTGCTATCTAAAAAGGTGCTTAAAGCTTGAAATTTTAGGAGCAAAAAGGGAACACACCTTACATACAGAGCCAGAAACTTATTGTTAGTCTAACTAAAGTCTTAACAATCTAATCCAAATGTGCTGTTACTAGCTCAGTTACAATGACACTGACATTTACTTGCCAAAATATCTAGGTAATAAATAAAAGTTTCAGCATTAGTACAGTTAAATTTGTACCAGAGTTTTTCACTCCTTTTCTCTGGTGTTTTTTTAATCTTTCCAGTGTGGTGCAGGTGCCTGTATATGATCAGTAGTAATCCTCAGGAGGGATGGGGTAAGGGGGAGCATGTCATGAATTTTTTGCATCGAGGAGTATATGATTGGTGGTGGGGGTTTTCTTTCTTTTCAGTCTTGAATCCGCTTGGGATTATCTTTTTATGTTTTCAGACATCGTCACTTTATTTGCTTTTTCATCACTGGTTGCTAGTTAAGGTGTGACTGTCTTCCCCTGTTTGCTTTTAGGTTAGACTCTATGATAGCCTTCTCCAAATCCACTTAACATGAAGGAATCATGTTTGTTACTTTTTAACTTTATAGATTTTAGACCACAAATAGTATTCATAGCCAATAGTCACTTGACTGCTAGCAAGCGACTATCACTATCTATCAAAACTATACCCAGCTCTGATCAAGGCAAGAGCTGAGATGCTCTATTATCAAGTTAAAAATTCTGTGGCCTGCTACTAGTAATGACAAATCATTACATGTAATGGCATCACCACTGAACTCCTGTGGGGAGAAAAACTAAGTTAATTTTTTTCTTGCATCATCTTTGAATTAACAATCAGGTGAATTCTACCTGTTCAGATTTGCAGGTCTGGATCACTGTACCACCATTAACATCTGTACTTCAGACTTAAAAGCCACATTTGCTTTTAAGCAAATGATTACATGAGGGTGATTACATAAGGATTTCTGTTATTTCTCATTTTCGTTCTGTGACAATTGCTGACAACAGACCTGGAGACTTCTTAAACCAATCATAGTGGTTGCTTCTGTGATTTTTAACAGGAAAAGGGACACATAATTTTACAATGTTTGCTTCCGTAAACTTGATGGCAGTGTAGTGCTGTTGTCATGGCATACTTCATACCTGATAAGCAGAATTTCTTATTTTTCATGTTATGTCTGTGGAGACCTGTCCTTGTTTAGCAAAAGTCAGATATAACGTCAGGATGATTTTAGCTTGAATTCAGTTCCCCTGTGGACGTATTTGCTAAAATAAAATTAATACAGGCAACTGCTTTTGACCCAGCTGTACAGTTTTTAATCTGAGAACTCCCTGTGGCATATGTGAGTTTAAATGTGGTTAGATGTATGTGGATAAGGTCTCTGAGTAGAGACTTTATTTTTGTCAAAGGAGGTTAGTAGCATTAATTTTTTTTCTCCTTTTTCAATATATTAACAATATACGATCATACTAAGTAAATAATTTCCCACTACCTGATTTATATTTTAATTTTTGTTGGTCTTTTTGACACATCTGCTACTGATGTTGAAAATGCCTCTGGGAGTTAAGAGAAATCATTACTGGAGGTAATTAATGATAGTTTGAAGAAAAGTTTCAGTGCCTTCAGAGCGGTAAACTGTATGTGGTTTTTATTTATGACATCTGCCAAACTGACAATAGATAAGTATATAAGGTTTTGATGCATGCTGTATTGTATGCCTTCTATCTCTGATCTGGAGAATTTTCAAGCATTGTGAGAGGAATGCACATAAATTACATCAATAAATGGACTATTTGTGGTCCCTTTTTTTTACGGTACTCTAAAATTCAATGTCTTTTGCTTTTTCCTGAACAAGTATGAAAGCAACAATTGTCCTTAACAAGAGTCATTAAGTGGAAGGTCACAACAGTATTTGCCATAAATATCTACATGACATCAACATTACATAATAGAACTGCACTATTTTTTACTGCATATACAATATTTGAACTGAAACAAAAAGAAGAGCATTGCACTTCTAAAGTATAATGCTCTGTATTACACTTTTGACAGAATTACACTTTTGAAAGGTCAAGTTAATGTAGCATCTTTGGCGCTGGTTTTAAAAAATCTCATCTCCTTGCAAAACCAAAACTAGATCACAGTGCTTTTATTCTTCCAGTATATTAGGTTTCTTAGGTAGAAGGAGTCACACTTAACAGGCCTGAAACTTACCTATGTGTTTTGTGTTAGCTGTTTTAAAAGGATCATCTGATTCAGTGCCTTTTGTTTCTGAATTGGTTTTCAGAGGTACCAAGATTTTGTCACTACTTTGGCACAAAAGTTTAAATGGAATTCTGGAATTCTGCATCCTCTTAACAAAGCTGTACTTTGGAAGCCAGTACAGCTGTCTACACACCACTTTACTGAATTACCTCATCATCATAGTCAGGGGTACACAGAATATTCATGAAACAAAATACTAAAATTCAGTATAAAATACAATAAATTCAATAAGGTAATCACATGTCATATACTTTGGAAACGTTTATTCTAAAATTCTCATTTATTATTTTTTTAATGGCAACAGCAAACTCTTATTTTCCAGTGTGTTTATCCTGCTCATTAAAATTATTGAGATTGCAAATACTTGAAAACACTTCCTCTGCATTTAGTGTCAGAATCACATTAAGTTGAATTCCACAAGTTTGAGATCTGCAAGGCAGCTCGTCTGCTGTCTCAGGGTGGGGCAGGAGAAGCAGGTAGGTTTTTCAGGCTGTTCACATCCTTCTCTCATTACTCTGCAGTAGGAGATGTAGTGCATCCTGACACAGCACTGTTTTTTTGTTTGTTTGTTTGTTTTGTAAATGGCCTTGTTTACTCTTTTTATTGGCTCTGCTGCTGTTAGTGAGAGGAACTGCTCATTTCACAATCCCAGACAGTCACTTGTTTGAAGCTGAGGGTTGATGAAAGAAGTCTTGAAAGACAGAGCAATATTGCAGAGGCGTCTCCAAACTCCTGCAGATCTGTGGAGTGTAAGGGGAGAACTCGTAGTCCAAGCTCTGTAATAGTACATCTCCTCTGTCTCCCAGACACAACTGTCTTATGGAGGGAAATACTCCTTAAAGGTGCTGCATGTTGAATGTCATTCCTTGGCAGTCATTAATGAGGTGATCGTTCAGAAAAGAAATGCTGGATTAAGCCATAACAGTATATAAATTCTGCTTGCATTTCTTTCTGTAAAAGTTAATGAATGGCCTAAAGGATCAACAGAGACTGTTTGCTCTATCTCAGGCACATCATTCATTCAGCACAACTTTGTCTTTCATTATGACTCAAATTCTGGTGTTTGAATATCTTTATCTTATAAAATTGACTGTAAAGTCAAATTAACTGTTTCCAAAATATGTATATGAATGCAGAAGGCCTAAGGGATATAATTACAAGATAAAATATTTAGTTAATTGCTGTTCAGAATTTGGTTTTAAGCAGTACAAATTAATAGCTGAAATTTACTATATTAGATGATCAGTGTTAAATTTGCAAGTTTTCCTATATCTATAGTAGCTCCATAATGTGAAACCTGTATGAAACCTGAATAAGAATAAAAAAAACAAGTTCCACACCAATAAAGTTTATCTTTGAGATTGTGTTTAGTCCTCTGTGCTTTAGGGGAGCTAATTTTGATTTACATTTATACTATCTGGCAATTGTAGCTGAGAAATCATTCTAAGGTAAGAAATTGCAAAGAAGAGATGACTATGAATGCAACAGGAGTAAAAGAAAAAAAAATTTGTAGCTTGCTTTACTGTTGATACTATAAGCAACTGCAATAAACTCAGCAGGACTCTGCAAGGTAGTGATTTTTTAGGTATTAAACTCCTGATTGTGTAGGTAATTTCAGCCACTGCTACAGTCCCTTTTATGATGTGGAAATTTTTTAATCTCTGTGCTTTTTTTTTTTTTTTTTCCCGAATGCTGCCATAAGAAAAAAAATAGGGTAAAAGATCAGAGAGTATTTTGGTGTGGGTAACTGCCATATGTTTATATATCTCTATGTTCTACTAAATAAGGAAGAAATCAGGAAGAGAAGAACTTGCATTTTAAGAACTTTAATCATACTAGGTTATCATCATGAAACTTTTAAATTTAGTTGCATTTCAGTATAGTTTATTTTAATAGGAGGCTCCTGGATTGGGAGTTTCCATATATTCTGTGATTTTTTTGGCTTAAACAATAGAAGTTTTCCTGAACAGTCTTGTAGCAGGAATTATCAGGGAGTCCTTCACTAACTGAATAGGATAGGTTCTGAAGTTCCTATATTAAGTTTTTATCTAGGCTTTGCTTAGCTAGCCTCCACTGATTTCTCCTAAGCCTCCGCTGACAGTTCTCCTAAATAGAGAGACTTTTTTTTTTTTTTTTCCTCTAGTTTGGATTCTTAACTGAATTTCCTCATTTTCACAACTTTGATTTAAAAACAGAATTTAAATACTCAGTGAGTCACAAACATATTTGAAGTATGTGTTAGGCTACAAATCTGTGTGTTTTAATATATAAGAGCTATACTAAATTCACTGGGATTCTGCATATTGATCATGCTGAGAATATCAAAACTTTGATAAAGTGACAAAGATTACATTTTAAACAGGAGGAGATGAAGCTGAAAAATTAAGCGACCCTTTGGATTAGCATCAGTAAATGAACTCTTAAAACTTGTTCAGTTTCTAATCCTTTTCTTGTTTCATATGAAATGTAAAACATGAAAGATGGAAATGAATTTAATATTCTGTGAACATCAAGGATATATTGTTCATGTTGACAAATATTCTACAACTAAGCACAGATACTAAAATCAAGGAAAAGAGAAAGTATACCAACCTGTATATAATATAACAAGAAATGCAGAGAGGATGGTGGCATCATCTAATTTGGGTATTTAACTCAGATGAAATTCAGAGACTCTTCTATTTTCTGGTGTCATTCAAAGGAGTCATACAACAAACAGTTGAATGGATTAGAAAAGTGAAAGATAAAGCTGCTAGAGTGGTGAGGGCCTGAAGAATACTGCCCTGCTAACAGGTGGCTCAGTCAGTTTGGTCAGAAACAAGCTTTTTGGTTATTACTAAATAGCAGCAGGGCTATTGCTGGTTAGTTAACATGGCCCCTTCAAGAAGATAAATGGTTCTGTGCTGCTGTAGTTTCACCACCACCATTTGTCCCAGTCTATCCTAGGTGTATAAACTATTCTTTAGGCCCTGGTCCATTTGCATCACCTGGAATCTGCTGAGATTTTTAATTTAGTCACTGCACATTCATTTGTCACCATAGTATTTTCTTTCTTTGTAGTTTGCTTTGCCAAATAATGACAAATAAGGTTACACATATCTATACTTTCCTTTCAATGACTTTTGAACCTGTTAATCAGTAACAATCACATGATTAAATCAAATGATAAATGCTTCACAATGACTGAGTTTCTCTGGGCTTTGGAAAAATTGTTCTGCCTGATAGAGGAAAAAGATCCAAATTAGTTTTGCTTACTGTTCCTCAGTGAGAGTGTCTGAAGAAAACAGGCAAAATTTGACTGGTATTTGTTATCTGTGGCAGCAGCTGACCAGGCAGTCAGCAATGCACATAAATTCTGGATTAGTCAGAGTACGTACTGTCTGTAACCCAGTATGTGCCTTGTGGAAGATAAGAGAAGTTAAAGAGCAAATAACACATAAGATAGTGGACTAATTCTGCTATTCGTAGAAACTTGTTTGGTCTCTAACACAGCTGTGTAAAAATAATTAATTAGTATAACTATTGCTTTGGACCCTGACTAATGCAGCCTGCTTCCTCATGTTTTTTCTTGATAAAGTTTCCAATTAATTGTAACAATTTTATTTATATGGAGTAGGTCCCTCTGCCTTGGAAAGGGGGGGTACTGTAGGGAATGAAAGGTAAAAACCATCATAGCTCGTTTTACTGTGTGATGGTATGTGGATTTGAAGGTGCTCTGCATAAGTGGGTTACGTGAGAATTACATCTGTAGCATTTATTTTGCTATACATGTAGTGGCTGAGGGGGGAGACAGGAGTTCCAAACATCACTTAATACTTGTAGGAGGAGAGTTATATTTGATTCCAGTATGATATTCAGTAGTGCTTTGTGCTCCATCGCCCACTCTTGGGTGAAGATCATTTGAAGAATCAGCTGCAGAAAACATCTCTTAACAACACCAAGAGTTCTTTTTAACCTCAGACAATTAGGTTTTCAATGTGGCTGGAATAAAGAAACAAATGTAATGTACTAAGGTTCTGTTGGCAACAGATAGCGAATATCAGCAGTTCCTTTAGTTTGTTGGTTGCCATGGAAACAATCAAGTATGAGATGTTGCTGACACAACTGGGGATGCAGCAGCAATCATTAACTTCAGAAGGGCTGTGCTTTCTGCTTGACATGTCTGAAAAGTAACAGTGAGCCTTTGGTTATCAGTTCTTTTCAATGGAATAAGCAGGGGCTAAAAAAAGGGAATGCTTGAAGTGTGGATTACTGGGTGTTCAGGTTCTGGCTACAGAAATGTTAATGTTTATACCTTGCTTTTTCTACTGGTTCATATATGTTTGCATATGGTAAGAGTTATTTGGCGGAAATTCAACAGAATATAATGTTGTAATGCTTCTTGTGTAAGAAATGAAAGTGAGATTTTGTCATGGTTCTCATGATTGATGAGATTTGTAAAATGAGAGGGAGTGCAATTACTAAATAGTGTTTCAGGCAAAAAGATCACTGAGTTTCTCAATCACAGCTGACTGCTAATCAGTTTGTTGAGTGATGACTAAAATGTTTTGCTTTGACCTAAAATGACTTAGCAGTTTGAGTCCTAGCTAAAGGACTCTTTCTGATAAGGAACCACATTCCTCTTCTGTGTATAAGCTCTCAGTTCCTTGTTTTAAGAAGAAAAATTGTCAGTTGGTATTTTAGGGTTTTATAATTCCTTCAATTTTTGCCTTACTCGAAACAGGAATTTGTCATCTTCATAATACTTAAATCATTTTTTGTTCATGAGGGTAGGAGGAGGGAGTGAAGGATGTCAGAGATGAAAATGACAATGATGCTGTCATTGATGACCCTTTTTAAGATCTTCCTCCTTAGCATTTTGACCTACTCATTTTCTGTTTGACAAAGGATTTGTGGTGACTAGGGTGCAGAAAAATACATGCGAGTGTGCAGGTGACCTCATGTTCTCTTCTAGATAGAATCACCTTCCTTAGATCATCCAAAAAGGACAAAACCCAGTAAATTGCAATAAAAAAGCTTTTGGAATTTTCTATAAGAAAGATTACATACAGAAGAGCCAGCGTATTTCTCGGTTTATGTCTGTGTTGTTTAGAAAATTATGAAATATGAGTGCATAGTGATTATATTATTATAATGCTAATTAAGCACAGTGACTTCTGGGAGAAAAAAAATGCTAATACAGTGGTATCCCACCTGTAGATAATGCAGTGGTATCCCACTAAAATCTGTACTCCAGATTTCAGCGCAGCTCTTCAGATGCATAGAGGTGATGTATGTGTATAATCCAATTCAAATTCTGTAGAGCAGAAGTATCATTCCTCATTGCCTCAGTAATCCTTTTGTAAGATTTATCTAACAGTCAGATAAGATTATACAAAAGTTTAACTTGTTTGGTCTGGGAGAAAAAATGCTGGTACATCAAAATGTCAAGGTAACTGATAACACTGAGGATAGTAAAGCTTTCCCTTATAGTAACATATGAAAACCCTGAATCCTTCACTTTCCAAAGTAGATTTATAGTATAAAAGCTTTGTGCAGAAGTCAAGTATGATTCAAATACATTATTTTTGTCAAAGTCCCATCTTAAAAACTGCAGCATTAATTCTGTTAGTGGTCTAAAACGCTGACTTCTTATAAGCATCTGTGCTGTTAGTGAAGTGATTCAAAACCGAAAAATTTCTTGATACTCCTAAGCAGCTTTATTTAGGCAAAAGTTAAATTTGCTTTATATTTTTATTTTGAGGGAATGTTAGCTTAAACAAACTAGGATACCTGCAAATTATATAGCTCAGAGAGTTAAAAGCTCTTCAGAGAGCTCTAGGAAAATATTTTGTTATTTTGTTTGCTCGACCGTATTCACTAGTGAAGTTGTAGGGAATACAGTTGTAGTTAATTTTTAGAACTTTTATTTCAGAGTTTATTTTCTTTTGGAGTGATTGTACTTAAAAGAATGAATGCTCCAATTCAGGTCATGCTGAAATGAGTAAGTGCGTTACTGTCATGTATTAAGACAGAAAATCATCTTCCATATATGTTTTTGGGTTGGTTGGTTGGTTTGGTTTTGTTCTGTTTTGTTTTTCTAGATCAAACTAAAATCTTTGAGCACCATAAAGATTCTGTTAAAATATAAAAAGTCAGTCTGGAAAACCAGTAGCAAGTCCTTATCTGTCTATGAACATCTCTAAGAGCACAACATGTAATACAAAACCTTTCTTGAAAAGTGCAAGGTGGGAGGAAAGCTGAATTAGTTAATCCACCACCTAATAGCACAGCCAAGCCATTATTTGGAATAGTTTGCTTAGTCCTTAGGTGGCAGCAGTGTCAGTGTTTCCCTCTTCACATTTACCTTAGGTAGCAGAGATTATTCAGGAAAGCTCTCTGGGCAATGTTAAAAAGGAGGTTGGAATTGCAGAGCAAGTAAACTGTGGATTAGTTTGCTTGCAGGGAACTACAGTCTGGCTCTGCTTGGGAGAGTAACATCTCACTTTAGCAAGATTTATGGCACCTTCAAGCTGAAACAAGTTTCTTGATAAAAAAAAAAAAAAGAGGATGTGATGGTCTTGATCAAAGCACTGCCCTAATGATTAATAGATCTGTGCTGTATGTTCAGTTTTGTACAGGCTTGAAGAAGGCAGGTAGTAGTTCCCTGCTTCAGATTTCTCATCAATCAAAATGGATGATACTTTCCTACTTTATTAGTTTGTTATGAGCAAAAATTATTGCTTATTGGACCTCTATGGAATGTGAGTCCATAGTACCAGAGAGAAATTTAAAATACTAATATCCAGTACCTACACATAGTTATAATATTAATACTTCTTCACTGTGATGCGATTACTGTCATGTGGCTGGTCCACTGTTTTGTTTGGTCTTTAAGAAATTTCACCTGTATGACACACAAATGGCTGTGAGTAGCTCTACATGGAGATGAACTTTGCAGTTTGATTTTAGTTATACGTCATTTATATATGTAATTATATGAAAGCTGTTGCCCTCTTAAAGCTGCAAATTATCAAAAAAAAAAACAACTGGAAAAATGTGTATAGAACTAGTTGGTCATGAATGTACAGCTAATAAACATTATGAATGAATCTGTAATGAACATGTATGTTCATAAGAGATAAATAAAAATTCTCTATACTCACTGCTTGATGAATCATGTTCCCTTCTGTGTATTACCAAATACTTATAATTTTGCAGTTTTCCACAATAACATTTTTACAGAGAAGTGATGTAGCTTGAATATCTTGAGAAAAACCCAGGTGACCTACCAGCAGAGAAGTATTTCCTTAATGAATAAGCTCTTTAATTATATTCTTGTTCTGCTATATGCTCAAGATTGTAAAATTGCTGAAGAGAAGAGTAAGTAATTGAATAGCAATTTAAGTGTGAATTTATTAAATCAATTAGATTTACAAAAGTAATTTGAGACACAGTACTGCTATATTGGGCACACCAAGTATATAAAAATTTAAAATAGGTGCTTGTAAGTGTGGCATAGTTTCTAATGGGAATTTGTCTTGGTTATAATAGTAAAAATGATTGATTCTACGTGTCTTGCAAAGCTTATTTGGTAAGTTTTTCTTATCCTAATAGCACCTCAGAGGTAGGCCATTTCATTTGAGATTGCTGGGGAATCTCTAGATGTACTAAAAGATTTCATAAACTGATGAAAATTTATAGCAGGAAATCAGATATTTCTGTGCTTTTCTTCACCTCTATCCAAACAATATCTACTGTATTAACTAGTTTGATAAAACTAGTAATTTCTGTATGCTTTGACCTTCCATGTACATTATGTTAAAGTCTTCTAATGTACTATGCAATATTTTAAGTGGTACTTTAGAAAATTAAAGCAAAATGAATTTGTGCAATTTGGTGAGTTTATGTACTGTAAGTAGCCAAATGGAAGGAGGGAAAATGGTTATGAGGACTTACATGACCAATAGCTACTTTAGTTTATCTGAGAAGATGGTGTTATATGGATTTTGAGTGTGAGAGAAGTTACTTGGTATCAAAAGCCTCAAGGGTTGAGGGTGAGGTGTTACTGCCTATTCATTTGTTATCTCTCCTACCTTCCAAATAATGGGAGAGGGGATATCTGTTCAAGCTTTCCTTAGTGTGATCAAATAAGACGTCATAGATGCAGATTCCCTTAATGAGAGCAGGACCTTATGATATAGTTTTCCTTGTCCCCCCAATCTGATGACAATCTCCTTCCTCTTCTGTCTCCCACAAAATATCTGTGATCCTTCAGACGACATTTCCTACCCCATGAGACTCTGTTTCACTGCTTGCTATCTGGAGATGCACGAGACTTTGAAATACAACTTCATTCTTACAGATTTTTTTTTTCCCTCTCAATTTGCAAGTGTCCTTTGACGTCTGATAATTAAAATTGCAGTCACTATTGTTATATTACTTCTTCTCCCTCTCACTTTACCTCCACCAAGCTGCTTCAAGTTCCCTTCCCTCACCTCTGATCAATTAATACTTTATACCAGACTATATATATTAACTTTCCACCACTCTCCTCAGCCATCTGCATTCAGGAAGTTTTCAGTCTGAGTAGGAGAGTAGCAGTTTTGATGCATGTTTATTATTATTAAGAGAATTTGTTCCTGATTACTCCAGTGTGTACAAAGTCAATGTGGGGGCTACATATTAGTATTAACATCAAAATAGTTTTAGAGAGCAAAGTTAAGTTTATTGTTTGCTAGAAAATGCATACATATTCCGTTGATAAACAATGATGTATTATAAGGATCAAAACAGACCAAATGAATGTGTTTGAGATTAACTAGATAGGTTGACCATTTATTTAACTAAAAGTGGGGGTTGAAAAAAAATATTTTCAAAGCACAAAAGCAAGTAGGTGAAATAGTATTCAAAGGATGCACAGTTAATTTTGCCCACAGAGGGTGGTCTCAGAATATTAGTATAGGAAAATCCATTTAATGTTGGTTTTAAGGCAATAAAAGAGAAGTGTTTGTAGACTACCCCTATCTGTATTAGCTTGCATACTTTTTCTATTGCCTCTTTGGGTATTAGGCAGTCATTTACGGAAATAAAGTAATAAAAACCCTGGTCTTAAAATATTACTGTTCAATGAATGTGGAAATATCCTGAAAATCAGATCCCTATTTATGTAAGTTATAAAGCATTGGAGAAGCTAATGAAATAAAGCAAATTTGGAACTGGTTTGCTTTATACAAATGCCTGTATATTCTGAATTTGTAAATCCAAAGAAAAATGAAATTTGGAGAATGGAAAACTGTTATAACTGAAGTCTACATAATGTCTAATTGGTTGCTGCAACAACTGGTACAAAAGGTGGTGATCTCCCTGTCCTTATCTCAACCCTTGAGCCCTTTCCATCGTATTTTGTCCCCCTTTTCCTTTGAGGAGGGGGAGTGAGAGAGCAGTTGTGGTGGAGTTCAGCTGCCCAGCAGGGTAAAACCACCACAGCGTACTACACACACTCCAGTCCCTGACCATTTGTAATTACTTGCACAGAGCAGTTGCACAGCTCGTTGAACGGACTGTTATTTACTAAAGCATGTGAGCCCTTTAAAAGCCCTTATTTCTCTTGTTTTGTGAGGAAAGAACACACAACATGTAAGAATCAACCAAAGAGCACTGGAGGCTTAAGTAGACACTAGTGCAGATTCTTGCCCTAAGGAGTCTACTGTAAGGATTCAGAAATATATGTTCTTCTGTGAAGTAGACTAGTAACTTCAGAGCAGTTTTGTTGACTCTTTTGAGAGAATACGTCTGTTGTCAGTGGGTGTAGAGTAAATGATGTCTAGTGGAAAACTTCCCAGAAAACGACAAGTAGTAGAGGCCATCAGAAAAAAGTAAAGATTTATGAACTTGCAAGAGGTTGGAGTGGAGTGAAGGCTTGGGGACATTATTATGTTTCTTTAAGGTCAATTTTTTTTTTTCCAACTTTCTCTCTGCATCAAAGTCTGGCAGCATTGCAATTCAGGGAGAGAGTAAATTTGATGGAGAAGATATCCATTACTTTTTCACCTACAGATAGAAGTGTCACAAATGCTAAAAATGTTTTCATCTGATGCAGTGTGACCAGATGTGATGAATGTCTTATAAACTAATGCATTTTAGGTGTGAGCTCCTAGTCTCAGATAGAGTGTGAATTCTAGGGCTGATAGATTATGGAGTCAAGCAGACATTCTCGTGAAGACAGATCCTATCCTCTGTATACACAAAATATTTAATAGCAGGTCTTTAAATTAACATCACCCTGATGGTATGCTTGAAGGCAGGCAGGTAGCAGTGTTGGTGTGGTAGTATTGATGCAACAATAACAGCTCTGGCACTCTTCAGCCTGGTCTAGCAAATCAATTCCAGAAATAAAGTCAAGCTCTCAGGAGGATGACAAAGAAGACATTTCACTTCTACTGACCACATTGTTCATGGCTTATGTCTTACTGAGAGCAGTGCTGGGCCACAGCAGTTGCAGTAACATGCACAGGGTTCCTAAGGAAAATTTTGTAAATTACACTAGTGTGCTGAGGTGTAAAAATGCATCAGCAGAACCATTTCAAGAAATACTGTTGTTTTTTTATTATTATTATTTCTCCTAGAGATTATCTGATTTCTTGGGGTCTCCAAACAGTATGGAATATAGCAAAAAAGGAATTACAGTTGCAGTTAATTGTCACTAATAAAGTTGACGCTTAATAAACAGCTTAGTATGACAGTATAGTCCCATCTAATTGGCATTGTTTTCCTTATACTGAAGGTAGTGTTCAAACTTGATTCCTTAAACTAGTAAATGAAAAGTCTGAAGGAACTTAATCCACCTGTTCCTGTCAAAAGGGAGGGTGAAATTCTAGGCTGTTGGCTTATAAGAATTTTGGTACCTTCTGTTTAGATGACATCCTCTGTTTGGAGTTCGAGAGAAGTTTAACAGATTTATGACACCACACTTACAGAACTGCACTCTCTGATAATGACATGATGTTCTGGACAACCTTCTGATTTTAAAATCCATACTGAATGTAATTTTCCCAGACTGGTAAAATGTTGAATTGAGTGTTCAGAGAAAATAATAATAATAATTAGAGAACAGTTTAGAATTTGGATGATTAAGGACTACTGGTGAAGTCTTCCTAAATCCAAGAAGAATTTTGGCAGTAAAAACTTACAGAGTTTATATTTTCTTTAAAGAAGTTTAAACCATTGCAGCTATATTAAGTTGCTCTGTGATAAGACTCTGGGAAGGAATGTTTAGAAAGTATATCCTTAAAAATAGCAGTTCCTTTAAGCCTGAATATTATTAAAGAATTCATGAAGAATATGTTACGTTCTGCATAAGGAATCGAGACAGTACTGTTGCAAGAGACAGGGGATTGTATACAGTACGATCTGAACTAAAATTTTATGCTGTGAGAACAGAACTGATACTTAGGGAAAAATAGCTGGGTATCATGTGGTAGCTGAACTACTCAAGATCTTTTCAGCTTCTGTGATCAATAACTAAAATGGTTACAGATCTTCAACCGAGTGGTTAGTACAGTTTCACACTATATGATACATCACTAGTAGGGACCAAACACATGGAAAGAATGGATGGAAATTTACTTCCTCATGGCACTTCTTGTGATCCTACATGTCACTATCATTAGATTAATGTAAATTTGACTAAGTAAAGCATAAATGAATAGAAAATGATGAAATTAATATGATCATCATAGAGTTGAGAGGAAGTTCCTGAACTCTTAATTCAGTTCATGTATACTAGTATTGTTGGCTGAAGTTAGAGTATGATAAGACTGAGCCAGAGACACCAGATATACTTCAATACTCTGAGTAACTCGTCAGCTGTTGTTTTTTGCTATTATATTCTTTTTTTTTTTTTTTTTTTTTTGGCTTATGGTTTATGCATCTAACTCATTTTCAAATGAACAGCTTTGATAATGGTGTTAGTACATTCTGCACTTGAGTCAACTTCTTTCCATGGAAGAATAACTTTCCTGTACATGCCCCCTGTTAAACGCAGCTGGAGTGTAACAAGGCTATCAGCACGATGCGGTCATGCGGGACACAGGTTTGAAAGTGTGGTTCTACTATATTGGTTGAACAAAGCATTACGATTCATCTTCAAAAAGGTTTTCACTGACAAAGGGCATAACTATGGAAGTTATAACTGCAGATGGTACTCCTTTATTCATATGGGGCTTACATGATCAAGTTATTCAAAAAGCAAATTTCTCTCTTTCCCTTCTTTATTGTACCTAAGTTCTGAATTGCTCTCTGGAAACTAACTATAAAAATAAAAAATAAAATGGGGAAAATAGTTAAAGTAAGGTTGATTCCAAACCTCTGCCACTTCATTAGTTTGAAGAGGTGGTTTCTTGGTTTGTTTTCCAAAATGAAGACTGCTGTCAAAATCTGATTTCTTTGAACCCAAAAGAAGACCTTTTTTTCTCTTAGTGCTTAGATGTTATATCACATTCTGCAATAGAAATCAACTATCAATCACTACATCTTCAAAGAGGAATGTTCTTCTGGTTGATAAATAAAGATTATGAAACACAGAAAGGTGTTAGGAAATTATGTTTTTTCCCTGTCAGAACAGTCTGTATATGTTTTTTTAACTTTTTCATAGTTGTTCAATAGCCTAAGGTACAGACTTTGCAGTATTGCAAAACATCACATGTTAAAAAGAACACCAATTCTACTTAATTATAAGATAAGTTAGATTTTGTAGGTTTCCTAGGTTTCCTAGTTTTCCAAGAAAATTGTCCACCTTCTATTTGTGTAATGGATAAATTTTACCTTTTGCTTTCTGGTGCTCAGTGTTAGGAATTCTATTTCAACTTTGGAATGGCATTTCAATAGTGACAGCTGTCAGTTAATATTTTTGTACTTTTATGTATTGGATGTAATTATAGCTATAATACTTAACAGCCAGTTTTTCAATTTCCGGTTGTATATTCATTTCTGTCAAATTTCGTATTCATGTGAGAATATTTGTTAATAGTTACCAAATTGGTTATCTTTTTGAACCTTTGACTGAATGAGTCAGTTGCTACCTGCAGAACAGTGCGACAAAGATGAACTTCCAAGTGAGTATTAACTGTTATTGCTGTAGTAGCTAAGCTCTCAGTTAGGGTCCAGTTGGTCCATAGTGTTCAGCGTTTGCAAAACTACATAGTATCAAATTCACTCTTGTAGTTGTTTCTAAAGGTATGGATTCCTTTACTGTATTGTTCCTTCCTCTTTCAGATGACTCTTCCAGTAATCACAATTATGATATACACTTTCTGGTATCACACTATTCTGACTATTGTAAAGATGACCTAAACAGAAATCAGGATCTCCACAGTGACAGGAATGATGGAAGCTGTGTAGGGTTAGGAGAAATACTGCAAATGTGATAGTTCTTTGCTCAGTAGTGCAAGTACTCAGACCACTACATATGTAGTACAAGTAGTCTGAAAAATATTAATGCATTTGTCTGAATCCTTTAAGCTCACAAACTAGTGTAAAAGTTCAGATTCTCACCAACTTCACTGACAGTCAGATTGTGAATTAGGAGTCAAACATAAGGCATTTCCTCCTTCTGTTTAGGAGTAGAAACCAAAAGGTAAGGGGGTCGGGGTAGTAGAAACCTCTTCAAACTAAATTCCTTTATTCTTGTGTGTGCATACTGTGATACAGACCTTATTTTTATACTCATGTGGTTGCTTCTCTCGCTCTCTGTGCAGACACACACACGCAGGTGTGCGCTTACATGCGTGTGAGCACACACACACACATGCAGTCTTTTCATTCACTCATTCTCAGACTGGGTTCTTTGCAACCCTCGGTTGTGCCGTGGAGAGTTGTGACTGAGGTAAGTATAAACAGCAGTCAAATTTTGTTGCTGTGAATTCTTTTTCAAACAAATGTTTGTTTCATTGCAAGACTTTTCTTTCCACATGGGCGCGTGGCTTATCTCTAGTCAGATGCTTTTTGTGTTGGTTTTTCTAGTAAGTAAGAATGATAAAAGTTCTAGTATTAATCACTGTAGTACCATTTCTGTAAATATGTTTTTTTTCTTTGCAAAAAAAAAGATCTTAGATAACTAATCTAAGAGTAACACGATGGCTCATTATCTCACAACCTAAATTGATATGATTAAATCCCACACCTGTGAAACAAAAGGAAGGAAAAGTCAGTGTTTCTGCAGTTTCTTGGTATGCCTAGTCTACCCAGTATACTCTGTATTGCATGAAACCTTGGCAAAACTTGTGCTGAACTGAATAAAAGTGTTCTTGGTTTAATTTCCAGATCAAAAATTAGAGCAATGTTTAGAGCTCATTCCTGTTTCCTTCTTCAGCTATCACTTCTAAAAGGAGTAACAAGAGGGTATCAAGAAAAAGTAGCAGAACTGATATGTGCAAACAAAAAAGTAAAATAGCATGAAACTGGAGTTAAAATACTGAGAGTTCACGTGGAAGATTTAGGGAGCTAAGCCAGTCAGAAGTTCAGGTGGGTCAAAGTGGAGGTGACTACTAGTACAGTATTTTGTCAGAAGCAATTGTCTAGTATATGAAAAAGTAATATTTTTATTTTTGCCAAATTATATATTTATTGGAAATGAATCAAGACATACTCTGAATTTAGACAAGGATCAAACTAATCCATTGTTCACAGTGTTCTTCCTTAAGAATTCTCTCTGTCCTCTACATAGAAACATATGAGCTTTCCTACTTCTCTGTGTCTGTATACACTTCCAAATTTTTGACGTTTTCATGTCATTGAGAGTATGAGATGATAATTTGTAAAACACTGTATTGTGCGATTGTAGAATGTTAGTACATGTTTTTAAATGTAATTAGCTAAGTTTCAACAGTCCTGTCAGTATAAATTAAAAGAAGTTGATTCATGCTCATGTCTCACAATGATTTACTTTGAAGGGGACAGAAGGAGTTATGAATTTACATTGTTAATGAGATGTGAATTAAATTAAAGTTTGTTATATAGAAAACAGTATTGGGCAGAAGCGATACACCTTTGTTAAGTAAATATAATTGTAAATCATTCTTAACAATTCCTCTAAATTCAGATTTAACATCCTCATGAATATTTAATTTTATACTTCCCTCAAAAGAGACGTTATGAGAAGGAGAGATTCATCTTTGCCTTTAAAAGCATATGTGCAAAGGTGTGCATTCTTCCTTCTGTTCTGTTTGTCCTCTTTTACTGAAAATAATCTGGCTTCAAAAGTGCTTTCTCACCTTTCTCAGTTTAAAGATTTTTTTTCTGAGTAAAATATTCTTGGTTAGCTTATGAAAATACCATTCGCTGCAAAATGGCTGGACTCGCTTTTTATCACACTTCATTCTGAGGATCACTTTTCCTGTAGAAGTGCATGGAAGTCACATATTATCCGTCTTCTGAATTCATGGGAAGGGGCAGAAAGAGGTAAACTACTAGGTGCATTTTAAACCTATTAAAATCCTCTCTGTAATCATGGTCAAATGATCTAGTGATAGATAGACCTCTTCCTACCATTCACGTTTGAGTTTTTCTTTTGTGTATAGAAGTAAGGATAAACATTTTCTTACCAACCAATATGACCCTTAAAAAATAACATAATGTGTAAAAACTCAAGTGAGGATGGACTAAACAAGAAGTTCTTCCCTCGTGCTGAGGAATAAGTTTGTTTTCCTTGAGCTTTTGTTAGAAGGTTTTCATTTCCTGTGGTTGACTTTCTGATAGTCAAGTACACCCAAAGACCGGAGCCGAGCAAACAGATCTTAAAGAAATTGTAGGAATAGGTTAGTAGGAAAAGGTAGGAATACGGTTGGTAGGAAAATACAGGATGGTGGTGGTGGTTGTTTTTTTGTTTGCTTGTTTGTTTTGTTTTGCTGTTTTAAGTTCAAACTCTTGCCTGTTTAAAAACCTTAATTGCCCATCTTTAACTGGAAAAAATGAAATTTGTATCAAAACTTGCTTGGTTATGATCTTCCTTAGTCTTAATCTGAACCTTACTTCTGCCTTAACAGATGACCAAGGGCTTGTTTGTAGATTGGCTGCCCATGTGGAACTGCTCAAAACTTTACCTGCCACAGATTCCAAGTTATTTAAAAATCTGGGTAACATAGACGGGCACAGTATAATAACAGCCCTAATTAAAAGGACAAAAGGCAGTGGGCACAAAATGAAGTATAGACAATTCTATTTAAAAATAAGAAAACACTTTTTTTTCCCCGTGAGGGTGGTCAAACATTGGCACAGAGGTTGCCCAGAGATGATGTGGAGTCTTCATCCTCGGAGAAGTTTAAACCCAACTAGACAAGAAATTGAGCTCTGAGCAGGTGGGTTGATCTAGACCAAAGTCTAGGTCAGCCTAGCCTAGTCTCCAAAGTGGGGTGCGTGCACTGTAATAAATAAATAAATAAAAAATGCCTGCAGTACTGTAGTAATATATTTGCTTTATTGCTTTAAAAACTTTTGTTTAAAGGGAGAGGGAGATACCTTGTATTTTCTGAGAAGTTATCACGTTTATACTTATGTTCTTTTCCCTGATGCAGCAGTTCATCAGTGATTTAGCAAAAGCATGAAGATCCCCTCTTCAGTTTAAAACTGAGTGGTGGGAATAAAAAGAGAAGACTAAATGCTAAAGTAGTTTTCTTCAGATAGCACTTACCTACAGTATGTTCGCTGTTAACATACATTGCACAAAACTGTACTTAACACTACAGGCAATGTGTCTCTAATGCACAACAAAAACAGTTTGTTGTTTTCTCTGTTCCATTGCCAGGAAATTGTCCTGTGTATTTGGGTGAAATCTGCAATCTTATTATTTCTCTTCTCAGACTCATAGGAATATGGAAATTTCTCAGTCTTCTGACTCTGCTATTTTTTATGTTGTTGTATGATCCATATTATTTTTCACTGGATCTCTTAGGAGTTCATTTATATAGCTGTAGCCTAGCCTAGCAGGTTTTGAAGGAATATTTGGCATGCAGTTAATACTCAGTTTGATTTATGCAGATTAATGCAGCAGTCTGAGGTGCTGTCAGATTTTCTTATTATTTTATGTAATATTTAGAATATGAGTCATTGGAGTGTCAAGGCTTTTCAGGGGTAAGGGTGATCACAAACACTGTCCAATTTCAAGGGTATGGGCATTCATTTTATCTTTTGATTTGTTGTTCTTAAGTGAAATCAATTTTGCAATGTGTGGTAACAACAAGTAGCACCTGAGTTTTGTATGTGCACTTAAGTGTATATACAGCTCTAGCTATTGGTGGAAATAGTAATATTACCTTGTTTCCAAAAAAATGTCAATCAGCAAAGCCCATGATTATAATATCTTCCTGTACAATGGAATATGTTATCTTTTTTTCCTATGGTTATATATCATGGTTGTACATGAACTTCTTTATAATGAGTTAGGAAAACTATATTTTTCTTACGAGAGATGAGAAAGAGATACTCCTTTAAAGATCTGTATCAAGTATTTCTTGCTATATAAAAACACATTTATGCAACTAACCTATACATGCTGAACAAGGTGTAAGAAATACCAGTTATTCCTGAGCAGCATGCTTTATTCCCAAAACAACATTTTGTGGAACTGGTTAGAAATGAAGAGAATTTTGCTGAAGAACACTTTTCTGTCAATAAACAAAATCAGAAAAAAATCTATTTTATAACACTTCTGTGGTGTTGCAGGGTACTCTTTCATGAATTCATTTTCTTCTGTTGGCCTGAATTCTCATTTGATCTCTGTGCTCTGTCTTGTGGTCTGTCTTCTTGCTGCATAAATAATTGGGACATTTTATTCATGTAGTCTTTTTAAAAATGCATTTTTATTGTTCCAACAGGTTTTGTGTTAACTATTTTGTGTTTTCACTTTAACAACAACAAAAAAAGTTAAGAACGAAAATATCAAGAGTGATGTTAACCCCGTCTCATATTTCCTGACAGTAATCTGCAGTTGAGAATGAGGTGAGATTTGTGCTTCACAGAAGTTGCTGAACTGATTTAAATCTTTCAAAGATAGGAAATATGCTTAAACATCATCTTTACTGAGTTTAATCTCACTGAAGAATGGGACTCTTTAACACTTAATTTGAAAACTGGCGGATGGAATGGTGGGGAAAAGAGAAGTATATAAAAGTATATAAAAAGTATATAGTAATAGTAATAGTAAAAATATATATGAAAAGTATGTAAAAAAGTTAGGGTAGGACTTATGAACTAAGAAGCAGCAGGACGAGAGCAATAAATCTATGAATGGAAAATGAGATCTTCTGAGATCTTGCTGTAGCAATCCTAGATGAACAAATTGATACCTCCTCTACAGACAGTTAGGAGCAGCCTTAAGTCCACAGGCCCTGGTCCTCAACAGGGACTTGAACCACCCTGATATCTACTGGAGGGACAACACAGCAGGGCATTAGCAATCCAAGATGTTCCTGGATAGTATCAGTGACAAATTCACAACCAAAGTGATGAGCCAATGAGGAGAAGTGGACCTCTACAGAACCTCATACTCACCAACAAGGAGGGGCTTCTTAAGGATATAAGGTCCAGGGTCACCTTTACTGCAGTAACTGTGAGATGGTGGAGTTCAGTATCCTGAGAAGAGGGACAAAGGCAAAAAGCAAGATCCAAAAACTGGATTGCAGGAGAGCAGTCTTTGGCCTCATCAAAGATCTGTTTGGACGAGTCCCATGGGATAAAGCCCTGGAGGGAAGAGGGGCCCAAGAAAGCTGGTTCATACTCAATGATCACCTCCTTCAAACTCAAGAGGGGTCTATTCCAACAAAGAGGAAGTAAGGCAAAAATGCCAGGAGACCTGCATGGATGAACAAGGTGAACTCAAACACAAGAAGGAAGTATACAGAAGGTGGAAGCAGGAACAAGTATCTTGGGAAGAATATAGAGACACTGCCCGAGCATGCAAAGATGCAATTAGGAAAGCCAAAGCCCACATGGAATTGAATCTGGCAAAGGATATCAAAGGTAACAAGCAGGGTTTCTATAAGTATGTAGGTAACAAAAGGAAAAGTAGGGAGAATGTGGGCCTGCTGCTGAATGGGGCAGGGAACCTGCTGACACAGGACGTGGAGAAGGCTGAGGTTCTGGCTGCCTTTTTTGTCTCAGTCTTTACAAACAAGACCAGTCTTCAGGAATCCCTGGTCCCCTACACCAGAGAAAATTCTGGAGCAAGGAAGATGCACCCTTGGTAGAAAGAAGATCAAGTCAGGGAATACAGAAGTAAACTGGGCATACAGAAGTCCATGGGCCCTGATGGGATGTGCACGTGAATGCTGAGGGAGCTGGCTGGTGTCATTGCAAGACCACTCAATAATCTGTGAACGATCATAGTGACTGGGAGAGGTACCTGAGGACTGGAGGAAATCTATCTTCAAGAAGTGCAAGAAGGAGGATCCAGGGAACTGCAGGTCTGTCAGCCTAACCTCAGCCCTCAGCTGATGATGAAGGAAGGATTTCTGGAAACATTTTCCAGTCACATGAAGGACAAGAAGGTCATCAGGAGAAGTCAGCATGGATTCACCAAGGCTGATACCTTTCTATGATGAAATGACTGCCTTGGTAGACAAGGGGAGAGCAGTGAATGTTGTTTACCTAGGCTTCAGTAAGGCTTTTGATACTATCTCTTGTAAGATCCTCACAGAGAAGCTGGTGAAGTATGGGCTGGATAGGCAGACAGTGAGGTGGATTGAAAACTGGCTGAACAGCTGGGCCCAGAAGTTGATGATCAGTGAAACAAAATCTAGTTGGAGGCTGGTAACTAATGGCATACCCCAGGGGTCAATAATGATCTTTGTTAATGATCTGGATGATGGGGTAGAGTGAACCCTCAGAAAGGTTGCAAATGACACAAAACTGGGAGTGGCTGATAACTCCAGAGGGTTATGCTGCCATCGAGAGGGAACCTGGACAGGCTGGAGAAATGAGCAACAGGAACCTCATGAAGTTCGACAAGGGGAAGTACAAAGTCCTGCACCTGGGGAGGAACGGCCCCATGCATCAGTACTTGCTGGGACCAACTAGCTGGAAAGCAGCTTTGCTGAAAAGGACCTGAAGATACGGTGGACACCAAGTTGACATAAGCTAGCAATGTGCCCTTGTGATACAGAAGGATGATAGGATGTTGGGTTGCATGAGGAGGAGTGTTGCTAGCAGACAGAGGAAAGTGATCCTTCCCTTCTACTCAGCACTGGTGAGGCCAAACCTGGAGTACTGTGTCCAGTTTTGGGCTCCCCAGTACCAGAGAGACATGGACATACTGGAAAGAGTCCAGAGAAGGGCCACGAAGGTGATGAAAGAACTGGAGCATCTCACCTATGAGGAAGGGCTGAGAGAGCTAAGACTGTTCAGCCTAGAGAATGCACATGGTGCGTGTACATTGATGTGTAGAAATACATGAAGGGAATAAAGAAGATGGACCCATACACTTTACAGTGGTGCCCAGTGACAAGATAAGAGGCAATGGGCACACACTGAAACACAGGAGGCTCCATCTGAACATGAGGAAATACATTTTTTACTGTGTGGGTGATGGAGCAATGACACAGGTTGCCCAGAGAGGTTGTGGAGTCTCCTTCCTTGGAGATACTCAAAAGCCACCTGGACATGGTATTGGGTAACTGTCTGTAATTGACCCTGCTTCAGCAGGGGAATTGGACAAAATGACCTCCAGAGGTCTCAGCCATTCTGTGATTCTGTGAAGGCAAAGTCTAAGTCAACTAGAACCAGGGCCAGAACATTAAACAGTTGTTGTTGTTGTTTTTGTTGTTTTTTTTGTTTTTTTTTTTTTTTTTACAAAGTCCTTGAGTATTTCACAAGGACTAGGAAAGGATCATCTGGCAAGAGTGAAGAGATGCACTATGAAGAAGTCACAGTTGTGAAGTTTCATTTTGTGGATATGATGTATTTCTTAAATTATCTTCTCAGATAAATGTCCTCAGAAGAGCAAAACAGAAAGAGTGAAAGAGCAGTTATATCCAGTTGGCAGTCCAAAAGGAAGGTGAGAAGCGACCAGCTATAACTAGCTGCTTCAACTTGGGCAGGAAGAACCCATCAAAGATAGTATAGTTCTAGATGCCACGTTATTTTTGTGAGTATTGGTATCTGAACCTATATATGCAATGACAGGATGGTCTTCATATAAAAAAGATTGAGAAAACAGAGTGGATTAGATGAGAAAGACTTACTTGTGGGTCACATCTCATTCAGGATTCTCATTGATGGGTTTTATACTACAGTTAGTTGAAGGGTGGATAATGGAGTACTCAGTTTCTTACTTTCAACCATTTCTTTTCAAATGCCTCTCACAGCTGCTATACTTACACAAGCTGCAATCATTAAACTGATTTGTGACTTTTCATTTTGTGGATTAGCAATTTGTCTTGGTGTTTTTTCAATTTGATGATCATTTGGAAAATTTCAAGAAAAAAGCCTGTTAACCTTTCATTGAAAAGGAGAGAGAAACTTTCAACACCATGACTGTTACCTTTCCTAGCTGTATTTGACTGCTTTTGATCTCAGTTCTGCTCCTTACTGATAAAGAGCCTCATTTTTTCTCTCCTATACACTTTATCTCACTCTGTACTGATGCCTTTACAATTTTTCCTTAAACTAGTCTGTTCATTTTAATTTCTCTTAAATGATAGTTTTCAGGAACTAGCAACACCAATTTTATTCATTCAGTTCAATGTAGATTATTAAAAAGTCTTTAGAAAGTCTTTTAGAAAGACCTTGAAGAACTACCAGAACCAGGTCATTCACATGCATTTTTTCACAAACACCAGAAAGCTCTGCTCTATATATTCCAAAATATTGTTTTAAGCAATGTTGGTATAGTCTACTGTCAAATAGCAGATAATACTCATAGCTGTTTTAACTATCCCTGTTCATGCCACTCAAGTGAAGAAATGAGTAGCAAGTTTGTTTGTTTGTTTGTTTGTTTGTTTTTCTGGGAGAAGAAATCTGTAATAAAAGAGGACTTGCAGATAATGTAAGTAGAAGGAATAAAAAAAAATGCTTCAGTCAGTTCCTTTTCAGGATTTCTTACTCATTTCCTTGTTCTATCTTCAGTGAAATAAAACATTTGATAAACACAATTAGGTAAATGTAGCCCCTTCTTTTGATGGAGCAGACATCAACAAATCAAGAGAGGTTTTAAAGTGACAGAATGGCAGGCTAGCATCAGAACTCAATATAGAGCTAAAATAACACATTGTGATAATTGTGGTGTTTCAACACTCAATGTAGATGAGAAGTGTATGAAAATTGTTTGTTTCAGCCATGCTAGCCTGGATGAAGGCTAAATCAATGAAATGCTTATGTTTTGATGTATGAGCAGCACAGAATGAGGTTTTTTTAAAACAAACAAACAAACAAAAGTAATTGAACTGCAAGTGGTATCAGCAATTAGTGATTTGTTTTAGAACAGTATAGTGTGCAGCAACACAGAAACAACTGCCACGAAGTGCATTCAAGGTTGATAAAGTGCGTAAAGTTGAAGCCTTGGGGCCTCCAATTGCAAATGAGATAACAAAATTCCTATTAGGAAGGATCATGACTCTTGTTTTTCAGAGTTTAGTATTGATTACAGCTTTTTTTTTGCTAGATTTAATGACTCCAAAAGATATACAAGAAGGGAAAGGAATACTAAATATACAAATTATTTTGGTCTGTAGCATGCAAGGAGGAAAAGTGCAGCAGGCTCACCATTCACAAGTGGTGGTGGTGTTTTTTTTAAGAACAAAAAGCAAACGAACAACAAGAATAATAACAATGACAACAACAAAAACACAGAAAGCACAAATAGTTCTCTGCAGAGTGGAAAATCTTGTGGAGTGAATGCATGTCCACCATCCTTTGTATGTGGCACTAGGGAGATCCAGTGACCAGGATGTCCAAACAGAAATAAGACAGGGTAGCAGCTGGGGATCTGGGTTTGCAAGGGGTACTCAAAATTGCTGCTCAGGGAGGGAGAGCAACAGATGGTGGTGATAAATTAACACAATAGCCCATGCCTTAGCTAATATATCCAGTGCTTCTATCAGTACTGCAAATTTGGGCTTCAGGCAGTGCTTGTTGTTCCACCTTGGGACAAGGATCGGGACTAGTGGTGTTGGCAGCCTCACCTATGGGAGGTATGCTCTATATACTCACTGTAGCACCAGGTGAGGCAGCCCCATGAGGTGGTCCTGTTCCCACCATCTCAGGGATGACAAACATGAAATTGACAGAATCTTTGAAGGATCCTACAGAAACAAGAGCCTAAACCTCAGGACATAAAAAAAAAAAAAAAGAGAGGCAATGCAAGAGCAGGAAAAGGACGTGCACTTTCAAATGGTAGAAGCTTGTGACTTCACAGAGCAGAAGGAAGGGTCTCCATCTCTGTCTGGAACTGTTCCCCTAACAGGCTTAAGGTCAAACAAGATCAGTGTTCTACTTCATCTTCTGCTTCCAAGCCAGGAAGAACTCCTGACAAGTGTGGGCAACTTGTGCTGTGGCAACCATGATCTGACTGAATTCAGAATTTGCAGGAAGTCTTGAAAGGTGAGCAGAAGAGTTCAGTCAGGAGACTAGATTCCAGCTTGTTTAGGGAATTGTAAGGCTAAATTATCTGGCAAACTACCACAAAGGGAAGAATGCCCAGGAAAATTGCTCAAGTTCTAGAGAAAGCTTACTGAGTGCTCAGAAACAAACCATCCCATTCTGCAAGAAGGCTGGAAAATTTGATAGAACGTCATACAGCCTTCTTAATAAACTAAAAAAAAAAAAGTATTCATGATGTGTAAATTAACTAAGTCTACAGAAAAGCAGTCATAAAACTCAGACACTTAAAATCAGGAAAGCAAAAGCCCAGCAGGATCTCAAACTGGAAGAGAATACAAAGGATATCAGGATATCAACTCACGTTCAGAGAAAATGTGGGCCCATTGCTGAAGGAAAGCAACCTAGTGACAGAAAATGTGAAGGAGGGTGAAGTGCTTGCTGCATTTCTCTTTGAAAATCTGTACCTATTATCAAAATCAAGTACAAGTGGAAGAAGAGATCTAAAAATTAACTGCTAGGAAAATAATTTTACTGTCAACTGGCAGATAAATGAAAATTCTAGTAACCATTTGCCTGACCTATAAAAATCTGTTTTCATATCTTATGGGTGTTAAACTATGTAACTTAGAAATATGAAACATGTAATATGGACATTCTCATTAGTATGCTTTTCTAAGTTTATGAAAGTTGCTGTAAGAGTTCTTTGGACTGTCCAGAGTGAAAGATATTCTTCTTCTGAAGGGAGGACTCCAGCAAGTACCTTGGCTGTCCATCTTCATAGTATTGGGCAGTAAAAAAAAAAAAAAAAAGAAAAAAAGAGAGGAAGAACAAAAGAAAAAACACTGTAATGTGGAAAAAAAATGTTGTAGAAATAATGGAGGGATTATCAGTTACTTTCTGGTCAGCTGAACTTGCCATAAAGAGCAGTTTCAAGTTTAGAGCTATGAATTCTTCATACTAATTTTTTGAAATGTTTAGAAGAGACCTTTTCTTATCATACATGCCTTCAGAAGGTTTTGTTGGTTATATTCTTATGGCAAAGATTTTTAGAAGAAACATATGGATAGTATCTGAGGTATTAGTCTAGATTAGACTTGCTATAATGAAGTTTTTGTATTTGAGTGAGTCTATGTGACTAATCTATCTGAAAAATCACTGCAAGCAAATTCAGGTACTTATAACTTCTTGGTGGGAAAGGCTACAAAGGCAATACGACATTTTCCTCCCTCCCCCTCCTTTTTTTTCCTTCTCATTCCTTTTTATTAAGGTCATAAACTGCACTAATGTACTGTTTAATGTGTTATAATACTGCAAAAACAGGTGAACGGGTTGAATCGAGCATATTTATAAATTTTATTACTTGTGCTGGTAAAGAATATACATGATTATCACCCCACATCTCTCTTACAATGCTCTCTAACACATTATTCATGTAGTTGAGAAAGCTGATGAATTCCAAGGAGCAGTTGAATGTATGCTAACCCTGCTAGCGTTTATTTGAAAGGAAGCAAAGCTATCAGACCATCAGACCTGAGAAGATAGATTGTCATACTTTTTTTAGGCATTACTTAAAGCATTTGCTTTTAATAAATCTGTTAGCAGAATGTTTGGCCATCCACAAAACTCTTAGAATCAATATTGTTCTTGCAAAGTGATAAATAAAGGATATTTATACCTGGAATAATGTAGTAATCAGGTACATGTAAAAGAAATAGGAGAGTATAGAGTATTACATTGTAATAATATATGCTCATTCAGGGCCTGAAGTAATGCTTAACTTTAATAAATTGTTTCATAGGTTGCGTGTCAGGTCATGAGTGCACTTGTATGGGGATTGTCTCTTCAGTGACAGGTATGGTCTTGAAGATGTGGTCTGTGCTTAGCTTAGCAATGCAGATCATTTTTTTGTATTCTAAAGTCAAATACTGTTATGGGTGAAAAAATGAATTGGCATTGTTTCTGTTCTTAATTGCTTTTCTTGAAAATAATTACTAGTGTCTTTCATACCTCAAGAAATAATATCCCACATATTTAGCTTGATATCTTGAGAATATGCTTTCTGAGATCTAATAACAAAATCCTTTCAGATTTATATTTTTATCTTTTACTGACTTTAAAGCCATTACAACTTTACACCCCTTAAATTTGTAGACAAATACTAACAAAAATCTGTCTCAGTGTATTTATTTCTGTTTAAAGTTGCCATAAGGTAGACTATTCTAACATATGCTCACTGTGGTATACAGTTTATCAAGTTGCTTGACTATTTGAAACACAAATATTATTCAGATGTGTGTAATAACACATATGTTGTATATGTACAATTTTAGATTTTGTTTTTAGGGTTGGCTGGGTGAAGATTTAAAATAAGCCTTCTATCATGGTCTAAGCAACTCTCATCTAGAAAAAGCAAGGCCACTCCTCCTGGCAAAAGTCTTTCCAGAAGGGCTGCTTTTCTCCATCTGGAATTAAAATCCATTCGTTGCTTGTTGAACCTTGAATCTTTCAAAAGAATATGAATTTACTGAACAGAGTTGAAGACAAGAAGTCTAAGAAACTTAAGAAAACTTTCATTTAATGGTGTTTTAGATAAGTGTCATAAACATTTCTAAGAGACATTTCAGATCATGGATGGAACTCATCTGCAACAGATGATAGAGCATTGAATTATGGCTCGGAAACCTTGAATTCCCATTCTAGTTTTTCCATTAAGGAGTTATGATGTCAAGCAAGTCACATCTCTGTGCTTCAAACTGACATACTTTAAATAGAGATAACTGCATGTCTCTTTTGTCAGATCTCTTATGATCTACTATGTTTTTATGATGTAGTGTTTGAATGGCTACAATCTACAGGACAAAACCAAGTCAAAAATAAAAGATGACTTTTCTTTGAGAATCTTAATTCTCCAAAAGAAATATTACCAGTCTAAAATATAGCACATTTCAGATGGGATACCTGGTTCTCCTCCCACACACCCCCAACTTGTCAGGTTGTGTTCTAAGTCATTTGTGTGGTAACAGGAGTTTCCTACCGTATAGAAGATTGGGAGGGTTTCTATGAGAGTCAGCTGTTTAAACATAATGTATCAAATGTTTGATAGTGAAAGTACACGACTCCTTCTTTAAAAGAGGCACAGATACCAGGTCCTGACCATTTGCAGTGATTAAGTCCCATGACTCAGAGGGTTTAACACGTATTGACTCAAACTCTTCCCATTGATTGTAGTGAGATCATACGACTTCAGCAGACGTCAGAATTTGCCTTGTGTTACTCCGTCCTTTTTCCAAATTGGGTGATTGCATTCTACATAACTGTATTTCCCCTCTAGTTTCAATTCAGCTCAATACTCATTATTCAAGACTTTTCTATGCAGCGTTTGTATTTTCGGAGCCTGTAATTCTGTTGTATTAATGGCTGCTATGGATAATATTTTTCCAGAGTTAAATCAGTATTTTTATTTGTTGTAATGCAGCATACTCATATTTTGCTAAGAATCTGTCTACACACAACAAAACACAGTGCAGGTCTTGAGGATCTTAGAGTCTAATTAGTTTGTTACACTTCTAATATATTGATATCTGTTTGGAACCTCTGTGTATGTAAAGCCAAATGCATGACCACTGTAATAGTTTTAAATAAAATTCGGCAACCGCAAGATTTCTGTATCTTTATTTTTTCCCATGAAGGTACACCAAGATCTCAGATTTTTTCATCTGAAGGTTTACAGTTCCAATTATTATTCCTAGTGATTTAGAATCTATCACATTAGAGTACTTATCAGCTTTTTCAGTTTCTGCCTATTTATACTTTCTAAATTCTCCTTACCCTCTTAACATCATCAGTTATTGTAAATCATACAGTATGTACCCCACCAAAAGTCTCCAAGTTTAACTTTTATATTTAGTTGATGTAATCAGTATAAATCTGTGTAACTCTACATGGGATTTCATGGAGATATTGAGAGAGACTACATTTGTTTCCTTGCAGCTGAAGAGTCTCTCTAGTAAGGAATTGAGTTATATGCAACATACCCATTGAACCCATTTATCTGAAACTGCTCAGAAATTCACAACATAACTTCAGGGATTTCAGAGGTCATGATTAGGAAAGATACATATCTTTAGCTTTCTTAATTACTCCACTTTTAAAGAGATTTATTCTCTCGACTCCTTTACTGTGACTAAACCATCTGGCTGGGACATATTTTATTATTTCTTAGGGACTATGCTAACATGGCTCAGTTTTGTGGCTTTTGCTCAAAATAAATTTACTATAATGATAGTTAGATCTTCACAGATAAGATGTTGATGTTATTCCAGTGTGAATAGAACTTTCAGGAAATGAGGCAGGTATGCTTTGGATGAAATGGGCTATTTGGTGTATTTTGAATACAGTGACACTCCCTATGTGCATTATATGTAGGAGAAACTCTTGTACACTGAAAACTCAGAAAGAGAAGGGGATGATCAACTTCTGTCTTCACCAGCATGCTACCCATTGTCACTAGTATTAGTAGTTATTGTTAGTAGCATTCATGTAGACTTGGTGAGGCAGATGAATCACTCTGCTAATTCTTGGGAAGTAATTTGAGAAATGAAGACAAGTTCATATGACCTTTTAAATTGAAGACTTGTCCATTGTATTTAGACATGAAATGGGAGAGCTTCAAAGTGATTACACTCAGTTGGTTTTGTCATATCTTCAGTCTGAGTCTGGTAAATTCCATACCATGTTGATGTCCCAAACACCGTTGTGAAAAGTTCTTACAAACAAAGAAACAAACAAACAAACACTTTTCTTTGTTTTAAAGTCTAGGTGGCCCATATTTATTGTATTTGTTTTCCTTTTAAATCAATTATTTCCACTTTTCTGAGAAAAGTACAAAATGGTGCAAATGCTTCCTTTTCTCTCTCCTGTTCACAAGATTCCAGTTTATTGTTTTTGATTCTTGAAAGCAAGAAGTATTACTTTCTCATTATTATCACGGAACATCATCTATTTTCTTCAGTCTCTTGCAGAAAATTGCTTTCTCCATAGTGTTACTAGGATGCCTATCACTCTTATTTATGTCAAGCACTGATGATGAACCTTATTATCGAGATCTAGTTCCCACATGAAAACAATCAGCAGCAGATTAGTTCTAACATGAACAACAAGACAAGAGAAAGTTACTAATACTGGTGTGCAGAAATGACCCATGCGTACTCAGCTCCCCTCCCCGATTTCTAGGGACCTGTTCAGATTTGGTCAAAATGTAAAAGTGAGACTGCTCTTTACTTGGAAATGAAACCAGATAAAACTGCTGTATCCAGTGGAAAACAATGAATTCTGTGGGCCGTCTACTTCTAGGCAAAATAATTTAAAAGGTCAACAACATGGAAATGGTGTTTTTTCTTTGTGTTCCAAATTGGCCTGAAAGATAGTGCTCCTTATACTAAAATACTTACACTAAGCAGAACAGCCAGTCTCCTTTCCCATCCCTTTTTAAGTGCCCTGTTAAATTCAGTTCTGGTATATTTACATCTCATATCTTTGTAATCAAGTGCAATTTCACAAATAACTTGAATAGCATTCCCTAGGTCTCCACTAGGCATTGTGTCCTTTCCTTTTTTTACAAATAGTGGACAAAAAGCTCATTTTATCTCATTCTGACTGTGCACAATAAGCTTAAATCCATCTTATTTAAGCAGTGAGTAACAACTGCAACACTTGCAGGCAGAGCTCACTCAAGCAGGATTAGGAAAATAATCAGTGAATACACTTCCAACTGATGATCTAACATTATCATAGTTTGCAGCAGATGCATACACGTGGCTCACATTCCTAAAAATATTTTTATAGCTTGATTGATATTTTTTTTTTTGTCCACGGTGTCTAAATTACATGTGGATTTGGTTTGGTTTTTTTTTTTTTCTTTTTTTTTTTTTTTTCCACCATGTCCTCTCCTAGAAAGGATACCCTTATTCAGATCTGTAAGATCAGTTCCTAGGCAACAACAGAACTGACAGCTAATAAGCTGTAGACATTGTCATGAGAGCTGATACTACTGTCAGCTGACAGTATCAGGTAGCTCCTGATATAGAAAGTTGGTATGACAACTTCTAAAAGCTCATTGATATTCAAATGGCCTGATCTTCCCTGAAAAAAATACTTCTGATTTCTTCAACAGGGGAACAGTGAGATTCTGACAGCCCTAATAAAAATAATAAAAAAAAAAAGATGTTTTAAAAAATATAAACACAATCAATAATTGCTTCTGGAACATTTTGAAATTTTTTCTTATTAAGGAACCATGTGCAAAATTCTTGAAAACAAGAGTTTATTCTTTTTCATTTTTTTTCATAATTGATAACAATCATTGAGTTTGAATTCAAAATTCAAAAATCTTTCATAATGATTATTATATAGTGATTCTTTTTATTTTTCTTTTCCTTTTCCTTTTACTTTTTTTTTCTTTTTTTTTTTTTTTTTTTTAATATAGTGAAAGGAACTTACTCTTCCTTTCTTTCAAAACTAATGAGTCAGCTAGTGACCAGAAGGGGAGTTATGTCACTGAAATGATTGTGTTCAATTTTCGATCAAAAAGAAATATATATAAATTAGGATTGTAAAGTTAGAAATAGAAATAACTGTCCTAATAAATATCTGGGAAGAAATCTTATGCACTATGTCAATGCCATTGACCAGACAACTAACGGTATAATATTTTATCCTTTTTCTCAAAGGTATTCAAATAACAAGATCTGTAGAACAGCAATTTCTACTGTGACTGATAACAGTCAGAAATATAATACAATCTTAGTAACTGAAAAATGTGCTATTTTCTTTATGAAGTTCTAATACAAGAGTAGATCTGGAAGTCCTGGACAACAGTTTATTCTATGGATTTTTTTTTTATGTTTTTCATTTTAAATACCTTTTTTTGTCTACAAATTTTATCTACAAATTGTCTTTGGGAATTATTGGAATGAAAGCTGAACAAAAATGTAATTTTTATTTCCACTTAAAACTGTATTCCAAGTCACTTTCCCAATATGGGACATAGTTCATGGCTGAGTCATATTTCCCGTGATGCAGATATTTCTCATGTAATACTGAGTACCAGATACAGTCTGCTCAATGAGACCATACTAAACTATATTTGAGTGCCATTCCAGAAAATAAATATTTCTGAACTGATTTGCTATACATACATATTTGCTATATATTTCATGTCAGTTTAGCAAACTAAAACAAAATATTTTAAGCATATCAAACATTTTTGTTTCCATTCTCAATATGATAAGTTTTCAAAACTTGTAATTTATGACAATTTTATTTTGACATTTCATACAAATAAATACTGAATTATCAAGATGTTATTTTAGAAGTATTTGTGACATGTTAGGCACATAGCAAAGTCTCAGAAAACAGTTATTTTCCAAAAATACTGCTTAACCAGTAAGGTTAGTTATGGCTCACTTCACACACAAACATTCACTTGATGTCTGTCACTGAAGTGTCTTTCATTGTAGGCAAGTGTCCTAGCTGTCACTATCAGGTGTCATGTTAGCAAATGAATGTGGTTTGTATAAAGAGTTGTGTTAGTTAATTCTAACCAACTACTAGAGCAGCCTGGTCTAGTAGTTGGCAACCCTGCCCAGGGCAGGGAGGTTGAAACTAGATGATCTTTAGGTCCTTTTCAACCCAGGCCATTCTATGATTCTATGATTCTATGATTCTATGATTCTATGATTCTATGATCTTTCCCCTTGAAACATCATGAAATCTTAAACCAAGTAAATTTAACCAAATTGGATTTAACTTCCGTGTATTGCAGACTGATGTGCTATGCAGAGGTTTATATGAAGTATGAAAGATCCAAGTGGAAGGACTGAATTACATCTACCCAGTGTACAGTGTTAAACTTAACCCAGTGTTTAGACTGTGGACATATTCTGTCAGATTATATATAAAACCCTTTGAATGCTCTTGGGTTAAATCAGTTTTTCAATAGCTTTGGGCTCCATTACAAAAATATGGAAAAAAATTCACTGTACATTAATAAAAATGTTTGCTTACTAAAATATAAAATAATAATAGAAATAATATTTCACCCTTAACATATGAGATGTTAAACGGTGCCTGTCAGTGACTTGGTTACACTTTTGAAACAGAAAGAACTCTGCATAATAGGATAAGGCTGTGATGTGTTAGCTTTTAGCAATTACTTCAAAGATAGGTAAGACAGTTCAAAGACATCATTTATAAAAGAAAAAAGAACTTCTGCTTTAGACTTATTCATAAACAAATTATTGGCACATTAGTGTTTTGTGTTTCAAGTAAATAGGACCAAGCCACCAAGAATCTATTGCAACCTTTCTAAGTAGCACTTACTAGCAATAAGTAGTAAGTTATAAATAGACACAATAAATAGAAAATCCATTTCTAGATGGTGAAAAAAAAAAAAAAAGCTTGTGTACAATTAATGCCGGCCTGTCATATTTCCCTTGAAATAGCCTCAAATTTTAGCCAGTGGTAATTCAGACTTATCTGAACTCTGAGAAGCAGAAGAGTTAAGGCACATTTCTTCAAATTACTCATGTGACAGGGAAACGCACAGATGACTACCCCAGCTCAGCTGAGAGTGCTAGACTGTTAAAGACATTGATGTTAAGTAGAAAACCACTTTTGATTTCCTTTCCTTTATTTTTATAATAATACAAGATTTATGTTCCATTAATCGCGGATTCAGGTGATCTCTTTGAATCTCTTTATCTGTAAGTAACTGCATTAGTATGAACAGAACTTCTGTACGTGCAATAGAATATACAGCCATAAGCATTTACTAGCATTTTCTTCCTAAATTGACTAGTGGAACTATGAGTGTATATTCTTAAAGTACTTGAGAAAAACAACCCTAGAAAGGTAGTTTAACATGTTTAAATTTAGTTGAAGTAATATACAGGAGTTTTTGCCAGCCTTTTTGGTCTCAAGCATCAGGATTCTTCTTCGGAATTTCTGTTGGAAGTTTCGTACTTCTTAGAGCTGTGAGAATAGGAAACAAAAAAAAAAGTGAGAAATCTATGGTATTAATAGTAAGTGGCAACAATTAATAGGAGTTAAATAGATCTAGGGAAGTTTTTTTTTGTGTGTGTGTGTATGATATTTTATTAATCTTTAGCTTAAGATCCATATGAAACTTATTAAAAATACATATCCAGAAGACTTTGCTCTCTTGGGGCTGGTCAACCTTGAACTCAAGGTGCTTTTTTGCACTTTGCACAATAAACACATCTGTCTCTCTGTTTGTCTGTCTGTTTACCCAAGGGTTTGTTTTTATGGTGGGGATAAAGGCAGTGTTATTTTGGTTAGGTTTTGATCAAGTTAAAAGGAAGGCAAGATTTATGAAAGGGGAGCATAGATTATCTTTTAGCATGCGATAATTTGGTGTAAATGTTTCACAGGGGAAGAAAAACTGGCTTGATTTCAGTTCCATCTTAGAGTTTTACAGTAAAATGGCTGATATGTATTGGTTTGTAACAGCTTATAAGAGCAGATAACTTGATAAAACAACCTATGTGATGACTTTTGCTGCTTGTTCTGAAGCAATCAAGTGTTAACTATTCCTAGGCAAAAGAAAGAAGAGGATGAGGGAATTTGGAGACTGGAACTAGGATCCAGACTGAATCTAGACATGGATAATCTACTTGTACTTTCAGAGAAATACAGATTAATGGCAAAAAGGTGTTATCACACTCCTTGGAGATACATCGGATTCTATTTTCATACAATTCCACATACTGAAAATTAAATTTTAAAATGAAACCTGGAGAAATAAACAATGCGTAAGCAAATCAGTGTTGAGATTTGAGATGTGGTATTATGGAAAATGGACATGTTGTACTGGTTGTAATGACATCCCTTGGAAATGCTCTTAAATTATCTTGGACAAAAATCACGTATTGTTAACCAATATGAAGTAATGCAGGTTAGCAATCATTGTATTCTTTTACTACCTTTATTTAGAAAAGAATCGGAATGTTTTACAAGTAGCTTGATGCTGATTGCAAAGAAGCTTCTGAATCAGAACTGTTTCTGAGCCATAATATCAATTGTTCCATTAGAAGCTTTTCTATTAAGCTTATTAAATCTTACCATTATGGGTACGAATACACATGAATACACTCAGAATTATTTTTGGAAATATAAACGCAAGCTTTTGACCCCCCCCCCCAGGCTATGACTTCTAGAAACTTAATAGCCAAGTTATATTCACTTCTCCCTTTGAGACTGGTTTGTTTTCTTGAGAGTAAGAATACATGCATCCATCCATCAACTCTCTTTTCTACAAGTACACAAAGCCATGGGGCACTGAAATGAGCTCAAGCTCAGATAGAACATTTTTGATGAAACCTTTACAAAAAATCTGGTCATATATCAGTTGTTTATTTATCAAAAACAGAAAAAAAAAATCATCCATTATCAGTTTTCATTGCACTCAAATTACAGTTCTGGAATGAAAGTTATACGTGGCCTGTTTTTAAACCATCTCTGTATTATATTGCTTTTCCAGTCTTGTGACATGTATTTTATTGGCAGTGGCACACAAACTGGAGAAATACATTAAGATAAAGAAATGTCCTTGTCTGTGATTAGAAGGAAAGTTGTATGTAATGTCCTGTTGTCCATAAAGTGTCACATAACATTTTAATGGAAGAATTTCAAGGTAACTAAGAAAATGGGATTTCTGTGTGTGGCCTACAATATAGAGCACAACAATATACATGCAATAAAATCTGACAACTTTAGTTTAAGGCATGCAAAGCAGAATGCTACTCTTTGAAGTTAAACTTTCCAAAAAGTGAAACACATGTACATGTATAGAGAATAGCTTCAAATATTACTTGTTACTTTGAATTTATTGCATTATAATTAACATCAAGGTAGAAATGTGCTTGTAGTATTTGAAATTCAGTCTATTTGTGTTCAGCTTGATGGTTTGCTGCATTAGGTTTTAAAACCACAACAGTGCCTGGTTAAGCAGACAGAAGCAAAACAAAATCTGCAAATCCAATCCGATTTAGGCATTTAAAAAGTATATAAATGACACTATCAGCTGGGTTTCAGTAGATTAAGTGAAGATGCACTATGCATTGATTAACTTTACAACAATGCTTAGAATGAATTTTTTTTTTTTTTTTTTTTTTTTTTTTTTTGCTGTTTTGCACCTGTATTTCTAGTCTTAAATGCTGTTTTTAGGGTTAGATGTGACAATGTTAAGGCAAAATATAGACAAACAGTGGTGGTGCTGAAAAGAAGAAAAAAATCAAGCTCCTGGGGAAGGAACTTCATGAGGGACAAGTAATTGGGCTGTGCATATGAATGTTGTGCCTGTAGACGCTGTGCCTGATTGTTCTTGGAGAAAAAAAAAGATATTTGACATAGATGATACATAACTGGCATAAAAAATAAATTGCATGACAATAAAAACAGTGACTGAAAGGAAGTTGACGTGGATAGCAATAACAGAGAAGTCTGATCCTTGAAAATGTATCCCTTTGTGATAACCCAGTTAATAATGTTTTTGCTGCTCCATACCAGAGTACAACCTCAGTCTTAGGCTGAATGAGGAGTGATGATTCTTACATAGCTCAATTAAATAAAATTAAAAAATGAAATAAAATAAAATGAAATGAAACGAAATGAAAGAAATAAAATAAAATAAAATAAAATAAAATAAAACAAAACTAAAGCTGTGTCACTGTATGGTAATAAGAGCATATTCAATTTGCTGGAAGTTAATTGGAGTGAAAATATTCTGGAATAATATTCTGATGAAGAAATATAATGGACTGAAAAAAAAAAAAATCTTTCCAGGAAGCTCAGCTTAGCTTCATGCAAGAATAAACATTGGTCTATATAAACCTATTTCTCCTACAGGTTATAGCTAAGCCTAGGACTGAGCTGGCTCTCCTTCTTTGGCACAGAAGCACACCTAGTCACTAAGTTTATACTCAAGCATACTTTCATTGCATAAATGCAGTTTGGCCGCATCTAATAACGTTGTATAAACATTTCAGATTACTCCCAGCATTGCTGTTGCTTGTGTTATTGCACTCTGAATCAATTTCATTCTATTGGAATGGTCAACGGCCTTATTCTTAAGTAACACTTTTTTGGTGGATGATCTCTGTGAAGTCCCAGTGTTCACTTATAATGACAGATCACACTAATAAACATGATAGCATGTTTTTGACAGAGTTGGATATTCAGCACAGTAGATGATGAAACATCAGTGAAATAGCATTGTGTGATGGTGGTACAAATATATATATGACACAATAAAATTACCAGCTGCTCTTTTCTTTTCATCAGCATGTTTATGTACTTTAACAAAACCTAAATGCTATAGATCTGCTAAGGCTTAAGCATTATGAAAGCAAACTCCTTTGTTAAGGAGACAATTAGTAACATGTTAAATCAAAAAGAGAACTCCATTTATAAATATCCTTTTAGTTATTTGCCCCTACTTTACCAAACAACGGGGCAGCTAACTATGAGAGACTTTTTCATATCAATGCTTCCAGCCACACAATAGAAACTGGCTACCACAAGTAAGCCTTAAATGCCGATATTCTTGTTGTCATGTTATGTTTTTAGAATGATTGAATGCTTATGGATTTAATAAAACAAGGAAGTGTTAATTCATATACTAAAATAGGCAAACGTCTTTGTGGGGTCTGGGTGTACGTCTGCCAGAATCTGCAAATATCAGAGGACATCCAAAACACACAGGAGACCTCCATACCCATGTCAGCAGATGGGATTGTGTTTAAAAATGCAGGGTTGCAATAAAAACTTGGGCTGCTGCTTAAGTGGTTTGGTTCCATGAGCTTTTAATGACCAGCTGTTTTCTGTACCCATAGCTGCCCTGACTGTAAAAACATGCTCTCCCGGACACTTTATTTATGTATTACTGTTTATTTATTTCACAATGCTGTGTGTAACTATGGAAAAATATTAAAGAAAGATATTCAGTAGTGCAAATATAGTGCAAAAATACTGTTGTAACCAAAGCAAGTACACATAGGTGAAATACCCTGGGTACATCTACGTGAAAAAGATTACTTATTTCTTTATAGTTCTTGTCTTCAACTGATTAATACGCATAAAGAAATCAGTCGTTATATAATCTAATAATGGTTTTATATATAAAAAATTATTTGTATATAAAAAAAGACTTTTTCAAACTCTTGAGGATCTTTTTTTTTTTTTTTTTCTAGAATACTGATGCTTTAACACCCAAGACACAATTTTTGTGTGTGTGTGTGACATGTTATATTGAGTATCAATAGAATATCCAGAATCAGGGAATAAATATTATTGCCAATCTAAAGTTACACAGGATAGAGTTGAAGTCACCACATACAGTAATTAAATTCATGGAATTAATTAGAATCTTAGGTAGGATCTTGGGTGTGCTTATTACCTCCTTCCTTTTAGTCTCTGCCAGTATTTTAAGACTGGTAGCACTTTGCAGTGTTACCTAGGAAAACACATTTCAGCTTCCCAATAAAAATGTGAGTCATCACATCTGTGAAAAAAATGTATTCTGACACCAAAAAGCTGACATCTTTTTATTAGGAATGGTACAGAAAATCTATGTAAAACTAAAAAGTCTCCCTCAGAGCTGCTCTGACTTTTAGGTAAAGGCAGTTCTCGGTTACTTTCAAGCTATATGACTTTGAAAGATTCAGCTAAAACATAGTGATATCAAAAAGAAAAAGAAATAGGTTTATAAATGAAAAGTTTATTACTCAATATAATATTATTCCTGTTTCTTATTATGTATAATTATATATGCCTACTGGATAAGATGTATTCATTCTACATTGAAAGCACCATTTTAAAGATCATTTCCCTTAGATGATATGAATGTTACTGCTCCAGGTTACCATTGTGCTGATTAGATTAGGATTTGGGAATTGCCGTTCTCTGCCACTGACTTTGCAGTAGATCTTGGATCAAACAGTTCTTCTCTGGACCTGTTCTTCTCCCTTCTGCATTCTCTCTTTTCTCTTTATTTTAGTTTCTAGTCTTTTTATACTATGAAATACATTATACATTATACACTTTGTAACATCTAGAACAGCTGGGGTTTAAATTCAGCTGTAATTCCCATCATGAAAAATAAACTCTTAATTCTGTTCAAGGTGTGTATAAAAGTATTTCATATGGATGGGATAGATCTCATGCCATTGCTGTATGTGGGCAGTTTGGAGGTAATGAGCAAAAAGAGGCAAACCTTTAACAAAATTGTAAAATATTTTGCTGTTTATCTTTCTTTTTGATTTGTATACCCGAGTAATACACAGTGTAAGGATCTAAACAGCTTATATATGTAAATGTTTAACCAAACAAAAGTACATTTTAGGTGTTTATATTTGCATCCCATCTAACTCAACTAATATGTTAAGTTCTCTTCTATTTTTGTTTTAACATTCTCTTCTAATTTGTTAGGATCTATCAACCATCATTCTTTGCCCTCAGTAATTATCCTTTGACTTTACAGTAGGGGCTCAACTAGCATTAGCCATGTAAGGTGAACTTTGGTTAGCTAGGAGACCCGCAGGGTTATACAGAATACATCTGTATGTATTCCTTTGAATCCCTTGTCAAGAGGGAAAAAAAGGGTGATAGTGAAAATCAGCAATGATTGAAAAAAATCTGGATTTTTCATTGCCCAATTTTTATTAATGTTTTAAATCTGAAGTTTTTGTTTTCTAAACAATCAGGAAAAAATGTATTTTATTTCATCAGCTATTTTTCTTTTGATTTTATTTGTGTGTGTGTGTATAACACTATATATTACTTTGTGGTTCCTTTTTTTTCCTTCTCACAGACATGGAACCTGATGAAAGTTAGGGTGAATTCATTTACTTCAGTAGAATTATATCATAAAAATGTTGAATTTGGTCCCTGTTCCAATAATTTCTTTACCAAAACAAATGAAAAAAGCAGTAAGTAGGTAGTCAACCTTTCTCCTATTCCCTTCTGCTTATTGCAGCAGGACTGTTTTGTTGATGACCAAGTATTACTGCCTGCTATCTCTTTTGAGAGGTCAAAGAGAATTAAATGTTTGCAATAATTTCACAACACTTATATAGTAATAGCAGTTACAACAGACTTCAGAAAGTAACATTTCAATGCCAGAACAGTAGTTATTATTTTTAATATAATTTTCTGTTCTAAAATTATATAGCAATTTACTAAGCTAGGTAGCAGGTACTGGAGGTACTGGAGGGCTAAATAGTTCTGTAAAAAATATTAGGAATAATTTGGATAAAAGAAATGCATTCTCTGGAATTTGTTTGCTGGAAATATTTTTTACTTCTTCATCCAAACTATAATGTAAGTATTAGAAGCTCTGACAAAATATTATGGAAATGTATTGTCTTGGAGAAATCTTCCTGTCTAGCAAAGGACAACAAAACTATACAGAGCTTTCCTTATGCAGTCTTCATGCAGGCAGAGGCTCAACAGACAGTAAATGAATAACAAAGTGCTTTATTAATTTACCCAATCAGGAGTTGAATAGATTTTACCACTTCAGGGTAGAAATTTTCCTGAAAGACTTAAAAATCACTGGGGTTGTTATAACTACAGTTATACGAAGTGTTTAAGATACATTTCCCGAGTCAATGCTGAAAAAATTAAGCCTGATAGGTTCTCGGATATTTAGCATGAAGTTTCTCTCAGAACACCCCTACATATGTTGGTGGCTGTTCCAAATCTTCATTTCTTGTTAGTTATCTTGGGGATGAGAAGAGATATTGGAAGGATTTTCTGCAAATCTTGCTATCATTCCAATCCTTGATGGTCAGATTATTACAATGCAATAATTAGAATCTTATATATACAGTTTTCTGGGAAGTCAGAGATGCTACTTTTAGCAATATATCTTATGCTTATTTTGTGTTAATATTTTAGTTTCAACATCTTGATATTTGATATCATATAACTGCACTTGGTACAAAAAACACTAAAATATTTTCATTGACTCATTTCAGTTTGAGTTGTCACTGTTTCTAGTTGTAACTTAGCTGTTACTAAAAATTCCAACCTTGCACCAAAATGTAAACTGAAATCATAGATAAATTAGTAATACACTTACAAAACAACATTCAAAAATATTACTGTATTTTGACACCAAATTTTCCATGAGTCCAGGAAGAACAGATGGGCTAGACGATATTAGAGAATTACATAGGGGTTCAGTTTCTCTCTATGGATAAATTTTCTGTGTTCTTTCTTTGCTACAGCTCTGCTCACTTGATTAAAAATAAATAAATAAAGTAACCTGTTCAAAATTTAGATTTGTTTTTCACTGACATAAGGTAGAAGCCTTCCTTGTAATAGTAATGAAGCTATGGATTACATTACGTATCAATAATTCGCAGTACCTTATGGTCATACTAGCTTTCCAAAGTACTTTTATTCACAGGGAAGGACAATAACACTAGCTAACCATTTTTCTATTAAATAAAGTCAAGTAAATCATAAATATATTATTTGTATCCTTCAAGAATCTGCTTTGTGGTCCTGTTGTTCATATGACATATCTCAGCAAGGTCAGGGAGTAGGCTGTGCATCCCTCCAGGCATTTTATCTCATTTTAGAAAGGATGCTGATAATAAATCATCCAGAAACACTTTTATTCCCATTTTCTCATTAGGGCACTGTTCTGCCAACTAGCACATTTTTAATAGCCAGCCATTTATATTTTTTTTTAAGTTTGTTCTAAAATATTTTTCTTCCTTGAGCTCAGGGTCAGAGTCCATGAAATGCACCTGTGATCACTGACTAGTATGCTACTTCATCTGGGAGATAATTCTGAACTTCAGGATAATTTACTGTTAGCATTTGATGTACTCTTACTCCCTCAGTAGATTATTGCTCCTGTATGTTTACATATTTTAGTTTAGGCTTTTGAAATCCTGCCCATACAGCTATTTGAACTGTGTAGTTTAATGCGAACCATACAAAAATGGTTCAACTTGCCATGTTCTACATTCTATTTCCACTTGTGTGTAATAAGTGTTGTGAACAAATTTATTTTTTCTGTTCTCAAGTTCTTAGGAAGTTATAAGTTGTGACTTAGAGCCAAATTTCATGGATAGTATTTTCCTGGACAGAAATTTGGACTTGTAAAATGAAACTGAAAATATTAGAACAGAAAATCAAGATGTGTTTACTTAAAGCTTAATTTTTATGTCACTCGACCTGTATAACAAATTTTTGAAGTTTCCAGACTATTTGCAGTGGGGCAGGATGAGAAAGGATGTGTTTGTATGTTAGCCTGTATGTATAATACTTTTATTTAATAACTTTTAAGACATTTTATAGAAAATCTGAACTATTTTAGTAAGAAGTTGCCAGAATAACTCTTTCAATGGTTGATAATGAAATAATGCCAAGTTTTGCTATGAAAATATGAAATGCTTCAGTGAAAAAATGTTTTAAATAAATGATTTTTCTAGACAGTTCTGAGTATCTTATTCTTCCCATTATGCAAAATAGTGTCTCTTTGCGTAATATTGATGTAGCATTTGAAACCAAAGAGAAAGTAGCTGTTACAAACATACAGCTCTGTATTTCAATAAGCATAATAATCTGTACTAAAGTAGTACTATGTATTGGAATATTTGAAAGCTACGGAGTTGCCTGTTTCCTTTAACTTTCCTCCATTCTGAATCTTACTTTCAGGTACTTTTGCTGTCAGAGAAAAATTTTTAAATTTAGTGTAAGTTTTAGAATATGTTGTCCAGTGATCTAGAGATGATCTCGACTTGGAATTAAACTTCTAGTGAAAAATGGGAACATATCACTGTGTGTTGGTGTTATTACACTGGATAATCACAGGCAAGGTAAGACCACTCATGGAAAAGTCAGGTAACAAAGAATCATAGTGAAGTAATATGAAACAAAAAAATCTGAAAATGAAATGAATCTTCTGTAATTTCTCTGTGCATTCACTAGACTATTACAAGCCTGTGGATGTTGTTAAAAAATGTGAGGGCGAAATATTGAATAGTTTGTGTTTCAAAGTTCTTTGAAACTAGTACAAAACAGAGCAGATTTTAACTGAATATGTTTGGTATTTAAAGTGAAAGGCGGTATTTGGCAGATGGGCATAGATTTAGAAGATGTCTGTGTGGGACTTCTGTTTAGTATTTGTTACAAAGCTCATTGCCTGCAGTCAAAGATGGATGACTAACAAAGGCCTGGAAGTCCAAATAGGTGAAATCTCAGCAAGAAGGAAACTTCTCTCTTTATCATATTGTTACTGTTAGGGTGTTTTTTTGTTTGTTTGTTTGTTTGTTTGCTTTGGTTTGGTTTGTTTTTATTTTCTTTTGTTTCATTTTGTTTTTAGTAATTTTTTTTCCTGCTTTATTGCTAGAATTGCTTGGGAAGAGTGCGTAAATAAAATGACTCCATGGTCTACTGGCTAAGTTCTTTGTGTCATAGAAGAAATAAAATAAAAATCAGATTTAATCAAGCCTCATGAATGAATAATCAGGTTGTGCATTAAATCTTAATTACTTTTTCTAAAATGTAAGAAATGTACTCGGCTCTGGTAAGGCTGCACCTCAAGTCCTGTGTTCAGTTTTGGGCCCCTCACTACAGGAAGGACATCGAGGTGCTGGAGCATGTCCAAAGAAGGGCAACGAAGCTGGTGAGGGGTCTGGAGAACAAGTCCTACGAGGAGCGGCTGAGGGAGCTGAAGTTGTTTAGCCTGGAGAAGAGGAGGCTCAGGGGCGACCTCATCGCTCTCTACAGGTACCTTAAAGGAGGCTGTAGCGAGGTGGGGATTGGTCTCTTCTCCCAAGTGCCAGCTGATAGGACGAGGGGGAATGGGCTAAAGTTGTGCCAGGGGAGGTTTAGGTTGGATATTAGGAAAAACTTCTTAACTGAAAGGGTTGTGAGGCATTGGAACAGGCTGCCCAGGGAAGTGGTTGAGTCACCATCCCTGGAGGTCTTCAAAAGACGTGTAGATGTAGAGCTTAGTGATGTGGTTTAGTGGCAGATTTGGGAGTGTTAGGTCATAGGTTGGACTAGGTGATCTTGGAGGTCTTTTCCAACCTAAACGATTCTGTGATTCTGTAACAAAATGATTTGAAATCAACGTTGCAGTGAGACAGCACTTACATTAGCACTACTCAGGGTAATAATAAGAACATTTCATGTTGCCTAATATGGTTAATGAGTACTCTTTTTAATTCCTTTCATTATTTCATTATCTTTTATGTATCAAAGTGTTTACATATATTTTTGTTAGCAGAATTGCATGGAGAAAAAATGTTTCAGAACCTCATGGGTTTGCACACTTTGATATACTTCCTTGCACTGTACAGCAACACAATGATCAAGATGAATTCAGTAATTTTTAAACTTATATTCACTGTTATGCTACACTTGCAATTATTTCATGTGTCTGATCCTGTACTGCGGTATCTTCTTTGCAATTGATTGAAATGGGCATTTAACAGCTTTGGAAAAGCAGCATCTTCTGAATCTGAATCTTATGAAGATTAATAGAGGTGTTCTCTCTTGGGAAAAAAAAAAAACTTTACATATGACTATCTTGGAGTTCTTTTTTAGGTGGGGCTTTGATATATTATTATATTACTTATAAAGTGACCTTTACAATTGATACTGAACTTTTTCTATAAGGTTCTGCACTTTTTCTGTTACATGATTTTGACAAACTTCCTTTGGTAAGGAAGAGTTTACAAAAACAATAAGCCCATGGAAATAAATACTGGAAGGACATTTGATTCAGCATAGTTCTTGCCAGAAGTAATTCCAGGGCTAAATATCTATATATATATATGTATATATATAAATACCATTTAAAATAAAGTTGGTGAAATTTAAGGTTCTATGAAAGTTCTATGTAAATAGAATTCTGTCTGAGAAAAGAAATGCAAAATTACCCCATAAACTCATAGAGAAATGTAAAGTGCATATACATAGTGTCCATACTATCCAAGTCACTGAAGCCATTGTAAACAGTTTTTCTCAAGGGACTTTTTCCATTGCCCATTAAAAAAGCTAATGTTTTAACTTTTAATTTTTAGCATAGTCTGTGCTGTCATTCCTAATTTTCTTGCAATAGGTCTTCTGAGGAGAAAAGCTTATCACCATAGGTACTTCAATTTAATTTCCATCAAACTAGTCCAATTTGTATCAAACTAACTGAAAGGTTTGATTTACCAGATATATTCGAGTTTATTAGTAAAAAATGATACTGCTCCTGATATGCCTGTTTTTTTAAAATATGTTCTGGGAAAAGAAGGACCAGACTTTCTTAGGTAAGGAAAACAAGTTTCTTACCCCTTTCTGCTTGTTATATTCAACTCAAATATTAATTTCATGTAAAACAGTGAGACAGTCCTTTTCATGAGACAGAATAAAAAATTCTGGCCTCTTAGGAGAGTAGCATTAGCCATGAAGTTCCTGCTAACTCTTGTTCTGGATTTTACTTTATGCACTATAGAATCGAACTATTCTGACAAAATCTATTGATGTTACTTTTACTAAGACTTTTACTTCACAACTTAAAGTTCCATGTGGGTTCAAATCCATTTAGACAGAGAGGAACTTGAATCTAGATCTTCTACAACTTGAGTTCTAACCTCCAAAGTAATTCACCTGTATGTAATGTATGCAACAGCTGACTTTCTGGGCCTCCCTAAAAGCAGCATATATTTTCCAAACCCTTAAGGGTAATGAATTGCCACCAAAGAATCATCTGCTCAAGGAAAGAGGTCTGAATCCATCAATGTTTTATGGTCTGCTTTTGTGAATTTTAAATGACAAGGAAAAATCCTGCTTGTAATGAAACTCTTCAGAATTAAAATTTCCATTTGCAAGGATTTATTCTATTTTTTTCTGATGACTTCATGGATTATCACACTTCCTTGTTTATTAGCCTTGCCCAATTAAGGGTAATTCACATGCCTTTCATATCCTTAGTGGTTCCTTATAGTGGTAACCTGTTTGATGTAAAAGGATAATATTGAGTTATAATGGTGTTTTCAGTATATTTTAGGGTGCTTCTACATTCCAGTTTAAGTTCTTAGGATGAAAAAATGCTTATCCCTTGGAAAACATTGTTATTTCTTTGCATTTTGCATTTAACATGTTACTACATTTAAACCATTAATGTGGTTTTTGTGTGTGTGTGCTTTTTTTTCTTCCCCCTTTCTAATGGTTGTTTCTGCTTTAGGATTATTACATGTATTTTGTATTGCTTTTTT
>VXAA01006786.1:161355-197971 GCA_013399115.1 Anseranas semipalmata | reverse complement strand
TTGTCCCCCCACTTTTTTTTTTTTTTTTTTTTTTTTTTTTTTTTATAGTTTATGGCCACATCATTTGATAAACTAAAAAGATTTTTGTTCCCTGATTCCTTTGAAGTAGTCCAGCCATGTTCTTGACTCTTCTACTTGTCTTCTCTGGTTTTCAATATCCTAGCTGTGGTCCATGTCAGACAGGGAACCAACGTTACACTGATTGCCAAGTTGAAAAGTTAAAATTCTGTTTCTCTCATTTCGTTTTCGTTTCATATGTCCAAAGATTGCATTAGTCCTTTAATTCACAATATCCATTTGGGAATTTAGGTAAAATGATCACCCCACATTTTTATTCTGAGCATTTTGCAGACCTGTAACTTCCCAGATACCATCTCTCATCCATCCATTTTGGAGACAGTTTTCTCTAAGTTCTGAGTGAGAACTTTATGCACTTCAGTAAGAAAAAGGACATTCAGATCCATCAATTATACAAATCCTGTTACTGAGCATAGTGAAATGTCATACCTTTCAGAGGTATGTTAAATTACAGTAAAAGAATGATGACAGGTTTTGTTATTACAGGTCATAAAATCAAGGACTGAAGTAAACACTTAACATCTTAGGCTATGTATCCTGAGGAGAAAAGTTGGAAGCCACTTAAAAAAAAAAAAGAAAATCTTCCTATAATTTCACCTTTAAGTAGCCTTTCTGGGTTGGACAAGCACAAAAGTCAGTATGTCCTTTTCTGACATATCTATTGACTATATGTTTTATTGATTTTTTCCTTTTTTCTTTTTTCTTTTTTTTTTTAGTATTCTGTAACTAGTATGTTATGTATGTAGCGACTGTGTTTCATATTTTTTTTCAATTCTGCTGTGGCTAGTAATGTCATAAGTCTTAATCCTACCACTTAAACTCAGAAAGAAGAGAAGAAAGACTTCTTCTACTGATGGATTAAATGGTCTTTATTTATTAATCTTCATTATAAAATGGTGAAATTTTCTTCCTCCTATTAATCATCAAGAGAAACAATGGGCACTGAACATATATGAGGTTAATGAGCTAGAAAACAATTTATATATTATTGAACTAATATTTTATCTAGAGTTTCAGCTGACAAAGGAATGGTGAAAAAAAATAAAAAAGGAGAGAAAAAGCTTAAAGTACAATTGTATTTTAAGTAAATACCATGTGTAAAATATTTCTGTTAGCCTTTCTGGTTTATTTTCTGAGTAACAGAACCCCAGAATGATGTGATCTGATATGTTAATCCATAACACTATTCATTTAATTTTCCACTCTTCTTTCTTGGCATATATTTATATCTCAGTTCTCTTTAACAGAAATTTGTATTTCCCTTCATTTGTATCCATAACAGTCAGAATATCCATTCCGTGACTCTGCTGTTCTGTGATATCACTATATTATCATCATATTTTATGTAGGTCTTTTATGTGGTATGTATTGTCATGTGCTTTTTGTACCATATGGCATCTTTGGCTGTCTGCATGTCAAGGGGAGGAAATATTTTTTGTAGCTGCTATCCTACCAATTCAGTTTATACTTTGTTGTATCTTGATGCTATAAAAATTTACATATAATAATTAGTATTGTTTAGTTTGATCAGAGCATGCATCTGCTCCTGAAAATGAAGATGCTTCAGCTTTCTTTTACTGTTTACTCTCATTATAATGACAATCCATTATCAGTAATTAGATTATTGTTTACTTCAAGACCTGAAACTGATCAGTAGTCATCTGCCTTCAGCAGCATCTGTATGCACCTACCATCTGTTCTTCTCATGCGGTCATGAAGGATCATTTGTAAAAATTTCTTCCTTTCACTTTGTGAATGGTGTCTGAGGTTTCTTAATATTGGCTGTAAGCAAATTAGCAACTTTCTTGTGTTTAGAGTTAATAAGACATAGCATAGTATCATTTTAAAAAATATATTTTTATATATTGGGAAGGATTAGCTTTCAGTACTGCTTTAACCTTTTAGAATAATTTCCATGAGAAATGTGTGATACAAAAGTTAGATGGCAATAAACTGAAGCCTTCTGTAAGCTTGGAATTTATTTTATTATCAGTTAAATTTAGAAATTTAGGCTGTACGGATACAACCTGTTGCCTAGGTATGCAAGATTACATTTAAATTGTTGATACATTAGGTAGATCCATTTTTTCTATCAAGCAAGTAAAGAAGTAAAATGATGACAGTTAAACATGTACATCTCATTTGTATTATTACAACAAAAATCACATGTACACTGAGAGAATCTGGTTACAATGTAATAACCCTGGGATATGGCCAATAGCCAACTTTCACACTTACATGTTAGAGAGGAATAACCCATTTAAAATTCTTTGATTTCACCTGTTTTAATGGTATTTAAATCTTTTTGTATCCCTTGGTATTACTGCAAAATATGTGAGGTAGAAGAACATTGTGTAAGTTCTGTATTTTGTAGTCTGAATTTTCTTCCATTGCTGTTAACTATTTAGTAATGAAGTTAGAGATGGAAGACTCTATAAACCTGGTTTTATGGCAAACCTGTTTGGCAAATATAAACACTTTCTATATTCAAATGAACAGGAAACATCTTGCATTTTATATCTTAGTTTGCTTTCTATAGCAAAATGCTCCAGGTTTTTGTTTGTACCGTTATTTGTCAGCAAGTGGATATGGATGTCCTTGCTGAAAATGTAGAATACAGAAACTAATGAAAACAACAAACAATCAAACAAACAGAAAAAAGCAAAAGACAAGAATACTATTAAAATGATGGTATTAAAATTCTAAAACTTCTTTCCTAAAAATAAAGAAGGCAAGGATAGTTATGTGATAGAATTATTATCTCTGTTTTATATTTTAGCTTACTCCTTTTCTTCCAGCAGACTCTGAATACAGCAGAATGTAAGAAATATAGAGAGGAAAGAGTTGTATACTGTTGTGTACAACAGTATGTATATTTTATTATTTAGTAATGTTTTCTAGCTTCATACAAGCATAACATAGACAATAACTATTATTAGTTAATTTACAGGTCTTAATCTAACTTCAAGGGTAATGATAAAATAAAAGATGAGAAAATGAATATGGCTACAGTTTCCACTCTGTTCAGTCTTAATGTATTGTTGCAGTTTTTTTGGTCTTCCTCACTTTTTAAAAATACACATGTAAAGATACACATGTAAAGAACTGTGTAAACATAAGTGATAGTAAAGGAAAACACTCAGCAATATTTTCATGGAAATTTAAATTTACAGTATTAAAGTGCTGATCCTTCCTAACTCTAGACAATTTTCATCAGAGTAGCTGAAGATTGATCTAGCACCCATTGTAAGCTTTGTTTCTGGAAATTAGAAAGATGAAAAATATTCACTTAATGCTTGAACTGAACTGTTAATTTAAATAAGTTCCTTTGGTTTTATAAAGCTGAAGCCACGTGGTCACACCAGCATTTAACAAGCATGTATAAATTATGGGTAAAAATGTTATTTCTGTTAAGGATTCTTAGTAAACTACAAAGGATATATGGGAAAAATAATGGTTGTCCATTTTTAGCCTAAATAGAGGAAAAATATGAGAAAATAAAAGGCATCTAATGATCTTTTATTGGGACAAATCAATTTAAAAATTTTATTCAGGAAGAAAAGCTAATATTTTGCTGATAAGCCATAATTTTCTGCTTAATAATTATCTTTTAAGGAACAGTCATATTTTATTAAAATGACTAATTAACTTACTGTACTACTGTGCTAATAGTGAAGGAAATACACTAATTGAATATTGATAGTGTGAGTTTTTAGTAAGAGAAAAAAATTAAGTGGTACTGTGTGTTCCCCATATTCCTTAGCAGCAATTTAAATGCAAATGTACAATACAAAAAAGGACCTCCATGGAAGGAATGTATTTATTCTGGTAAAGCACATATTACAAAAAGGGCATTTTTTGATCCAGGCTGAGAAAAGAGACAAACTAATAAGGAAGTGTCAGTTGTTAAAACAGAGGTTAAAATCCTGGTTTTGAAGTCATTGAGTTCATCAGGGGAAGGTTTCAAGAAGTGTTAACTTTCTTGAAGTAAGAATTCAAAAGGAGTAATTTCCAAAAATGCAGTTTCCTGAGTCTTAGGCTTTGCAACTATTGCAAAACCCACTTGTCCTCTTGGAGCAAAACAGAGATTACAGATTTTTGGACAACACAAACCTTTTTCTCTAGGAATGTAGTGAATGGACATAGTATTAGACTAACAGAGCTCTCATTGCTACCAATGGCATTTGTTTGGCATAAGGTTTGGAAGACTTTCTGTACCTAATGAACAATACATTGTGCAAGGGTCCTATACATAGAACATAAAGTAACAGCATGAAACTTGGGCTGATAGAAATTTTTGCTGAGAAGGAAAACATGGGAAAAAAGATAAAATAAAGGTAAATTTGAGATTTTCATAAGTCCGTTTGGGGCCAGTTGTTTGTTTGTTTGTTTGTTTTTGTTTTTCCCATGGCTGGTCAGGAACTGGTTCAGTGTGCAAGCCTATATGAATTTTGTAGTCAAGGAGGTGATCACACCAAAAAGGAAGGTCAGATTTAGATGGTGCTTTAAGACATAGGTGAATAATAAATTGGAACTGTTCTATACACCGTTTCCAGCAAGCAATATCGATATTCAGAACAGCCGTTATCTTCTGTAGCAAAAGACCTGCCATCCAAATTTCACATGCAGCTAAATACTTCAACACTGCTATCATATTCATAGCTCAGTAACCTTACTTTCCTTTGACATTTCTAATTTATAACACAGGCAGTCATGCAAATAACTCATATTGATTGTTTTCACCTGCAAAGTGGAGAAACCTGGAAGACTATGAAAGGAAAACCTACAGCCCTTTTCTAGTACCTTCTTATTATGCTTCCAGAAGGAGGAAGGGAAAAACAGATATCAAACTGACATCTGGACATATTAAACAGATTCAGTGCTATATTACATATCAATACGAGATGTAATTACACAGTGTTAGTTGTGTCACTGCATAAGGTTACTAACAAGTAGTTTCCTAAGATTGAAATCTAGTATGGAAGCACTAACATCAGAAAACAAGCAAAATACAAAGAAATATTGGCTAAACCATTCTTCAGAGGGTATTGTGGGTTCCTACTATTATGATTAGGTTCCAATTTATTTTTTATCTAACACTGTCCTGAAATCTCTCTTTCTCACAATTTGTCCAGCTTTCTAGTTGAAAGGAAATCTTTCTCTTTTGTATCCTATTTCCCTCACTCTTACTACCTTCTAATTAGACTAGCCACCAATGTGAAAACTCTGGTTTCTCTATGTGAATTAAAGGACTGATGAAGGGACTTTCAATCTTAATTTATAAGGCAGTTATAATAAACCAGTTTCTTCACAATGGTGCATTTTATCATAGTTCATAGCTAAAAGTGCTGAGAAATTATTCATGTTAAAATTAGAATTAAAATGAAGCTTAGAAGTGCAGAAAGCAAGAAAAGCAAGAATTTGACTTTCCTACTAAACTGTAATCCAAGGTTAGATGTAGTTTATCAATTAATTACTAGCATGGCTTTCAGAGATACATGGTGACTGAGAACAAACAGGAAATGCATACTGTGCCAGCCTCTAACCTTTCTTCAGTGAATGATTAAGTTGTGTTGTCCCTTTCAGTTTTGCTCTTTTCTTACAGCAGGTCATCTTCAAATCTCCTTTATTTTAGCCATTAAGAAAGTAATGCTGGAGAGACTTACTTGAGAAGTAAATAAACAGAAATAGATTACATATGGAAATACACAAGCAAAGTGCTTTTGAATCATTTGAGCGGTCAGATCTGTCAGCCATTTTTTCTTCTCTTTTCTTTTGATTGATTCATAGGCAGGAGCCGATTCATCTCCTGAGTTTTTGGTTTCAGAGTTTCTAATTTGAAAAATGAATTGAACACTTTCTGTCCTGCCATTAGTAAGAAATTAGGTGATGAAGGAAAGCATACTTGAGCAGCTTTAAGACATTGATAATTATTGCTATCAAAATGGCCTCCATATTCTGTCTGACCTGTGTTGCAAATGCCATTAATTTTTAAAATGTGCAGTTCATTGAATCATAGAATCATTTAGGTTGGAAAAGACCCTAAAGATCACCAAATCCAACCATCTACCTAACTACCAAGTCCCCCACTAAGGCATGTCCCTAAGTGCAACATCCACATATCTCTTAAACACCTCCAGGTGTGGGAGCTCCACCACTTCCCTGGGCAGCCTGTTCCAATGCATAACCACCCTTTTTGTGAAAAAATTCTTCCTGACATCTAATCTAAACCTCCCCTGGCACAACTTGAGGCCATTGCCTTGTGTCCTGTCATCTGAGAAAAGAGCATGACACCCTCCTCTCTGCAACCCCCTTTCAGGTAGTTATAGAGAGTGGTGAGGTCTCCTCTCAGCCTCCCCTTCTCCAGACTAAACAACCCCAGTTCCCTCAGTCGCTCCTCATAAGTCTTGTTTTCTCGTCCTTCAGCAGCTTCATTGCTCTTCTTTGAACATGTTCCAGCAACTCAGTATCTTTCTTGCAGTGAGGAGCCCAAAATTGAACACAGTACTCGAAGTGCAGTCTCATCAGCACCGAGCACAGGGGGACAATCACTTTCCTAGTCCTGCTGGCCACATTATTTGTGATGCAGGCCCACATGGCATTGGCCTTCTTGGCCACCTGGATGCACCGATGGCTCATGTTCAGCCGGCTGTTGACCAACCCCCCTGCCCCAGGTCCTTTTCTGCCAGATTTCCAGCCACTTTTCCCCAAGCCTATATCACCGCATGGGGTTGTTATGACGAAGTGTAGCACTCAGCATTTAAGCTTATTGAATGCCATGCTACTGGACATGACCATTCAATCTAGCCTATTTAGATCCCTCTGCAGAACCTTCCTACCCTCAAGCAGATCAATACTCCTGCCCAACTTGGTTCTCAGAACAAAGACTAGAAGGTCTTAGTAACAGACCTTGTTGTCATAATATAATAACATCCAACACATCTTTATGCAACATTTATCATACATTCTGAAATTTGATCTGATTTGAGATTGAAATGTAATTCATTTGTCATTCATAACATACATCAACCTTGTCATTGTTTTCATTCTATTTCAAAAGCTAAAGATCCTTCTTAAACACTCACAGCACTTACAGGGAAGATAATCTGCAGCTCTGTTTTAGGGATTTTTGTTTTTGTTTTTGTTTGTTTTATTTTTTTTTTGTTTTTACATTAGAGATATCTAATAAGTCTCACCAGAATGTAGCAATGATTTCCCTAGTAGCACTGAGAAATTCTCATTTGTAATATGTAGGCAACAATTTGGACACGTTATAAAAATCCATGGGAATATTCCAAAAAGGTATGTTTTCAGGTGTGAAAAGTCAAATTTTTAGGTCATAGTCAAACTCTAAGAACTGCAAAATATGTACATATATATATATATGTATGCATACATAAGATTCGTTTACTAGGATTTGGAGGTTTTGTTTGTTTGTTTGTTTTTAATTAAAAGTTTAATGAATGGAAATGTAGTGCTCATGCAATTCTTTAAAATGAATAGGAGCTGCAAATGCTTGAAGTAAACAATGATTAAAATGCATGACTCAAAACTATGGTTGCTGTGTTGGCTTTTTTGTAATTTACAAATATCAACTAAACACAAAATTATGTGCTGCATGTAGCAAAGCACCATATGATTACTGTCAGGAGTGACACCACTCAGCCTGCTGAGTGAGAAGGCTGGGCTTTGGGTTGTTGTTTCTTCTTTATTATATTGTAATAGCTGTGTTTATGTATTAAGCTGCCAGACAGTCTGATTAAATTATTATTGTTGAGATTTCCTTCTTCAGAGCTAAATGTTTTTGTAATAGCTGGGGTGCTGGCTTTGTTTCGTGTCGGTATTGTTAGTTTTTTCTAGCACCAAGAACAACAAAACCTTAACTCTTTTCATTTATGATGTTGCTGAACTATACGTGCATCACATCATGGAAACAGAATTTTGGATTTGTTGTATTTTTTTATCTTTAAAAACATAAGATAATATATTGCAGGCTGCTTGACTTACTTCTATTGTTGCCTTCCCCTAGTGACATCTTGTGCTCCCAAAAATGTTTCTAATTGCTCATTCAAATTTTTAATCTAATGGAATCCTAATATAATTTGAGTTAATAGTGGTAGGTTCTTGGCAAAAAAGATTAAATCCCAAGGTAAACCATTTTAAGAAAAGCCACTGAAAAAAAGTCAGGTTTAATTTGAGGTTATGTAGAAATATTAGGAAACTCTGCAAAAAAAGCTCTTCATATTCAGTCAAAATATATTTTGAATAAACCTCATTATAATACACACACATACATAAAAAAAAAAAAAGATACGGAGCACCAAAAAGGCTGAAAAATAATCGCAACCACTCTACCAAAGATGTTAGGTTGGATTTTACTGTGTCCTTTGCGTATGTAGTGATTTACCAAATGGATTAATAGAGGTTATAATAGTCAACAAATATAGGGTTCCTATAACACCTTTGCTATGTCTCATGGAATATTAAGAAGCCTTTTTGGAAGATAGAAAATGGTTGAGGAAGAAAGGAATAGGAAGAAAAGGGGTTTTGTTTTTTTTGATAGATCAAATTTTGGTTGAACTCTTCATCTTAACACTTAGTGGCTACAGCCACTAAGTCTTTCTTTTTCCATATAAACAACAAAAGAACAATATTCAAAATAGATTGATTTATCTAAAATGTCTGTTTTTCTTGTAAAGCATTGCTATGTATAAAGCAACTAGTGGCAAAACTGTAGCGTATTAAATTATTTTGCTTAATATTACAAAGTCATGTTGTCTCAAGATCAGGACACAGTCACAGTGCTGTTGCTTGAAATGTGTTTTTCTTAGTGGCTCAGCAATTGATTTAAGAGAACAGTCAATTTTCTGAAATATGAGAGCAAAGTGGGGTTGATATTTTATAGTGATAAAAAAACCTAGGTGATGCTGCCCATATTAGGTTGTGAAATAGCTGTCAAAAAGTATTCTGTGAAACCTTAAAAAAATCACCAAGTGTTTTCTAAAACTAATATATCTCCTGTGTCCCTATATAAATAACATTCAATGGTGGATAAGAAGTGTGCTGAACATATGAGGAACTGATGACCTTATGACGATAAGATATATGGTCATAAAGTGTAGACAATCACAAAACAAACATTAGTCAAGAACACTACCATCCCTAACCTTCCTTGATGTAAACCCAAGTGGATAGGCTAGAGCAGGAATCTAACTTTGATGGTCACCTTGGTATAATATTTTTTCTCTAAGTTTACTTCTAAGGGATTTTGTTTGAACTGGCTTGCCCAGCTAGCATAAAGTGTAGAATAAAAAAAAAATATAGTGTAGTAATGATGCAGTATCACACCAGCTGTATAAATTCAGAGTGACAGAGGTGCCTCACCAAACATTTAGGGGGAAATTGTATTTTCAGTGAGTCCTGAAAGTTAATAAATCACAGTTCTGCCAGATCAAGGTAAAAGTTCAAAAATGGCAAGCTGCTAAGAGAGAAGTACCACTAGATCATTCCTGTCTGTCCCGCTCTCTTTCCCACTTATGTTCTCTCTCCACCCTTTCATCCCTCTCTTCCCCCATCTCACTTCCTTCCCCTCTTGCTCTCTTACCTCCAATCACTCTCTTTCCCTCACTCACGATCTCTCTTTCTCTACCTCCCCCCACCCTTTTTCCTTATTTTCACTTCTTAATTTATTAATACCAGCAATCACAAGCTTCAATACTGCGTTTTTCAACTAAGGAAGCAGCAGGAGATCCAGATGGTACATCTCAGAGTATCTAACTCAGCTGACTTCTCTCTACTTATGTAAAGCTTGTGCAGATCATTGAACACTGACCTATGTAGATCAGCTGGAATGGTTGGTTATTTAAACTTATTACACCTTGCCATTCATTACATGCTGTAGGATTTCTATTTCATGTTAAACAGAAAGATCCAAGAAAAGACTTCAGATTTGCTTTCTTTTAATTTGAGTTCAATTTTCTTGTAATTTTGACCTGCAGATAAAAATACCATGGACAGGCAAAAAGGAAGAAGTTAAAATGATTTTCATACTATTAAATCCCCAAAACACCAGTGAGGCTTTCGAGCACAAATCATTGTAAAATTTTAACAACGGAAGTTTGAGGAAATCTTTTAATTTCAAATCCACTGGATGAAGATTTAGTTTGATTCTGTGAACATGTATAAAAAAGCTACGTAAGCAAAAAAAAAAAAAAACCAACAACACTTTTCCGTGATTTATGACACTAGACCAGGGTGGGGAGCGAGGGTTGTTTTTAAATTACCTATTAAAAGTGTAGAAAAAGATTTGAAATTAATATTATAAATGTTATGAATAAAATAAAAAATTTAGAGAATTTTACAAAGTTTAGATAGAAAAATATATTAGAATAATATCTTCCTTTTTGAAAGAAAACATTTAAATTGGCTGTTCATTTTTTAATATTACCAAAGAGTATGCCTCTTTTTGGTATGAAAAATGTCCAAGAATACTAATTAGATTTCTACTGGAATTAAAGTAATAATAATAATAAAATAATTTTTCTGTATAATGTAATAGTATTCACAAAATTCATGAGGTTTACTTGTAAAAGATATTTAATTCCTGCATCTAAGGGTTCTTTCTAAGCAAATAGCATTTTCTAGGCTCACATATTTGATTTTTTTGGAAAAATTATTCTAAGTGAAGACTTCAGAAGCTTGTCACTTAAGATAATTAAATAAAAAGGGAAAATAATCCAAATAATACGTAGTAATTATGTGTATCTTATCTGTTTAGATCTTGCCCCTTGTAATTCTGCATGAGATCTGGAAATATCTCAGAGGTTAATGAAGGGCAAGATATTCTGGCAGTCAGTATGAGTAGTACTGCTTATTTTTACCACAGAGAATTAAAGTACCATTTTTATTTCTTGCCTGCAGTATTTTCCATAGCACTGTTGACTACTCCTGATTATCCTAGATTGTCTGACTGAAATGAGATATTTATTCACTCATTGGCTCAGAACCTGCAGCAGTGTTTTGCTTCTGTGAAATTGGCATTAATATTGCCCATTGGCTTTGATAATTAAATTGTACACCTGTTCAAAAATAAGCACCAGATTGTTAATGATTCTTGGCCATCACACTGTTAGTAGTTTTCCAACAATATTTCTCTTCAAATTATCAGAACATTTTTGTATTCCTCTAATTGTTACATGAACAATTTCAAGTCTTCTGTGGCAATATATTGGTAAAACCTTAAGTATCTGTATTCTAAATCAATAATGCTGTAGATGAAGTGGGTAACCTATTCAAAAGAGAATCATTCTTATTAAGGTTTTCTTTAATTAATCAGCTCCTAATAAATCTTAGTAAGACATAATTAATTTCAGTTATTTCTACAGATATATAACAGGTCTGTGTGTAACTAAATCACAGGAAGTTACGGAATCTAGTAAACTGAAATCTTACATCTCTGAGGATAATAAGTTGTTTTATTTTATTTTGAATTGCTTGTTGCTGAATAGCAATGAGGAAAATACTAGAAACAGGGAATAATAAAGAATAAACTATCCCATACATAAATGTTATCATTTGTTAGTTTTTTTCTGTAACAGAGGTGATCATACTGTTTCACCACTAACAAGTTAGAGCTTTAAATTCAATCCTTTTCTTGCATATTCCTTTACTACATGTGTCATTACAAGATTTATGAGCTTTGTGTTTTGTATAGGACCTTTCTACCAGGTCAAGACTTCACTGCACAAATTGTTGAAAGAGCAAACAAGTGCAGAAGTGACTAATATGGTATATTTCCTTACCCTCACTCTCTGACTTTATTGTATTATTATAGTCTGATCCATACATTTTTAGTCACTAGGAGGGCAGAAAGCCTAACTGGGCACTTTCTGAGTGTTATACAAAGAGTAGTGTCTTATGTTGTCAATTGCTCTTTGCACATTTCAGTTTCTTGCACAGCTGAAGTTTGGCTTCTCAAGCATTACTCTTTTTTTTTTCTTTTTTCTTTTTTCTTTTTTTTTGGTGGTGGTTCCTGTATGTTAGAGTTAATGCCTGACTCTTTTTAAACAAAATCCCAAACAGCTAATTTATTACTGATTCCTTGTGGTCTAGACATTCTCAAGAGCATGAATTCTTTTGCTGTCTGGATCATCTCATCCTGCTCAGTTCTGCCTCAGGTTGCTAGGCCTCCCAGACCCAGAAGCAAAGGTACGGCAGCATGTAAACCTGTCTTTTCTGTTCCAAAGTGCCATCTGTGTGGTACTCTGAAGTTGGTTACTGCATCTGGCAACAGTACTGCTTTTCCTGGGATATGCCTTATTCTCACCTTGTAGAGCTAGAATCTCAATAGCTGGCACTACAGTGAGATGAGCACTGCATTCACTTGTGCCATCTTCATGATATATTCTAATAGCTTCTGCTCAGACTGCACATCTGCTGTCTGGCTGAAGGCAAATTGATGAAACAGTCCATGTAAACGAGCATAGCCAGTAACTCTTTCTGCACCCGCCACCCCTCTTTCTGTATGCACCTTCCTGCTGCCATACAGAGCATGAAGGAATCTTGACCTGTTCCAGTGCAAGACTTACTATTTTCTTCATTCATTAAAGACCCTGATCTTTAACTTCTGTTCTGATTCAGTTTGTCTCAAGGTTCCACAAGCTTCAGATAAATGTGGTTGGAAAAAAAAAATATATATATATATATATATATACACACACACTGTTCAAAGCACACGATGATTAGACTGTATTCATATCAGTCAAGAAATTAAGGGTAACTGGCACAATAACACTAAACATGCACTCTATCTTGTCTCCAGAGCTCAATTTTTTTAAAGAAAGACTTCTCTGGTTGAATGCTGCACCAATCTAAGCTGCTTTATGTTTTGAAGCTGTGGTTCACTCTACCTGAACTAAAAATGCTACATAATCTGGAGAAGACACACAAATTTGGTATAGAGACACAAGTGTAGAGTTGCAGGGTGTGGAGCTGAAATTCTGTTAGTTGAATAGCAAGTAGCTTGCTTCAGCAGCTTATTTCACTAATCTCATATTAAAGTCATTACATATATTTCCATGTTTATGGCAACAATTTCCAGAAAGAAAGAAAAAATCTACTGGGATGTGAGCAGCTTTCTGTTATGTACTTTGTGCACCACAGGATGTCTCTATGCTGAACATTGATATTTCTGTTTCCCTATATTCCCTATATTCATGTGGCCATAATGTCTGCATTCTGATTTGTTCCGTGTCTTTGGTGTCTCGAATTGAAAGACTACTTCTCCCCAGAATCTGTAGTGGGTGCGCTGTACCCTGTACCCTAATCTTGTATTTAAAATATCTGATGTATGTTTGGATGCCATATCTATCAGCTTTCCAATGTGTGCATTTAATACTCTTCTGCTTCTTTTCTCCACATTTAAAACCATATAAACAAATCAACTACAGGAGTATAAATAAACTACAAATAAACTACAGGACTTCCTACAGGAGTATATCTTGCCCATAATATATGGCCATCCAGGACAACATAATGCTCTGCCACAGAACTTTGCCAAAGTTATAAGCAGATGACTGACAAAGGGTTTTAATTTTTACTATCAATATCAGTTTCAGTTACAATGACTGCTGTAAGGATAAGCTGTTTTTTTAAGCAAACCAATATAAAAATAATCTTTTCATGTATACAGGCAACCTTATAAGAGTCTGATCCATCCAATATTCTGAATATCAAGATTTGTCTCTCCTGTTCTCTACGAACTGTTCATTCGTGCTACCCTGCTGGAGAAGAGCTTTTCAACATTTATGGGTACAGTTTTACTGATCTCCACAGGGGATTAGTAGTGCAATTCTTTTTGTTACCAGGAGGTTCTTTTCTAATCTACTAAACACAGAAATAGGACTGTACTCATTGCACTGCTGTATTTTTCATTAATTTCTGAAAACCGCAGCTTTCTTAATACCCTCTGTGACCTCTTCTGGCTTAAAATCTAAAGTGATTACAGGAGATAAAATCTTGGCATCCTTTCCCTGTAACCTGCAGGAGAGGAGGACATGAAGCTATGACATCCTTTGCAGCGTATAATAAAAAACACAGTTATATGGTCACTGATGAAATTAGAATGGAAAGAATGAGACAATGACAAAGTTGATTGGTGGATGAAAAACGGAATATGATCCAGCAGTGTGCACTTGCCAACCGTATCCTGGGCCGCATCAAAAGAAGTGTAACCAGCAGGTGGAGAGAGGTGATTCTCCCCCTCTGCTCCCCTCTCATGAGACCCCACCTGCAGTACTGTGTTCAGCTTTGGGGCCCCCAGCACAAGAAATATAGAGACATGTTAGAGCAGGGCCACAAAGATGATCAGAGGGCTGGAGCACCTCTCCTATGAAGAAAGGCTGAGAAAGTTGGGGTTATGTAGCCTAGAGAAGAGAAGGAGCTGGCAAGTGGCCTTCCAGTACTTAAAGGCGGCCTACAGGAAAGATGAGGAGGGACTCTTCTTCAGGGACTGTAGTGACAGGACAACAGCTAATGGTTTTAGACTAAAAGAGGGTAGATTTAGATTAGACATTAGGAAGAAATTCTTCACTCAGACGGTGGTGAGGCACTGGAACAGGCTGGCCAGAGAAGCTGTGGATGCCCCATGTATGGAGGGGTTCAAGGCCAGGTTGGATGGGGCTTTGAGCAACCTGGTCTGGTGGGAGGTGCCCCTGCCCATGGCAGGGGGGGTGGAACCAGATGGTCTTTAAGGTCCCTTCCAACCCAAACCATTTTATGGATTTATGATTTATGGATTTCAAAAGAGATTAATTGATCTTGAAGGGGAATGCTCAGCATTTTCTTGTTGAACCAGTTCTAAAAACAAATACGTATTCTGAAATATAATCTTCCAGAAAAAAAAAACAAAAACATATCTATATTTTGTATTGTTTTATAACTTGCATTTGGGTACTGTTCCAATTCATTTGGGAATTTTTTGATTCAGTTTAGTTTGGTTTTCAACTTTTCAGTCTTGCCTAATATCTGTAAGTACACTAGATGAATAGGTTGTGACAAAGCAATTTCAAAGGTAACGTGAGTCAAGAGCTGGAAGTCCAAAACAGATGAGACTGAAAAATGTGCTTATCCAAGCTCTGTAGTATTGACTTGTCAACTAGCCGTTGACCTCTTACTACACTTTTACCAGTCCAGTAAAAATGGCAACATATAATTTGAGAAAGAGTACTGGGTGGTGCAAATTGCGTATGAAAAAAAGTGTAGAATGGTTTCATTTTCCATTTTCCCTAAGTTCTATTAGGTATCAGTATTGCTATTGTAGCAATTTAAATGAACAAAACTCACTGTGTAGGTATCAGTTTAATCTCTTAAACTACAGAACAAACTATAGCAATCTCACTAGAGGAAAACATGTAAATCTGGATGTACGTGAGTCTTTTTTTCTGGAAAAAAATTATCTGTTTTTTCTTTTTTTCTGCTATCTTAAAGTTTATCATATAATTACTAATCTATTTTTTTTTTTTTGAAAGGCACCAGTATGCAGATCTCAGGATATCAACAGCACTATGCAGAAAAGTATTGCCAGCTCTCTGTGCTGCTTGTATGCACTCAGTATTCCCTTTCATATAGTAGTAACAGGCAAATGTATGGGTTGCAGTATAATAGCATTGCCTAAGAAACAAATTTCATTGCTGAAGACTTAATTAAGATATTTAACAATATTTGGGCAACTTAAGCTCACTGCTGATGAAGGATCCGACATATAAATCCTTATAAATTGTTGATCTTAGTACGTTGCATGCAGTAAGTACTAGGTCAACTAATAAAAATGAGTATACACAGAATGACAACATTTTGCCTTTATTATACTCATTTTAGAGCTCTAACATTAATAACAATGAAGTATATGTAATTACATATATATATGTTCCATTACTTTGTTTTATACACACACACACACAAAAAAAAAATTAACCCCTATATTAAAATACCATCTCTCAGCTTTAACTCCAGCAGTGTCCCTATAGAAGTAATTATAAAATAAAATGTTATTGTAAAATAAAAGAAAATCCTCCTTTGTAGTTTCAACTGGTTTACCCAAAATTTAATGTATATCCCTTAAAAGAGGAAAGCTCTCTGTCCATTCTGTGATTCTGCGATTCTTACTACCAAGGACAGTGGAGTCCATCCCCACCATTAACTCTATAACCTTCTAATTCTTTCTCAGACTTATTTCCTTGGACTGAATGCACACGTACTGGTACAAAGCACAGCAGAATTGTGCTAATTAAGCCAGTGTGTTTTTAGGGGGAGGATTCCCCTCACCCCCATATAGTATTTAACAAATGTATGTATGCAGAAGGCTGACTGGAAATAATCTATCTGCATAATAGATCATGTTTAGCATTTGCCGTAATCCTGGATTTAAGAGCTTTAGACATCATTTCCAAATGTTTTGTTTAACGTACTAACTCTATCTGGTTGTCCATGCAAATGTCCAATCTCTTTTAAGCCTTCCTACTGTATTTGAGAATGTAACCTTTAGCATCAACATTGCCACATGTTTGAAATATACCTACTGGTGGTTGGAGCCTGCACACTATAATCTCAGCATCTGTTGTTTACAACATAAATTAGATGTGATAAAGATGGTAGGAACTCAGCAAAGAGTATTACATGCTTGAGTATACACAAATATTATATACAATGAAGACTATTAGATACATTGCTATTTTGATTCTCATTCATTTTATCCAGTGTTGAACAGACACATTAACATTGGAATACATATGCCATTCCATCACATTTCTCCAGCTAATTCTGGCTGCTATTTTTAATGCAGATACTTCAACAACTCTAGACTACTTCTATTATTCATTGTTGGTATGTTGGAAATGACAGCAGCTATTACATAAGTTAAAAACAAAGCAAAAACACAAAATCCCAAATAGCAACAAATAATACTTTAGAGATATTATGAGCTTTATCTCCAGATAGAAATGTGTTTGCTTCTCAAACTGTTTCCTAAGTTCATTAAAATGACACATCACTGAGATTACAGTTTTAAATTACTTTATAGAGCATCTCGGAAGATGGCTGTATGACTTCACTACAGTGAACTAATATTTTATTTCCTTGTTAAAAAATAAAAAATGCAAAGAATGGCTTCAGCTGTGATTGATAAATGCTGAGATATCATACACAGCATCAGCTGCTCTTCTGTAACTTCTGCTGGGCATTCCTAGTAATTTTTAGCTGGCATTTTCAGCAAATCTCACTTTCTTTCCACAGCACAATCTGACGTTCTCCGATAAACATACTTTTCAGCTTCCCCTAATATGTGCCAGCCTGCCATGTGTGGTAGGTTTGTTTGTTTGTTTGTTTGTTTTTCTTTGCTGAACTCTATAACAGTATGTACAGTCTATTTGTTCTAGCTGAGGATTTCCACGCATGGTGAGGAAAGCAATGTCAGCACAAAGAACACTTTTCTGTTCAGTATGACTGGCTATATAGGTCGCTGAGGCTGGGAGTAGGATCAAATGCTGACCAGGGAGAACCACACCCCTAATGTGAAAGACAGTAATTGATATAGACAAAAGTTTGCAATAATTTGAATAGAGGGATTATAGTCAGTACAGACCATAGAACATTACTGTGCTAAGTTGCAGTATGTCAGAAGCAGGGGATGAGCTTGGCTTTTCCACTCATTTTCCGTCACATAATGTCTTTTCCCTTGCTTGGGATGGGAAGAAGAAAGGATTATTCTCTCAGTTTGTCTTCAGGCTAGATCTAGAGATTGTGGTTATTCTTTAATTGCTACTGATTATAGCAGTCTGCCTCGAGCTTGAATAAAAGACCAAAAGATGCCAAACTGCAGAAGGGAGAATAGTATAGAAAGGTGTAAGTATAAGAAAGTTGGTCTACAATACTAGCTGTAGTAACAAGTTGATTTTAAATTGGTTTTGTCCTAAAAAATGGAACCCATTTAGTTTCACAACCATAAAATTTTTATGCTTTTGCACAACAAGTGGGACATGAAGGAGAAGTGCAGAGTCCTGCACCTGAGGAGGAATAACCCCAGGCACCACTACATGCTAAGGACCACCCAGCTGGAAAACAGCTCTGTAGAGATGATGAAGGGACTGGAGCATCTCTCTTATGAGGACAGGCTGAGAGAGTTGGGACTGTTCAGCCTGGAGGAGTCTCAGGGGGGATCTTATCAATGTCTATAAATACCTGAAGTGAGAGTGCAGAGGACAGAGCCAGGTTCTTTTCAGTGGTTCCCAGGGCCAGGACAAGAGGCACAAACTAGAACACAAGAGGTTCCATCTAAACATCAGGAAGCAGTTCTTTACTGTGCGAGTGACAGAGTACTGGCACAGGTTGCCCATAAAGGTTATGGAGTCTCCCTCCTTGGATATCTTTAAAAGCTGCCTGGACATGGTCCCAGGCAACCTGCTCTGGGTGTTCCTGCTTGAGCAGGGAGGTTGGATCAGATGACTTCCAGAGGTTCTTTCCAACCTTAATCATTCTGTGATTCTGTGATGAAACTTGTAGTCAGTAGTCTCTGTAGTCAGTCACTCTAGGGAAAGCCACAGCAAAGAAGAAAGGGAAATTAACAGACAAGGCATCTCTGAAACAGTGAGGGCACCATGGAGGCCCTCAGAATGCTGTCAAAGATGTATTCCCAAACCAAGAAGAAAGTCTGAACGAGAGAAAGTTACTTGAACAAAAGATAAGCAAACGTAAGTTAACTTAGTTATCTTCAGTAAACATAAGTTAGGACGGACTAGTTGAGATGAGGGGAGAACAGGGCAAAGTGAACAAAGCTTTTCCATGCTCCAAGTAGGAATGGGAAGAAAATAAGTAACAAATTAGACCCTATTGGCAAGATTTATTCCTACAGCCTGGAAGGAATAATGATGTCAAGCAGGTCACATGAACTTATCTAGAACTTATTATTACCTCCATGGAAGAATGGTTTAAAAAGAATATATAAAATTTTTATTTCTTGAAATGAAATTTGGCCTCCGCAAATAAAGTTCCAGGTTTCAGACTGTATGCAAAATGAATTATTTTAATGCTTAGGGGGGCAGTAGTCTTATTTGATCTTATTTAACCTTTCAGGGAACCCTTGCCTTCCCTAAAAGACGTCAAACATTCACGTTCAGCCAATATTTATATATTAATTACTATGCATTTGCTTTCTTTTCCATGTTTTGTGTTTACTACATAAAAACCTTCAATGAGGATTTGCTCAGATTTCTTTAGACATGTATTAGACAAAAAAAAAAATTAATTAAAATTATATAATTGATTGGTTTACCAGCAACACTGAGCAATAAATATATAGGATATGCTTTGAAATAGTTATTTAAATAAATCTTTCTGCTAAAAATAAACATGTATTTATGCAAATCCTGCTATTCAAGGAATGACAAAAGGTGAAGGTTTCAATATCTTAAAGCTAGATACTTGAGATGTGGAACTGATAAAGCCCAAAAGATATAAAATCTTATTGGTGAGCATTCTACAGTATTATCTCCTGCAGAAGCAGTAAATTATGGTTTAAAAATAATAAATTGGAACTTCAGCAAAGTTGCTATATGTTTATGCTTGTATTGAATTCAGAATTGAAAGTTTATGTGAAAGTTGGCTCTTAAAAAAGGATTCTTTCCCCCAGCAGAAATGTGAAGAATTGCATTTGACACTGCTGCCACTGCAGAGGGGATATTAAGTACCCTGAAAGGATATTTAATTTAAATTTATTTTCTTTTATTTCTTACTGGATATATTTATGGATTTATCATAGTGGAGGTGACAATTCAAAGAGCTGTGAATCAGTAGATCTTGAGAAATGATTCACATCATGGGAAGTGATTGATTCTAAACTTGTAGCACCATAGCAACTCTTCCTCTAATCTACAGATTAAAATATTCATATTTTTGAGCTACCAAGTTGGCAGCAAGGAATCACAAGGATACTGTTTCAATGAACATGACAGATTATGTTATGTTATGTAAAATAAATGTAAGAAAAGAACATTAAGAGTTATGTAAAAGTTTTCCAAAGATAAGATCTTGCATATTTATTCTCCAACCAAAAATTTCCTATGCAAAGGAATGCATGGCATCCCATGTGGCATCCCAGCTATATAAGCTTCTGAGAAATAAGGAAATACTATGCATACTGTTTCCATATAGCTTTAGAATCAGTCTTCCAGAAAATTTAAATTCATTATTATGCAAATTATATTTTCTTTATCCTTGATAATCCACATTGAATCTGTTTTCTAAATTGAGCAATGACATCAAGAAATTAACTAAGGAAAGGAAATAACAAATTTTGCTTCTTTTTACTTCTTTTAGCATTCTTTTTTATTTAATTAGAAAGTTTCTGAGCTAAGCTGCCATTCTTCTAGAATAATTTCACCTATAGCTCTTTGAAAATGAGAAATACACTTGTACAAAAAGTTTTTGTTTGATATTTCTTCTAAATTTTAAAAATATAGTCTGTTTTTGAGCAGGCGTTTCATCAGTCATTGCTGTGTTGTTTGCAAGCATACAATCTCTAAAGAAAAGTCTTCTTGTCACTAATTTGTAGTTTTCTGATGTTTAATTATAACTGTGCAGAAGAAAATGTAAGAGATGGTGGGTGGTTTACTTATGAACATTTAGAGGAACATTAAAGAGAATTTCTATGTTCTTTGAATTGTGTAGAACACTATAATTTGTATTTGCCCACTCTATTAAATTGGAAAGCCAAACAGTCTTCCATCAGTGATCTGTTTGAAATTATAACCCACTTCGGTGCATTTAGCCACTCTTATATGAAGTTTTCATTGGTTTCTTTAAGCTTCAAAAGTTTATAAACTGTTTATGTTAGTGGTTTAACTTCAGCAGAGAGGTAATTTTCTGTTTTAGTAAGAGAGATTTAGTAATACAATTAGCCAAGTCCACTTTTATTTTATTGTGACAGATAACATAGTAATGACCAAAGCATCACCCACTTTGCTTCTTATGCATTTGGATAAGTTCAATGTGTGAGGATATTTTTATGTTTTGCCAATTCCAAACAATGTTTTCTTACAATATCATCTTTTGGACATATTTTGTATCTTGACTAAATATCCACCCCAGTAACCACAGGCATCATTCTACAAAGTGATCCAAAGAAAAAAACTGACATAAGATTACATGAACTAGATGCATCTTTTCAATTTTACTTAATTATTTAGAAGTGATTAGGTCACTAGTGGAGCGAGTATGTTTGTAAAATCAGTGACATTTTTAAGGCAACAAACAATAAGATTCAACACGTTTATTTTTTGCGTGAGCTTCTTATTAATGGTAATGACTCATTTTATTCCATGGGATTGAATTCACTTGATGATTATTATAGAAAATATAGATAACCAAAGCATTATTCTGAAAGCTAACCTGAACTAATGTATGATTGTATTAAGCATAAGATTCAAAAAAGGCAGAGTATCACCATAATTGTTCTTAAAAAGAGTCATTGATCTTTCCTGAAATTGTTTTGTCACTAAAGACAAATACCATTTGTAGAATGATTAATAAAATTATTAGCCTGGTAATTAAGCAGCCAGGTGCTTTTCTTCTAATAACAAATATAATCTTAAAACATAATTTTACAAACAAGTTTTTTAAAGATTCACATTTGTTGTGTATCGGTTATAAAAGAAAGACACATCTTTTTGCAAAACATTTCTAATTTCAACTTTTCTGAATGTATCAGAGTAAGTGGATGACCTTATACTGAACATTACAAATGTGTGTCACAGCTCAGATTAGCTAATTGTCTCCAGTAAGCGTTTTTAAAACAATTTCTGTACTCAGCTGTGTATTTTCCAGTTCTTAAAGATTCTTCAACAGATGATTTATCATGACAGTTTCTGTGTCAGTAGCTCTTTTCTTTATTCCTGAGAGCTTTAATTAAATCTTTTAGATGTGCTTAGCACTTCTCAGCACATATTTCAGTTATATTTAATTTCTGAGTCCAGAGGAAAGACTTTCTTCTAGGTTTTAGATAGTAATGTGAAGCAGTTATATGAAATAGCTTCTTTTAAAAATATTTCTAAAAAGTTAAGGATTACATTATTGCATACACTTCTTTAAGGTAGTCTGTCATCCATCAACTCCATACTTGAAAGCTTTCTGCTGCTATCTGCTCTAACTGTCATGTGCAAAAAAAAAAAAAAAAAAAAAAGCAACACCACCACCAACAAAAAACAACTGTGCTACCCATTTTTCTTAAAAGAAGCTTCTGAAAAGCTTTTAAAAATTGATTTTGTCTGCTTGCCCACATTGGAAGCATGTTTAAAGACAGCAGCAAACAAAAAACATTGAAGATTTTTAAAGCCTCATACAGACCTGTAGTGAACACCATTACCAATCAATATTCTACTACATCTCACACAATACAGTCTGAGAAAATGCATCAGCTATTTTCCCATTACAGTAATAGCTGTAGTAAAATTACTTTTCAGTAAAGCTTCTGTGTTTGTGATCACTGACCTTAATATGGGGAAACCAGATGATCAATATTTTGATTTTGAAGAAGTACAGTTTTTCAAAATTTAAGCCAAATTGTTTCCTTCACACACACTAATCAGTTTTTATGATGTTTCATTTGATGAAATGGTATTTCATTTAAGAAGTTAATTCTTAAATTTAGGTGTATATTCTATATTGCATTGCAGTTTTAAATAGACAAATTGGAATTATTCAGAAGCACAAAAACTTTTGTGTGTGAGAGCTAGGGGAAAAATTAATACTTCTATCCAGAATTAAACTATCAGGAAGCTTGTCATTTTTTGCAAAATACACAAATTCAGGATAATTAAGAAATTATTTGATACAGCTGCAACAAAGAAACACAATAGAAAAGTGAGGATGTAGCAAGTAATTTGAGAGGTACGCTAATTAGAAAGTGATATATGACCAACTGCTGAGATTTATAAGCAATAAAGCATTTTGCAGAAGGCCCTGGAAACCTGTCATTTGAATGATTAATTATATTCATAAGTACCTAGAAGATCTACTTTCACATTCTAGTGTCACGGCCCCTTTTAAAAAAAGAAGCTTGCAGCTAAAGCTGGTTCTGTAAGATATGAAAAATGAGCTATCTTCTGATGGGAAGATGGGAAAACGTAGAGCTAGAGAAGCCATACTGCAAATTTGGTGCCAAATGAGCTATGTTGTGTACAACAAGAGCATATATAGCAAAGGTACAAGACAGTTTCAATGCATCCAGTTTTATGTACTTTAGCAAGCTTTGTTGGAGTCCAATACTATTCTAATGGATTTTAATTCTTAAGTGAGAAATATGGAGATGATATTTCAACATTTTGCTAGGCTGGATTTCATCTCAAAATAAAATAAAATAAAATAAATGATATTTGTCTGAATGACTTAAATTCATCAAATTAATGAAAAAAATAACATTGCAATGAAATACAATGGTGAAGCCCCACGTGTTCCAAAAGTGAAACTGTATTTTCATCTCATCCTTGAAGTCATAATGTATGCACAATACCACCGTGACAGAAATAAATCACAATCTGAAATACAAAAGACTGAACTCTGTGCTCTTTCCTCTTGCACTTGGAGACATTGGTACTGATTTTGTGTTAAGTAGAAACCTGTGTTTATAAGTCTGGAATTTTCTTCACAGTCAGTAAGGCTTTATGTTTTAAATGTACGTGGGGAAAAAAAAAATGAGGCAAGAAGTATTTCAAATCTTAGCAGAATGTATTTCACATTTATAAGTCTCGTGATACAAAGTTGTCAAAAAAAAAAAAAAAATTCAAATGTTGTTACTTATGCTTATTACCTCACTGAACATAACATAAAAATGGTTCTTCCAGGACATCTAAGGTTCCATCTGAACTAGTGTCCTTTTTCTGGTGGTGGGCAAAAGTGGACTTGTGTAAGACTGTTAAGAGCAAAACAGACATGTAGACATACATCCCAGTTGTACAGTGCCAGATTCAAGGAAAATCAAGGTCAAGGATCTCAGCCAGAGATGGTGTCTTTTAAGCCTTATAAAGAATTTTCTTCTATTAAATTGTTCAATAGCTTTCTGGACCCTGTAAAGTTTTAGTAACAGCCTACTACAGGAAGTGTCAAGATTTAATTGTGTTCTGTTAAAAGTTACCCTTATGTTGCATCCAGATGCCTTTTGCAGGTTTAATCTGATGCTCCCCACTATAAATATTGTTAGAGATTGTGATCAGTGCCTGTTCATCCTATCATATCTCTCCTGAGGTTAGTATGGTCATCACTCTTGTGGAATCTATTCCATACATTTGTTTAAATGCTTATCCTTTTGTGAACCTTTTCCTCTTTTGTGTGATCTCCTTTCAGATATAGTAAATACTGTATTCAGTATTCACAATGTCAATTTTTTTTGGATTAGTACGGTAGCATGATGATATACCTAGACTCCATTCCTTTTTCAAAAGTTCAATTAATTTTTCTTTTCCTTTGCTGTTACTGAGCATCATTATATTATCTTAGCACTTTCAGATTCTGCATAATTGACAATTTTTTCTCATTCGAGGAAGAGAGCTTGCTGAAATTTTATTGGCACAAAATTTATCAAATCCAGCACCCACAACCGAAGATATGAACAGAGTTCAGATGTTTGACTTCCACATATCCTATGGTGGTGTCATTTATTTTTTTGCCAAAAAAAATTTCTAATGATCATGTAGTTTCTGTACCTTCTATAAAACCCTGTTAACATTCCTAAAATCTAAGAACATCTACCATGCAGACAATTTTTCAACCTGCTTTTGTTATTTCTGATCCCAGTAGAATGATGTTTACTCTAGATCACCTGCTGTGTTTCATAATTTTCAGGAAATAAAGGGAATACATTGAATCAGGTATGCCTGATTTAGCTACATAACAAAAAGCTGCATTCTATTTCTGTTCACAGAAGAGCTTCATAGCATGTTAGTCCAATATTCTATTAATTTTTGATGCCATAAAAAGAAAGATAAACCATTTTTTTTTTTTTTTTTTTTTTTTTTTTGTATTGCGACAATATTCTTGAATGGTAGAGGTTTTCAGGTTTCTAAAGAATAGTCTGAAAGATTTGATCTTTGGAAGTAGTGAAAGATTTAGAGATAAGGAATATTAAGGAATTGTAAAGTGACAGCCAGAAAGAGAATCTCAACAGTAATAAAACTAATCTACCCAGAAGAAAACCAGAAAATACAAGAAAAATTCTGTGCTGATACTGAAAGCAAGAATTTTCAAAATATAAGAGCTCTCATGCCTTTTCTGGGAAATCGGCACAACTGGATGACTATATGAAGTGCCTGTACACCACTGAGCACAGTATGGGGAACAAACAAAGAATTAGATCTCTGTGTGCAGTCTCTCAGGGCTGCAATCTCATTGGGATCACAGAGATGTGGTGGGACAGCTTACATGACTGGAACACTGCAATGGCTGGATACAGCCATTTAGGAGTCTTTAGGATGGACAGGCCAGGACAGTAGGGAAAGAGAGTTGTCCTGTATGTGAGAAAGTAGTGGAAATGTGCGAACCTCTGCCTAGGGATAGGTCATGAGCCATCTGAGAGCTTATTTGTCATGGTTAGTAGGCAGATCAACATGGGTGATGTTGAGATGGATGTCTGCTGCTGACTGCCTGATCAAGAAGAAGTAGATGAGGCCTCCTTCAGACAACTGAAACAAGCCTCACATTTACAGGCCTTGGTCGTCTTGGGGTGCTTTAGCTCCTTGATATCTGCTGGAAGGACAACACAGAAGGGCACAATCAATCCAGGTTTCTATAGTGCATTGATGATATCCTTCTGAAATGAGTGGTCAAGAAGTTGATGAGAAGAGGGGCTCTGCTAGACCTTTTGCTTACAAAGCAATGCCAGCAGGTCGAGAAGGGTGATTCTTCACCTCTACTCAGCAATGGCAAGGCTACCGGTTCTGGGATCCTGAATATAAGACAGACTTGGACATACTGGAGAAAGTCCACAAAGATATGAAGTGACTGAAGCATCTCTCTTATGAGGAAAGGATGAAAAAGCTTGTTCTATTTCACTTGGAGAAGTCTCAGGGGGGATCTTATCAATATATCTGAATACCCGAAGGGAGGGTGCAAAGAGGATGGAGACAGTCTTTTTTGTGTGGTGCTCAGTGACAGGACAAGAAGCAGTGGGTGCAAACTGAAACACAAGAAGATATATCAGGAAGCACTTCTTGACTGCAAGGGTAACCAAGCATGGAACATGTGGAGTTTGCCTCCTTGGAGACTGTCCAAAGCCATCATGGTCCTGGGCAACTGTCTCCAGGTGGCCCTGCTTGAGCAAGGGATTGGACCAGATGACCTCCAGAGTTTCCTTCCAACTTCAACCATTCTGCGATTCTGTAAAAGAAGAAAGAATTGGTCCTAACAGACCGGGTAGTTGTGCTGCCATTCAAAGGTACCTAAAGAAGATGGAGAAAGGGCACACAGAAACCTAATAAATTTTGAATGGAAATTCTAAGTCCTGCAGTGTGAAGGAACAGTAGCGTGCACTAGGGCAGGCTTAGGGCTGACTGGCTGGAAAGCAGCTGAGGGTCATGGTGGACAACAAGCTGACCATGAGTCATCAATGAACCCTCGCAACAGTAAAAGCTCACAGCATTAGGATGAGCATTGCCAGTATTTTGAAGGAGGGGATCCTTCCTCTCTACTCAACACTAGTGAGACCACATCAGGAGCGCTGGGTCCGGTTCTGGGCCCCCAGTGTAAGAAAGACATGGACATACTGGAGGGAGTCTAGCAAAGGGCCATGAAGGCTTCATTGCTGTGAATCTGCCTTAAGAGATTAGTCAGGCAGAACATATTGACTGGTTCCAAAAGGTATTGTCTGAAACGCTGGGCAACAGGTCAATAAGAATACTAAAACTACTAAGCAAGGATGTATTTTCAAACATTACTGATACAACAGTTCTGGATGCTGGAGGAATACGAGAAACTAGACTGCAGAAACACACACAGCTTGTGTCCTGGCATTGTCACAATCAGACAATAAAATTAGACTTTTCAAAGGAGTTTGCAGATAATAGGTTAACTGATCCTAAACTGTATTGTGAATTAGATACATTACGGATGTAACTGAGATATAGAAAACTTCAAGTGTCTTTTCCTACTGAAAAACTCACCCTTTTGAAAAAAACACATATTTTTTTCTTCATCTTCTTTTCTTTTTTTCCAGTATGAAATCAAAACTATGAGTGGTATTTGGCAAGTACCAATTTGTTCTTCTAACACTTTGGTAAATAAATAAAACATTGTTGTCTTTGTCTGCTTTACTGTCATTTAGGGACCACTGCTTTTCCCTGCTTTTTTCACATGCTTAAGATAATTTTACTGGTCCTGAGAGCACTTGTACTATTGTATTGGACGTGGTAAGTCCTAAGATAATGAAATGTTCAACAGCACCAGATTAACATCGCCATTAGTTGCTTTTCAGTTCAGTTCCCACATGATTTCAGCAGCCGAAACTTCACAAACCATGGAGCTGAAGATCTGTGCTTCGTGATATTTGACAGTTGAGGTCCAAACTTCCTGTTAGATAATTTTCTAGCTACATGCTGTCTTTAACAGTGAGATAGCAGCCTCTATCAGGCCAGAATTTGAAGCTGGGAGGAGAGAAAGTAAGCGGAATAAGTAATTGTAATGTGCATGTTCACATTCTATCTCTCAACCTTACAAGTTTTAAAATAAATGCTTTCACTGTTACAAATCTTGTAATCACAGTACTGCAGTGATGCATGGTATTTGCTTCTACTGCAGCCAGTTCAAGAGAAGTAAGACTTTAATAGTGTCAAAAGATGAACAGTGTGTTTTGGGCAATGGTCCAAGGCAGAATGGTGTATGGCAGAACTCTCTAGTGCTTCCCAGAACTCTCATATAATTTTCATTCACTGACTATAAAGCAATTTCAAAAAGTAGTGCCTATAGGAGTGCCCAAGTAGTGCCTATAATATTGAGTGATAATGTAGTCTAAGTATGTTTATTCAGGAATTAAATAGTTTATTTTGTTAAGTGTACATTTTTTACCCTATTTTGAAGAGAACTTCATTTTCTCTTTAAACGTTAGTGTAGTATAATGTTTTCAATGTGAAAAAAAAAAAAAACAGTAGATAAAGAACCTACTTGATGTGATTCTTCAGATACTCTATAGCAGAGACAAATTTGAAGCTAAATTTTGTCAGAAAATAAAAAGTAGATAAAGGGAAAAAGAGAAAAGAAAAAACTTAATATCTGCTACAGAGTTGACTACTTTTCATACCTGGAAGAAGTAAGAGGGAAGTAATGAAGATCCATGTTGAACAACTGTTAAAAGTTAAGAATTCTTAAAGGGTAAATGAAACTAAATTGAAGCTGGCAAGCATGTAATTACTGGGAAGGAAAATGATCATGCTTTTTATTGGCCTGAAGACTATGTAGGTGAAAAGACTACTGGAGAAAGTGAATTAAAAGAGGAATGAGAAAAAAGCTAATGCCAAGTGTAGTTTCTTATCTTTTTAAGAAAAAAAAAATAAAGAAAAAAAAGCCTTCCAAGCCAATCACACTTCATAGAAGAAAATGGAGTGTATGTATTATTGATATTATCTTCTTTGTAGGACTAGAAAAACTTCCTGTGATCAGAAATCAGAGGCCATTCCATAAAAAAATTACAGTATATTACAAAAGTAAGTCTTATACTACCTACTTATAAGTCTTATATTTACTTATAGTACCTCCTTTTCGCAGATAGACTTTAGATAATTTTCTTTAACAATAAGTCTTTTAGCTAAAAGTTCATGTTTTTTTTTTCTACTTTAGTCTGACCATATGAAAAAAATAAAACCAAATTGATCCTACTATAAGCTGATGACTACTCAAAATTTTTGACATCTCTTTTTCAATTTTATTTTTAAAAATATTTAAATTTTGATAGTTTTTGATATGAGTGTCAAACAAAATGATTTGTGGAGAATAATGGCAGAAACAATTTGTATTTAGCCTTACTGTATGCCTAATAATGGAAAAAAAAATCTGAAGTATGTTTTGTATTCAAATATAAGGACATTTCTGTTCTCTTATGAGAACTCTCTTAATATGTAAGAATTACGTATTTATAGGCAGGACTATATGAGGTATAAATAGTGATGGACATGGAGAAAAAATACTTTAAAGCATGTTTTGATAAATGTATTTTCTTCTGCATTCTTTCACTATAAAAGCAGATGATATGTATATTTTTGTTCATTCTAGTAGGTTCAGAGTATTCTAAAAACCAAAGTCAGAAAAGCCACAAGGTTACTGTCAGTTCTCTAAAAACTGAAATTATTTCTTGTGTCCTTTTTGGGGGAGAGATTGGATGGATCTTTTCTTCTATTATATAGCTGAAGTATTTTCTTCAGAAAAGCAATTTTTTTTTTTTTTCTGAAGAAGATATGTCAGAACCTGGCATGATCAGACTCTAAAATATACAATCGAGGAAAGAAGCTATTATGCAAAGTCAACTGAGCAGAAATATGCAATTATCTGAGAATTAAGGAAAAATAGTTTAAGCAAAACCAGACATTTTAAAAGGTCATCTTAATTCTTATTATGTGCCAGAATAGTATAATTGTTATGTTATAAATGGGAGTGATTCTTCTTTTGGAAAACCTTACTGGTAACAAAACCTGAATTTATGAATAAGTGTTTGAAGGAGTCCTTCTCTGTTATATGCCCACTGCATAATGCTCATCCTCTGCCTTTCTTAAAGGGCTTGCTGGATGACTTGAACTGCTCAGTCTCCAGAAATCTTATTTTCAGGTTCTGATCTGTACAGCTAAGGCGATTCAGTTGCAAAGTGTTGTTTCCTGTTTGCAATAGCATGTTTGCTCAAAAATTATATATTTTGTCATGTTCCACCCTTAAGAAAATATTAAAAGTAATTGTTTAGGAAGTTTTTATGGTAGCCATTGTAATGTACACAGAAATGAACCAGGGAAATTGATTTTTTTGTGCATGATTTTCAAAGGAAGTAAAAAAAAGAAAAACTGAATGACAAATACAAAAATACATCATTTGGGGTTTTGTGACTCCCAAAAGAAGCTCAACATTTGAAGAAAATGTCATATAGTTTGAGAGTCTATGTAGTATTTTTTGAGATTGGATTGGCATAGTTTACCCAGGGTTTTGGCAATGTCTGTCTTGTAGAGGTAACCTAAGTCAATATCCATAAGTTCACCCATGGTTTGTAACAGTCCCCTGATGCTAAATTACAAATATTTTTTAATTAAATCAGAAGCTGAAATAAACCAATGTTACTATAACTTGGGTAGGAACCTGTAATTCTACTCAGAATGTTAATTATTTTAGACATTAATAAATGCCTAAAATTGAGGTACAGTTTATACCAATGAAGATACTAAGTAGAGTTTGTAATGATTTTTATTTTCTCTTTAATTTCATTTTCTGTAACAAACTTATGAAACAATATATGAATGTTTTAGGAAGGCAAGCAGATAAGGTAATTAACAATATTCCTTTGGGAAGAGAACACGTTTTATTTTTTTTTATTATTATTATTTTATTTTTATTTATTTATTTATTTATTTATTTATTTTAATACTGAGTTCTGCAATCAAATAGGGTACTTGGTAAGATTGAACTAGGGTGGGGAAGTTCAGCTCTTCTACAAGGCATGCACAATCTGTAGATAGCAAAGAGAGAGACAATATATTTCAAATGGTTTGCATCTTATTTATGAAAATTCTTAGATTCCTTAACCATCTTCAGAATTTTGAATATACCCCTGAAGGAGAAAAATCTGTCAGACATCCTGATTTTTCTCTTTCCACTTCACATTCAGGTGGACATTTATCATTTTATATTTCTTATTGTATTTTCTTTATCACTGCTATGTTAGTTCCTTACTATTTTGCCTCTAGTCCACACTTATGAGATATACCCACATTACCCTTGGACAGTCTTCATTGTTTAAAGCCAACAACAACCCTGTAGTGCTTCACTGTGGCATTGTTACAGCAAATTGTGTGAGGACTTAATTAGTAATAATGTTAGTATCATATGTAGCTACCTGAAAATAATTCTATCTAGCTCCCCCATTTAATTAAGGTTTGGAAAAGATCCTACCTTATATTAATACTTATTATATAGTTACATTAAAAATATTAATTTTAAGCAGCATTGAAGAATTTTAAAATATTCTACAGAGAAACACACACACAAACTATATTAATTGAGCAGTAAATTAGTGATGCTAAACAACAAAAGCAAGGAAATGCACAGTGAAGCAGGAAATGTACCATATGTTATTGTGTACCTGAGCACAATGGGGACACTATCTTAATGGCTTTCTTAATGTTCCTGTTGTACTGGATATTGGTAGACATATGGTTTGCTGCCTGTTTATATGCCTGTGCATTTCCATGATTTTGTTAGCTGACTTTGATAGCACTTTCTATTTTTCTGCTATTAGGAAAAGGACTTTAAAATGTTTTGCTTATCTATCTGGAGCTCGAAAGACATGCATTTTATTTTATTTATTTATTTATTTATTTTTCCTATAGCAACTGCATATTCCTCTTATTATTAGGCTTTTCCACAATTTTAATCCCTATTGGGCAATAATTTGGAACACAGTTGTGTAGTCCTTCCATGTACACGGGGCTTTTGACTCTCTGTCTCGACTGACCTAACAAACTGCTAATGCAACTGCAGAGCCTTTGTTCTTTGCAGCCCTTTGCAGGGTGGGTACATGTGCAGTCGACTGCTTCCCTGCCTGCCCCAGGGAGGCCCAAAATGCTGGAGGTGGAAGCAGACATTGCTCCTGTTTCACCTGGCTCCCTAGTGCCCTTTAGACCATGAGACTGAGGGACACAACAAAACAAATTCTTGCCCCATCCCTTACAGGATGCCAGGTGTCGTCAAGGCCAACTGGTGCTGACTACCAATGATTTCATTAATTTTTTATAGCAAATGTTTATTCCATTTTTTAATATAGCCTGCTTTCTCTTTTTTTTTTTTTTTTCTTTTTAAATTGGATTTAACCAGGTCTGTAGCGAAACACATTCAAGATCAATTCCCTGTTTAAACAGAAAGAGTTGTGAAAAACAGCTGAGTAGGATAAAAGAGACAAGATTCAAAATATTTACAGAAACTTTTCTGCAAATTAGAAATAATCAGTTCCAAAATATTTCTATTTAAGTTTTCTCTTTTCACTCATAGTGATGCTTCTGAAAGTGTATCTTTCACGTATAAGGTGACTTCTACTATGTCTCCAGACAATATTTTTACTGCAAAGTAACATTCCCTCCTCCTTCCTTTCTCTGGGGAGAGGTTTTCCTTTTTTCTTTGCCTCTCTTTTCTTGTTGTTGTTGTTGTTTTCTCCCTTAAAGGAAATCTGATGATGATGTATGCCATCAGCTACAGACTTGCTGCTAAGCTGTTTGTTAGCCTGTCTCAGATTTCTTCATGCAACACAGCTCAGTTTGATTCTGTTGTAAATAGATAAGAAATTAAAAAAACAAAACGAAATAAAACAATAAACAAAATAAAACAAAAAGCACCATACATTGGGAAAGTCCCTAACATTGGTGCATCTTCTACCCAGAAACTACATGTAAATTGAATAACCCTCATAGTCATGGCCTAGATGGAGACTTTACAAAATTCACAGGGTATCAGCCATTTAATATAAATATAATGTTCTAGAAGAGTATGTTGTTGGGCAGGAGAAGTATAAAAAGAAAAAAAAATGCTAAATTTAAATGCAGAATAATGAGTTCTTCTTGAATGTAGTAACAACCCTTCCTCTCCCACCCCCCCAATCCCCCCCAAAAAATATTTTTATATGGCTCTGGACTTGTTTGTGTAAAATATTGAAGTATAGCATTCGATCTTTGTAATTTTTAACCATACATGCAGGTATGATAAATAACTAAGAAAATATAATGATGTTCAGAATACCGGTGGTGTGATAACTTTAAAAACATATCAGTAGACAGAGGTATAATAAGAGCTCACAGTTTGGGAGTCCTGAATCCCTCTGTGGTTAGAAAGATGGGGTGAAAAAAACTCCAGACATCCCACTAATAATTATGGTACATATATAAAGAGAACATATCACCCAGTTTTTATGAGGCTTCTTGCATTATCCTATTAACAAGAAGTTCCTGGACTGATTTTGTGCCTGTGCTCTCAATAAGCTAGGTGGCGCAAAGATGCCTTAGACGTTCCCAAATACTTTCATAGCCTTAGCATAGTCATGTTTTTAATGTTAAGGTAGGAAAATGTAGAGCCATTTAATATCCAGTCCCCTATTTTTTTCTTGTCTTATAAAAGCTGATAATATTAATTCTTCTTAAATATAATTTTTATTACCTACTTAATTAAGCTTTTGAATTTAGTTTACTGGCAATAACAGTAATAGGAGTCTGAGTTTGTGCTGTGATAGTCGCGCTGCTACTGCCTTGGCCTCATTGCAGCATCTCTCCATCAGGAGCAGACCATGTTTTGGGGCACATATGCACACAAACTCCAAAGGTCATTCATTACTGTTGTTACATCTAATATATATATTGAAGCCACAAAAGTGGAGAACTGCTTGAAGCATATCTTGTAAATAGAGTAGAACAACTGAGCCAAACCCTTTTGACATATATGTAGTATACTCCACTTGTGTCTTGGTAAAAATTCTCTTATACAAAGCAATAATGTCAGGAGTTCTTAGCAGGAGATGTTTGAGGATTGTTGCAAACCAGTGTGGAAATGACAGGCAGTTCTCATATGTTAGTTTGTCAATAGGCACTCTATTGTGATTCACAATCAGTCTTTTAAATATGGTAGTGATATGCTAGTCTATATGCTAGTGATTTCTGGCAAGCATGCATTCTTTTGTATAAATAATAAAAAATTACCATTCTATGTATTCATTGGCTGTCTTTACTAGTAGCTCATGGTATGTGTAACTGTATTAATTTCATTAGGAAATAGAAGTCAAAATGAAACTCTCTTACTGTTTTATAGACGGTAGACTAACAATACATCTAGAAGCATCAGATTGAGTGTTTCTAATTTAGGTAAGAAATATTTGAAAACAAGTAACATGATTTTTCTTGAAAATGTACTACATGTATTCCTAGGGGAACAAGATGTAATTTAAGCGCATACCCATCGGCTATGGTTAATATATTTTAGATATTTTTAGTTTCTTTAAATTTAATATAAAACTCTTTCAGGTGTTAGTTTTAGGGATTTTAGTTTATATTAATATTTTTAGATTAGCAAAATGAATAGAAAAGGACGGAACAATAAATAACATTACACTAATATATTCACAGAAGTATTTTTAATAACAACGATTACTTAATAGAACTTATCTAGAATTTTTAATAAGGCAAAGTCATTATTGGAAATCATGAAATTAAAGTAATTAGAAAGGAAACTTGTTCAAAGAATCTGTTTCAAAAAATTTCCAGTGAAATTCAGTAATGACAGGTAAGTATCTGATCAGCCTAGTCTTGTGTATCCAGCAGGGTGAGGAATCTGACAGCTTATTGACTCTTACTGATGTAGGGTGTGGCAATTAGTCTGTATCTGTAAAGATTAGTGGGTATGTTCATCAGTAGACAGTAGCATCATGGGGTCTTTGACATTGTAAACAAACACACTGCTATGCTAGCTCTAAGGTTTTTAAACTTCAGCAGTATATAAGCTTTAAGTTTGCTTAACCCAGAGTGATTTTGATATTTGATGCTGTGTTTTTCTAAGAAAATAATGAGCTAACTTGTTTTCTAAGCGAAAGACATATTATTAAATGTGTATGCATAGTAGCATGACTGACCCATTCACACTGCCAGTAACTGGGTTACAGCTACAAAAAAGGAACTGGGGTCCACAATATTCCACAGTTTGCTAAAAACTTCCAGATTCCATTACATGCTCAGGTGTTGTTTCCAAAACTATTAGGTTCCCAGAGTCAAGACTAATCACCCAGGTTTGTGAATTCCCCTTTCTGAAAATCTGTTCAAGGTACTTAGAAAAGACAAGAAAACATAGGAATTGCACTCTGGTTTGTGATTTCAATGAAAGTGCAGAGATGATAATGGACAGAATTTGAGATGTATGCCTGCAAGTTTAAAACACAGGAAATTTTCAATTAATTATGAATGAGATAAAAACTAGTAATAAAAAGCAGTTTAGGTCTGCCAGGGTTTATTTACTCTTATGTGCAGTCTTCTTGGATCAGTTTGTAGTGTAGCTACTTTGGGCAGTGCTTGAGCTCATAAATCTTGATAAATCTGTGTTGTTCTATGCAGAACTATTGAGTATCTGTTCTCTGTGCTCTAAATGCTGAAGAGCATAACAGCTTGTTTCGGGTGCACAACTTGAGTGGATGTTCTTGTTCTGATGCAAATTGTTATTGAGAATGTGATTTATCAAACCAAGATTTACAAAAACGAATATATTTTTAGCATGGCTATGTTTTAACAATGATCTTTATAATTATGTTTTGTAAATAATCTCTCCCTACCGTTATTTGTGTAGTAGAAGGCTTTTATGCTGGACTTTTTCCAATAAAAAAAAGACTCAAGAGTTAGATGTGGGTGTTTTAAATGTATCTTGAATAGCAATGGTACTGCAGTTCAGAACTGTCGATCAATAAATAATGACTCCTAGTCATCAGAAGTGAAGCAAGCAAGTGTAGCCTGCTTCTCATGGTGAAAGACAATTCCAGTAATTGTTCTGAAACCCTGTGCTCTTTTCTGCTTTATTAAAGAGTCAGTTGAAAAAGTATCCAGTGTGTACTATAAAGTTAACAATACCGAAAGATTCTGTCTAAATTCTACCAGTCTCCTGCTGAAACTTTTTCTTAGAAGAAATTTGATCTGCAATTGTTTTAAATTTAAACTGGTTTTCCCACTTAGTGCTCTGGTCACTTTTTTTTTTTTTTTTTTAACAATTTCATTTCAGATTAAAGAGACAGAAGAAAGTGAGCTCAGGATTTGGGATCAGACAAAGTTCCTTGTATGTTGCTGGAGACTCCACCAAGACAGTGAGTGAAGACGCGAGAAACTATCAAACAGACCTGCAGCAACAAGGCTAAAAGTAAAGAAAAGGGACGAAGGACTTAAAGCCTTCAAAAAGACAGGAGAATAAACTGAAATAAATAAACTGAAGAAGTACTTGCAAGACATATATAGCAACACTACATGCCTTATTTCTATGTATTTCAGATTTTTAGTAAGAACCAAAGTGTTGTGTACCAACTTAGAATTTTTTAGAAGTTTATTCTTCCCTCCCAGTTGTCTTAATTGCTGTCTTCTAAAGCAAAAGATGGATTTTAATTAATCTGGCCCATAGTTTAGCTTTGGGAAAAATTAATTTAGAATGTACATGGCAAAGGCGAGAGGTTCACATCTGGTCCTGTGAAGACACTGAGTCTGAAATGGAAGTCAATGCTTTTTTTTCTTGCTTGTCACCCATCTTTTTTTTT
>VXAA01006786.1:148469-161250 GCA_013399115.1 Anseranas semipalmata | reverse complement strand
AAAAAAAAAAAAAAGTATGTAAAGAGGAAAAGTTATTTCCTATTAAATATCTGAATATTATCACTTATACATTTACCTTAAAATGTATCCCTTTTCTGTGTGTTTCTTATATTCATGACACAAAAGGAATACATAGAAATAATGCATTTCAAGTTTATTTTAATGTATATTTCACATTTTAATTTAAATTTGAATTTATTGTCCATCTAAACATTGTAAATATCACATAGGAAATAGCACGAATATATTAAGCACCAGAAATGTTCAGTCATCGTCAGACACATGAGTATATACAGGTTCTGTTTCAGAGATTCTGTGAAGTTGCTCTAATTGCTCTGCAGTATGTTTCTGTCATACATTATATCCGTATAAACAGAAAAACTTCCATTTTTGAGAGTTCTATGTTATAGTTAAATCTAACAATATTTCTTCTCCCACTAATACACTGCATGCTCATTCTAAGCCTGCTTCAGCAACCATGTGATCTCCTCTTCAGTTTCTCATGAAATTTACATAGGGCCATAGGAAAAGAAATAATTATTTCTATAATTGGTAACAGAGCCATAGACTTTTTTTTTTTTTTTTTTTTTTTTTTTGTGTGAAGACAATGTGTCTATAGATAAAATTTGCTTAGATTTGAGTGGAGGTTGGTCAAGTTCACAGACGGAAAACATTAAAGATTATTAATTACATAAGAATCATTTTCTTTTGCCCAGGAATTCCCTGAGCTGCTGGAGTTGGAGGCTGGGATCAGCCAGCAGACTTCACATGTTCTTTACCTTGCTTTACCCGAGCACCTGCTTTTGGCCACTGCTGGAGGTGGGATGCTGAAACAGAAGGATCTTTGGTTTGAGTCTTATCTTAGGTTCTTAATCTTCTTTCATGTTTACAAACGCTGACCTAATCCCAGCCATTATCTCTCAGGTTTTGCTAAGGGTGCATGATGAAGGAATGCTGTCTTTCTCCGTTCCAGTAGCTGATACACAAGTTCACTGAAGAGGTACAGAGATACTGTGAGACAGATACTTTGTAAAGGCAGTTTAAACATTTAAAACTTACAGGAATTGAGAATAAAGTAACATTCATAATAGTTACTTTTTTTTTCTTTTTCTTTTTCTTTTTTTTTAATCCAAACTTCTTCCCTTCCTTAGCTTTCTGGTTCATCGTTTTACATTACACAAAAGAATACCAACTCTGGTCACATATTGTGAAATGAAGCACTGACTTTCTGTAAAACTCCATCTGCTTTTGCTATGCCAGCATTTTCATGACACCCCAGTGTGTAACATAGCAGTACTGAAAATGTCAGTGTGCATAATAGAAATGGAAAGTGCATAATTATTGATTTTTAAATGCTGAAACAGCCAAATGTGCTTCTATGGTTACCCTGAAGCATTTGAAAATACAGTAACGTCACACAACAACTTACCGATAAAAGCTTGTATCTTTAGATAAGCTTTAGAGACAAGCCATTTTTTTTTTCTCTGACAAACCATTAGAAATACGGGTCTTTTAGAGATAAAGCCCTAGGGTTTCAGCATTTGAGCAAAATCTCTTTAAGCTCCAAGGCTACAGCAATATCTGTGGCTAAAATCAAGACAAACAATTGTATGAGTTACTAGGAAAACTAGGGTTCTGTCATTCCCTCTCTGTATCTCCAAGCATGTAAGAAAAACAAATAATGTTTAATTGGTGCTGAAGAATATTTCTGTGGTAAGAGCTTGTCAGAGTGATATGGATATTGATGGAAGTCAAGAGCTAGAAGCCAGTTTCTGCTGCTCTGACATGCACTTCTGTATAAAACTTTAGTATGTGTTTGTCCTTCACTTCACTGTATTATAATACCCAGTTGGTGTGATATACCTGGCTAGTCATGGTGGCAATAAATAGATCATCAGACCTATTTTAGAATTTATATTTCAGAATATCAATACAGTATTTTTTTTTTTTTTCATGAACAAACTATAGTTTCTTCAGGTGTAGTTAATATGCACATCTATCCTACGCACTTCTTTGTAACCACTTTATTGACCATATTTTACTTTCAGGTGCCTTCTTCTTAGTGGTGGTATTTAAGTTTTGTTGCAAGACTGTGATAATCAGACAAGTTGCTTTTTTTTTTTTTTAATAATTTCTCCCTGTTCCCTGAGAAACTTCAGCTACTTCCATTAAGTGCATAAAATATTTATTTCAGCAGCTACTTACACTTCAGAGGTCTCTGTGAAGAAGCACAGCCATAAATTAGTCACTTGAAAGTAAGCCAAGACATGATGATACATGATTGCCCTGACTGTAGTTGAGAATGTCAGAAAATGTTAATTTATGACCTTTTCGTCATAATACTAGAATGTCTCCTGATCTTAAATATACATCTGTGATATTTGTTATATACTGGTATTTCCATCCATTCCCCTTCACATTCCGCTTTGTAGGCAGAGAAGATAGATACACATATTTGTACAGAAAAAGAGTGACTTGCCCAAGGTCACTAAGGATAAATATGGGAAAGTTGGGAAAACTCCTAACCTTAAATCTGGTTCCAAACCATTGAGCTGTTCTTCTTCATATCTCAAAGAGAATGATTGGTGCCTAAAATAGTGGATTGCTTCTAGACAAAATTCAAAAAATCTGATCTTTCTTGTTATTCTTTTTAACAGATGATGCTGTGCATATTGTATGTAAATTAGTTTAATGAACAGATTATAAACACAGAAAGTCCTACAAATAACTTTCACAACTGGCAAGTTCCATTATAACTTATTTAAAACCATAACTGTGGATATATTTAATATTGGTTAAAAACAACAACAACAACAACAACAACAACAAGAAACAAACAAACAAACAAAAAAACATTTAAATGATCAGAAAGATAACAAAGAATGATTTACATGGTCTAGTGTTTGTCTAGTAGTGTTTAGAGAAATAGTGGTTAACACTGTTATACTTCCTCCTTCCTAAATAAAGCACTACTTTTCTGAAGGTTGTCTCCACCTCCCTCTAGAGTACTTTTGCAAACACTTTTCAAGATACATGTCAAAACAATGTGTTCTTATCCCACTGTTCACTTGATAGAACAGAATACGTATTAAGAGCATGTGAACAGTCCTGAGCTTTGCCTCCAGTAGGGCAAAGTTGTGATTTATTTTTTTTTTTTCTGAAGTCTCTACCTCTTTACTCCCCAGGTTCTATTGCCTCTATGACTTCATGCCTAATCTTATCACAATTGAAGGGTCATCTCAGAGTAACCTGAACATATTTTCCTCACTTTAAGGGGAAAGAATCCTCCAATACTAAATTAAAAACACACCAGTAAGGAATTATTTCTCAGGAACTACAAAGATTCTTGGATGACTTTTGCTAATGCAGACCTTTTGTCATATGACTTCAGGAAGAAGGTAAGAAATTTCATTCAATTGAAATAAAAAATATATATATATTCATAATTTGTTTAATCTGAAACCAAAATCATCTATAAATCAGTCACTGATTTCAAGGGATGTTCTCCATATATTCAATAAATATTATTATGCTATAGAGAAGATGCGATTCAGTTGCCTGAAAAGAATCATGAATAGAATATTTTCCAGGCAATGCCATTTCAGTAGCCAGTTGATCATAATTAGAAAAGTGCTATGAATGACTGCTTATGCTGAGATTGGATAAAATAATTCTTAAGGTTATTAACATTTGAAAAGGAGAAAATGCAGATAAGAAAAGGACAAATAAAGTCATGCTACTTATATTTTAATCTTTGAGTTTTTTTTTTTGTTTGTTTGTTTTTTTTTGTGGTAAGAGATTCTAAAATGAAGAAGTATTAGCATACTATGCTAGTACATGTCCATCACTGAGCACATCAAAAGGTAGCAGTGGATTTGCTGATCTCATTAATTTAACAAAATGCTCGGGTACATGTACAGTATACAATATTTCTGTTGATAAATGAATGCTGTTCTTCCAGTCAGATAATCAATAAATATAAATGGATTCAGCAGCCAGTGTTCCACATAGCTTCTCACTGTACATCACATTACTTCACTGGTATCCACAAACAGATAGAATTTAAGAGGCACAACTCTGAGAGTTTTAAAATGGCAACATATTACTGAAGGCTACTGTAATTGTTCCCCAATATCCTATTGGCACTAATTAGATGCCAAAGAAACCATGGTAGTTAGTGCCATGGTAATTCTCTATGAAACCAAATCAGCATAAAGGAGGATCTCAGATTTCATGCTTTGAGATTTCTTCCCTTAATAGAAAAAAAAAAAGAAAAAAGAAAAAAGAAAAAAGAAAAAAGAAAAAAGAAAAAAGAAACAGTATCTTGTGTCTTTTGACGTATCTCAGATATTTATATTGAAACATCCACCTTTAAAAACAAAAACAAAAAATACCAAATGTTCCTTGACATGACTATAAATTTCTGCAGTTAATTACATATTATGTTCTTTCATTCTTGTAAGGAAATTTTATATTTTTTTAATTTTATATCTTTTTTTTTTTTTTTCTAAATATTCACAAGATGCAAAGATGCTTCTGGTAGTTTTATCAGCTCTACTAGAAGACACAGTTTGTCCAGCCCAATGAAGCCTAGGATGTAATTTGCTGTCATCAGCAAGTAGTGTCTGGAACATCTTTTAGAAATAGTAAATATCACTTGCAAATTCTTTCATCAACATGCACAATGTCAAATTTTTATTTTTATTTTTAGCTGCATTGTAGCTCACAATACTAACTTTGCTCTATCTCATTATTCAAAACTTGTATCATGTAATGTGTAACCAGCAACACTAACAATAAATACAAAATATGAAAGAAACTGAGTGTTTTGGATGTTTTGAAGGGAAAACATGGAATCTTATTGCAATTAATGCAGTTTTCTGGGGTCAAAATTTGATAGTTTGTTCACCAAGATCAGAATGCACCCTCTTTATTAAAAAAAAAAAAAAATGTCAAGAAGCACAAGTTAAGCTGAAAATGTATTCAGGTTAATAAGAATGCTTTATTGCTTGTTAGGTCCGTAAATCTGCTATTGCTGTTTGTCTTCATTTGTATTTGTTGCAGACACTTGTTTTGCATATTTAGGTTTAAAAGAAAGAAAAAGAAAAAAAAACTTAGATTTACAATAAACTGCAGGAATGCTTTTGAAACTTAAACAGGACTCAACATTTTAAAAAAAGCAAGCAATCAATACACAACTTAAAAAAGGGTATACAAATATGGCTTTGATTCCTTGTTGAATAATTCTTACCATACCATATATATTTATTCTCTCTGTCTTCTGCATCTGTGGTTCCAGTAATACTCTCTTTACTTTTTGATATTGATCACCACACTGGACTAAGGTTGGTAACAGGTTGGACTGAAGGTTGGTAACATCAACATTAACATTGTTTAAAATAATTTGCAGAAGTGATTTTATACAGGATTTCTAATATGGCCTATTATGCATATTCATTCCAAACCAATGCCTATTAAAACATACTGAGTTCTATGCCACCCTAAACTGAAAACCACAGCAATGCCTTGGAGTAAAAGAGCTGGGCCTGTTTAGCCTGGAGCAGAGAAGACTGAGAGGGGATCTTATCAATGAGTACAAATATCTGAAGGGAGGGTGTCAAGAGGATGGGGCCGGACTCTTTTCAGTGGTGCCCAGCGACAGGACAAGAGGCAACGGGCACAAACTGAAACACAGGAAGTTCCGGCTGAATATGAGAAAGCATTTCTTTACTGTGAGGGTGACAGAGCACTGGGACAGGCTGCCCAGAGAGGTTGTGGAGTCTCCTTCTCTGGAGATATTCAAAACCTGCCTGGATGCCATCCTGCACAACGTGCTCTAGGTGCCCCTGCTTGGCAGGGGGGTTGGACTGGATGATATCCAGAGGTCCCTTCCAACCTCAACCATTCTGTGATTCTGTGATTCTGTAGGTCCTCCTTACAAATCACAACAAAATACTATTACAATTGCTTCTGATAACTAAATAATAGTACTTCAGATTTTGTTCTCTGTCTACCACTCTACTAAGAATTTAGAAGTTGCATGTAATAACATTACTGGACCATTTTAAGTAAATCAGTTTTTTGTTTGTTTGTTTGTTTGTTTTAAAGCTAAAAGTAGAAACCAAAACATTTCAAAACCATTAGTAAGAAAGTGCAAGTGACAGTTTACTGGTTTTCTCCTTATTATGAAAAATCTGGAAATTTTGAAAAAAGAAAATGAAGAAAATAAAATACCTTGTGATTTTTTTTTCCCAGAATTAACTTTGCATCAATATTTTAAATGCTTTATTATGGATTAAATCCTTCAGTCCTCCCAAATGTCTCGATAAAATTAAGTTTATTCCTTCAGAACCCTTGTCTACATAATACCTTGACCAACAGAATTTATATAAGGAAATCAGAATCAGTTTTCCATGTGTCTTTTCTTGAATTTAAAGTTTTTCTGTGTCTGTATTTACTATTAGGTACTTATTTCAAAGCTAATCTGAGTCCTGTGGGTATAGATTCTTCTGTGTTGAAAGTCAATAATATTCATGCATTTTGTTCTGAATGTTTCAATATTTTTTCTTTTTAGAAATATCAAAAAAAAAAATGCATGTGAGTGACCATGTGTAGCTCAGCTCCACCTGTATTACTAGACAACTTTATTAAAAATTATAATTATGGCTAGCAAGATTCTTCATGCTGTGATTAAATGCAAGGAATAAATTTCAATCACTTAAATGGAGTATTCAGATTCTGAAAGTGAGAAAGAAAAAAAAATCAGGATGGCAGAGAAAAAAGCAATTCCTGGCTAAGTCAGGTACACTTCCCTATATCTCTACACATGCTAGTTTCTAAACATGAATATTGGGAAAAGTAGAAGGGTCACATGAAAAGCACTGAAGATTGCGTTTACTATGCTGTGGAAAAAAACTTGTACTGTTATGGGTATAACCTTCTTGAAGCTGATCCTAAAGGGAAAAAAATTCTCCATTTTGCTTTAGAGCTAATGCACAGTATAACTCAAAGTCTTCTTTAATTGCCATTTCTTCAGGCCTGACTTCCCATAGTAAAACATTTCACCCACAGGAAAAGAAATATTTGGCCAGTGAAGATTTAACCATTTTCCTTAAACAGTGTCCTGTGGGAGATGCAAGGAAAGGAAAGCCTAGTTTTTTACTCTTAACTAATATTCAGACATTAAAAAGTAGAAGCTACAGCTCAAAAGACAAGTTTTCCTTACTAAATATTTTTTTTATTCTTTTTGCATCATAATTTCCTGAAACACTGTTGAATAAGCTTATTTCCTTGATTCAGCCAAAAGCAATCTTTCCCTATAATATTTTAAAATGAAAGATTCTTCTGAAGGTTAATTTCTAATTAAGCCTTAATATAGTAACCATCTAAGATATTAGTTTAAAAGCATATCACTCTAATGCAGTTAGTTAGTTAATGATTTGGAGGCTATATGAGACACATACAGCATGATCACACATCATGAAAGCTTTTTTGTGTTTAGCAAAAACAAACCAGAAAATCTTGTTTTTTAATGTGAAAATACTCTGATAGTTATAAATTAATGCACTTCTTATACATGCTAGAAAGAAAGTAACACAATTAAGAAAGCTTAATGCCCACAAGAAAATGATAAGACATATTTTCTGCTGAATTGGAGTATCATAGTGTACATAGTTCACTGCTTATATTCCTTCTTAAGGTAGCAATTCCATGATCTCTGTCCTAAACCTTTACATCTAGGATTATTGTTGACTTAACTCTTTCACTGAAAATTGTTTTAATAATATATTCATACTGAATTAAAAAAAAAAAAAAAAAAGTAGGAGTTGTACACAAATTCAAAATATCTTAAGAAAGTGGTATGGGAATACAATCTTCTGACGCACATCAAAGCCATCTGGACAAAGGTGTGACACTAAGAAAGAGGATATGGTCTAGAGACAGAATAACTCTGCTACCTTGTGGGGCATAGCACTGTAACCCTTCAGGTTAGAATAAGAAAGGCCAGGTAAGAAATAATTAAGGGCCTGGTAAACATACAAATACTTTTGAAATGTACAGCATATCGGCTCACCTCCTTTCACAGCAGCCACAGTGTACTTTCACACAATCTTGGGGATTGAATATATGTAGGACAACCTAAGGCACAGGTATCAATACTGAAAGGAAAACAAGCTGCTGGTATGTAAGGAACTCAGTAGCTATTGCTTGACCTTAGTAGCTTGACATTAGTAAAGTAAATTTGGTGAAGCCTTAGGCTGCAGTATGAACTATGCATAACCCAAACATGGTGATTAAGCAACACTGAGCAGCATTGTGTTGGGGTCTGGGTGGGGAAGATAGGATGTGCTGAGTGGGGATAGTGCTGGATGAGAGCCATACCCAGGAGACAACAGAAGACATCCTGCCCCACAACAAAGAACTGCCAATTTTAAGGAACATAATATATATGTGTCAAGAACCGATTGGACTTCAGCTGACAAAACAAAGATTGTATGGGTATAAGAACCCCGGGAAAGTCTCGAGTGGGATCTTTTCTTGGAGGTACCCAGCTTGAGCTGATATATGAGTACCGTTAAATTCTCGCTGCTTTAAATAAGAGTTGACTCTGTGAGTGAATTCCAGATGCCTGGGGAGATGCAAAGTTCTGTGGCAAAATTTTTTAAAGATATAAAAATATATGGAAATTAAGAGAACTACTCAAAGGTACTCAAAATTCACCATAGAGAGCCCATCAAAATCATCTTTGCTAACAATAAGTTTCACTGAAAAAAAAAAATCTTACTGATATTTGAATCCATAAAAGTGGCTGAAGATAAATTTTAACTACTTCTAATAATCAGATATTTTAAAATTATCATGTGCATAGCTTCTCAATGCATAAAGGTTTTTAGTAAAATACTAGTTTTTGAAAAAAATTGTTTATTTACTAACTTTTATTGTTTTATTGTTTTATTGTCAAACGAGACAATTGAAAAGGTCTTATTAATAGATTTCTTCTAGTACCGGTCTTGTGATCTATCTTGTTTTATAGATTTGTTAATGGTTTTGGCACAAAATCTACAGTATGCTTATAAAATACTGGCAAAACAAAGACAATATTGTTTGAGCAAAACAGGCATATCATATAGACATGAAAGAGATCTGAAGAAACGGATGAATTTAAGTAATACAAATGGAAAGAAATAAAGCAGTACAAAATCCAAATTTATGTATTTAGGAACTAATCATGTTCTCCTAAATCTTCTGACATATGCAGTCTGAAATGCCAAGGGCAAGGAATCCACCAACAGGTTTCAGAAGCTCTTTGCTGTTCATAGAGAAAGTAGCAATGATGGCACTGGAGGATTTGAGATCTGGAATATTATGTAAAATGCTGTTTGCCAATGTTCAGGAAAATTGGATTCAAATTGGAAAGTTACAGTCAAGGGCTACTAAGAAGGGTAGAGGAATGAAGAAACTTTCAAGTGACTGGAATAGCTTGTCTTGTTTCCTCCCAGTGAACAAAGCCAAAGGGAACCAATCATAGACTCATAGATTCATAAACCTATAGACTCATAGACTCATAGAATCATTGAATGGATTGGGTTGGAAGGGAAAGATCATCTGGTTCCAACCCTCTGCCATGCGCAGAGATGCCATCCACTATATCATATTGCCCAGGGCCCCATTCAACCTGGCCAGTGATGGGGCATCCACAACTTCTCTGGGCAACCTGTTTCAGTGCCTCACCACCCTCTAAGTAAAGAATTTCCTCCTAACATCTAATCTAAATCTCCCCTATTTTAATTTAAAACCATTGCCCCTTGTCCTATCATTATCTGCCCAAGTAAAGAGTCCCTCTCCATCCTTTTTATAAGCCCCCTTTAAGTCCTGAAAGGTTGCAATGAGGTGTCCCCAGAGCTTTCTCTTCTCCAGGCTGAACATCCCCAGCGCTCTCAGTCTTTCTTCATAGGAGAGGTGCTCCAGCCCTCTGATCATCTTCGTGGCCCTTCTCTGGACTTGCTCTAACACATCCACATCTTGTGCTGGGGGCCCAAGACCTGGATGCAGCACTCCAAGTTGGGTCTCACAAGGGCAGAGTAGCAGGGGACAATCACCTCCCTCCACCTGCTGCCCATGCCTCTGTTGACGCAGCCCAGGATGCAGCTGGCCTTCTGGGCTGCAAGCGCACAGTGCTGGCTTATGTACAGCTTTTCATCCACCAGAATGCCCAAGTCCTTCTCTGCAGGGCTGCTCTCAATGAGTTCTCCCAGTCTGTACTCATGACTGGGATTGCCCCAACCCAGGTGCAGCACCTTGCGCATAGACTTGTTCAACCTCATTCGGTTCACGTGGGTCCACTTCTCAAGCTTGTCCAGGGCCTGACTGCACCACTCAGCTTGGTGTCATCTGCAAACTTGCTGAGGGTGCACTCAACCCCACTGTCTATGTCATTGATAAAGATATTAAACAGCAAGGAGGACACAGAAGCACACTGGATGTGGGAGAAATCAACTATATAGGCCACAGAACAATGGCAGCATAATAGCACATGACCGTAAATTGAATATGAAAGATTTATCTTCACAACTAGAATGAAGTCCTTAACATTTGTTCTGAGGTCATGATAACATGACCTCATCATCATGAGTGATGAGGTGAGTGATGCCATGATTTCAGACTTTTAAGATGTTATTCACTGAATTTGAAAATGATTTAAATGAAATATAAGTACATGGTGTTTGAATAGGGAATGGGAATGTGGACCCCAAGGTCTTCTGGAGTCCTTTTTGTGAGCTTCACCTGATGCATTAAGAATGATAGAAAGTGATTGAACTGTTACAGTTATCCACCAACTGGGCTGCATGCAGCAACAGTGTGTTCCAGTTGCAATAATATAATACAACCATCCATCACATTGTTCCAGCATATCTCTTCTCCAAGGTATTTTCTCCAACAAATATTGTATCTAAACTTGCGGAATTAATGATAATAGTAAATTATACCAGAGCAACGGGAAAGCGGTACTATAAGCTTGTAACCAAATGGTGCCTATGAGTATAGTCTCTGAAATTCTGCATCCTTTGGGATATAGGTAAATTGTCTGAGTTTGTAGACTGCATGAAAGAGTTTTCTGAGACATCTGAAACACCCCTGAACCTCAGATGAGGATGAAGCATCAGACAGAGGAAACAACTGGCTCTGCTACCACCAGCTCAGTCTGCAGTTTTTGACACTGAGTTGAGCGGTACTGGCAAGGGAATAGTGTGTTGTGCCACACTAATGTCCTGGCTGCACTGTAAATCCCGGAAAAATTCTTCCATTTCATAGAGAAAAAAAGACACTTTCTGCCTTTCACAATGGGAGAATGGACTCAATTTATGTAGAATTTCTCAGTCCATAAAGCGAGAAGATTGATGACCTATCTTATGATGTGTCTATGCTTTGAAGTAACCCTAGCTAACAGACTCAGACTTAACTCCACAACATTAACATTAACATTAACATTAACATTAACATTAACATTAACATTAACATTAACATTAACATTAACATTAACAGTAACTCTTTCCAGTAACAAATGTCATCATAGTATTCAAATAAATATGATTCAAGTGTGTTTTCAAGTGACTAGAAACACAAGAGGCCTGAATTCTTTCACTAACAACAGTTTAGGGCTGACCATAGGAAAGAGTTGCCTAAATGATTTTAACTTCTGTGTCTTCATTCTACAGGTGTGAAGTACCATCAACTCTAGCTTGCCTAACAGCAAATTGACATTTGGCTTCTTAGGCAACAGCATGATAATTGATCTCTAATTGGGAACAACAGCTAAAACAGTTGGTGCTCTCTGGGAGTTCTTCAACAAATGCATTTTCATTGAAATGTTCTGCATGTTACCTACGTAATAGGTGCTGGACCTCAGCCATGCACAAGGTAGATGACAGCCATAAGCACCCCAAGCCATGAGCTATATTCTCAGTATGGGCTTTTTTCCCAAGAACTCCACAGAAAATAAATTGTTTTCTAAACTCTTACAATTTTTAATGAATTAGAATTCTGTTTTTCTGGCCAAGTGTGGTAATAATTCATATCATCTCCACTTTAAATGAGGAATTAGTCTGTTTTTTGGCACAGTGTTCCTTTCTTCACTGACAAGCAGGAATTAATCACAATGGAATAAATTAGATTATAACACTATATTTTAATACATCATTAATAAAAATCAGTATCCTTCCTTTTGACAGCAGTGTACTGCTCAATTCAAAATCTAAATTAATTTTTACACTTGTATTTCTTCAGAAATCACCCTTTTCATCCAATGTTCCTCCTTGCTTCTAAAATAATGCATTCACTTAGAGTGGTTTCACATTGGTAGCTAGCTAAGCTGCACCATGCCGTTCTCTCACTCCCCCTCTTCAACAGTGCAGGGAGAGAAAATACAATGAAAAAGGGCTCAAGGGTTTGTGGTGGTTTTACCCTGCTGGGCAGCTGAACTCCACCACAACCGTTCTCTCACTCCCCCTCCTCAAAGGAAGAGGGGGAGAAAAAAAAACTCACAGGTTGAGATAAGGATAGTTTAATTAGAAAAGAGGAAGAAAAAAACAACAAATATATATATATATGTACAAGCAAAGCCTGTGCGCAAGCACAGAGGAAAAGAGAAAACAAGTGATTCTCCCACCAACGAGCGATGCCCGGCCACGTCCTGGGACGCAGAGCCTCAGTACCCACAGTGGTTGATCGGAAGGACAGACGTCTTCACAATGAGAGCCCCCCCCTTCTCCTTCCCTTTCCC
>VXAA01006786.1:120401-139168 GCA_013399115.1 Anseranas semipalmata | reverse complement strand
GCAGCGTTAGGGACTGACCTCAGCCCCCATTCCCTTTCCCCTGCGCCGCTCGGGGGGAGGAGGTAGAAGAGGGTGGGTGGGGGAAGGTGTTGGTAGTTTGCTTGTAGTTTCTCACTGCTCTAGTTCGCTAGTGATAGGCAATAAATTATATTATTCTCCCTATGCTGAGTCTGTTTTGCCCATGACAATAATTGGTGAGTGATCTCCCTGTCCTAATATTAACCCTTGATCCCTTTCCATTGTATTTTCTCCCCCTTTTCCATTGAGGAGGGGGAGTGAGAGTAGTCATGGTGGAGTTTAGCTGCCCAGCAGGGCACACATCTCTCTAAATCAAACATGCCAGAGGCCACTTGTGCAGGGTTGTGAGGCCAAATAAGATGGCATTGCTTGCAGCCAGGTGCCCACAGTCTCTCCCTCTCAGCTCCTCCTGGCTCTGGCTCCTCCTGGATGGGATCTGGGCAATGCCTTGGGGCATTCTGGGTGTCACCAGCCAAGCCTCCACTGGGAGCATGCTGAAAACAGCAGCATGGAAATGATCCCATGCTGTTATCTGTTTTATTTAATGGTAAAACCAGAAATCAGGGGGGACAACAGTATTACATCCTATTCACCTTCTATTAATGAGAGTTCAGTGTTCCCCTGACAGGAAATCAGTCTCCCTGGAGAGAAGGAGCTGGTCGTGGATTGATTTCTGAAATGCTCTCAAGCTTCTAGAATCTAAGAGGAGATGGAAAACTGATTTGTGTTTCGCATGCTGCATTCATTTGTGGAGCATGTCCTCAGCTGGAGTAATCTAGTATTTCTCCTTTACAGTAATGTGTATGAAGTCTGATTTACATTAGGCTTTTGCAATATAATTCTCTTTTAAATCCCAAGACCATGTGAGACATATTGCTATTCCTTACTTACTTTTGGCATGAACACTTAAGGCTCTTGAAACCTGTTTCTTAACTCAGAACTTAATGGTTTCCTCTCTGCCCTGTGCATGACCTCTTTTCTGAATATCCCAATGAAGAAGGATAGCATTTTCATGGCAGGAAGCAGAAGGTATAGCTCTATTCCACTGTCTCTGCTACATTAATTAAATATGATTAAACAGATGGCAAGGTTTCACTGTAAAAATGATCATTCCTGAGAGAAACAGAATAATGAGAGTCTCTTTTAGCAGATAACCAGGTTAAGTTTGAATATTCAGGAAACACCATGTAGACTGCATAAAGCCAATATTTGTAGTATTTGTCGGCTCACTATTTGATTTATCCTTCACTGGTAAACTTCAGTTTACAGGTTCTTAAAAAGATTTCAAAAATTATATTAATTGTGAAGACTGCTTCAGTCCCTTGAAACTGAAACCATGAACAAGTCAATTTTGTTTATAACCCTGATCTTTCTCAAATTTGTTATGCCATGTCTATTCTGGGTCATTTGTTTAAGTCATGGACTTGTTTGGCTCTGTTATGGTTAGATAGAAATATAAAATTAATTTTTCTCTGGCCAAGTAAGCTGAACAATCCGAATTCCACAGTTCTAAAGCTCACTGAACAACAGGAAGTTAACAGTTATAAAAATTAGACCTTGATCTGTGTCAGGAGGGTAGGAATTCACATATGGATTCACACTTATGATAACTGACTTTGCGCAGCATGAAATAGGCGCCTCAGTAAAAAAATGATGACATATTGCTTTCATGCAGTCTCTGACAATGAATGAGATTCTGTGGATAATTCTCCTAGGATTTTTACCCTTTTACAAGCATAAACAAATAGTAACAGTTTATATCCTACTATCTCCATTTCAGTGACTTAAAAATACAGTGAAGTGTAAAGTCTGTTTTGTTTGTTGTTTTTTTTTTCTTTTAGCATGCAATAAGTATCTCCTTGATTGAGAAGTACCATTTATAGAAAATCTTATCTTTTTGTTCTGTTTCATCTAGAAAGAAAGGAGCAAAGATTGTAGTATTATGTATTGCCTCCTGAAAATACTGCATACAAATGTTTTTCCTCTTGAGATCATAAGATTCCAACACAGAGATACCAAGCAAACTTGAATTATCTGTCTTTAGTAAAGATCTTAGTTATTCTTTGAGTTCTTAAAAATTCTCTCCAGTTTTTATAGGGACGTGATGGATGACTAGTAACTAAAGAATGACTAAACACAATAGGAATTAGTCTTTTAGAAATGTTTGTTGAACCCCTAGGCCACAAGATTTCTTATGTATCATCATAACCTTTCTCCGTTATCCAAGCTCTGTGTGGCAGGTCACTTTGAGGAAAAAGATCCATGAATATGTAGCACAATGTTTTCTCACTATATTGAATAACTCCAAAGTCAGTCAAACTATTTTCTTCCCCTCCATTTACATAAATCTCAAAGCATGAAAAGAAATTCTAGGATCTCTTTTTTTTTGCTTATTACTATTTCTTATTTTTTTATTTTTTTAGAGTTATGCATCCAGGTGAAGAAGTACACCATCCTCCCTATTCACCTTGAGAATACGAGACTTATATATGCTCTTATATAAGAGCTCTGATTAAATGAAACATGTCTCCAAGCATAGGAAAAAAAAGAGTTTGAAGCCTCTAAGTGCTACTACCTCTAATTCATTAAACAAAGCTGTAAAGACAGCTTTAGCTATAAAGCTGTAAAGAAATGCCCCAGCAGCATTTCAGAAGAAAGTAATTTGGAAGTAACTCCAGAAGTTGGTGAATGCTGAGTATCCTTTGAGAATACCTGATGGACAGAATTCAGACTGACCAACTCCCTGTTGGGAGAACTCTGTGTTTATGAAGATTACCAGTCTGAAAATGAGCTAGGTGCTCTGTTTCTTAGTGTCTTTACAAATGGGAGAATTTGCAGAATATAGAGAGATGTGAAAATAATCTTTTACAGCATTAAATAGGAAGCATGCAATTAAGAACTGCACCCATCATTTGTGGATGGTCTTATAAACTGCTAAAAACACTTTGCTAAAGTGAAACAGGTACCTTCTTTAAGTACCCGTTTGTGTCACAGAAATTTAATTTTATCCAATAAATTTGTTATTGAAAGCTATTTCCTTAATATTATTTCTGCAGATAATGACAACCCTTATAGCAGTAGGGGATAAAGAAAAAAATTCAGAAGAAAAGAAGAAAACCACCTTATGAATGACTAAATATCACAGCCAACTTTTATAGGATTATGCCCCTATGCTTCTAAGCAAGTAAGCAGCTTTCAAGAAAGGCAACCTCTTTCTCACTGTCCACCTAGAAGAAAAGCCTCCTATGACGTTCTCTCTCTGTTTCATGTCAACTGAAATCATTCTGCTTGCAACATAAAACAGCGGTGATTTCACTCATTCAGATCAGTGTTTCTCTTGACACTATCTGCAGCTGATGGGAAACCAAAGAAAACCACTTTCTCTAGCCCCTGGCAAAACAAAAAATGGTCAAAGATAAAGGCCTTTGAGAAAGCTGTTGTCTGACAACATGGACTCCCATCAAGGGGGCACAACAAAAGTCATGTAGATATATTAGTGAGGGGAAGCTGTGTTTGAACATATAAACATTTAATTCTCTTTGATACATCTAGCTGTTCATCTTTTGCATTGACATTGTAAAGTATGGGAAAATTATTTTTCATGATTAGAAACCAGCTGGTCCAAAACCAAGCCATGAGCAATTCACAATCATTTTCAGCCATTCTACAAACAAAATATAGTTTAAGCCTTTGGGAATTTTCTGAGTGTGTGGAATTACTGAAGCAATATTTGTCAAATATCACAACTTAATCTCTTTCTTTTTCCATGGATGCTGCATCAGTGCAAATGCATTCGTTTGGATCCAGGTATCTTGACCATGCAATATCTTCTTACGTATTGCATAAACACTTCACCTTTTCTTGAAATGAATGCCACAAGTAAGCAGTATATGAAACCTAAGAGGAGAATTTTCTAACTTAAGTCTTCTGAATCATCCTCTAGAAAGACGTCTTTGGCCTGTTGGAAGTTAGAGGTTAGACAGTATGAATACTGTTGTGTGTTTAACACATTACATACTTAGAGTAGTAAAAATTTACATCCCTTTTCTTTTCTTTTCTTTTCTTTTCTTTTCTTTTCTCTTCTCTTCTCTTCTCTTCTCTTCTCTTCTCTTCTCTTCTCTTCTCTTCTCTTCTCTTCTCTTTCTTTCTTTCTTTCAGGAACAAAGAGAATGCCCTGTCAAACCAGCAAATCTCTATCAAAATCTAGACCTACATGATGTTTTAATTCCATCAATCCATCAGTTTATCTCCCAGATGTTTTAAGGTAAGACATTTGATTGCTTTTGCTATTCTTTCACCGAAAGTATGATCAATAGCAAACATGATGGATGGATAGTGCTAGACAGAGAGAGAGAGAGTGGTCATGGTTGTGAAAGATGCTAATTACATTTTGCCCGGTGGGGCAAATGTTCATTTCACAAAATTGCTAATACAAAGCAACCCTTTCACTCAATCTGCACAAATTTGAAGGCTTCTCTTCTCTGTCTTGTAGTTGTAAATATGGCACAGAACCCCCCCCAGTCTCCACAGTGTCAGAAGCTGAATGTTTCTGTTTTCAAAGCTGTTTACATCAGTCTGTGTTGAAGAAGGCTATTCACACATTTCCTTAGCCACTATCCCAACACAGTGTCCTAATAGAAATTCCCCTGTTTTTTCTACTGCTATCTATTTCCCTGTTTACTTTTCCCTTTTCTGTAGTTCAGCCTGGGGATTTTGCACAGTTCCCTAACTTTCAGCCTGTATAGAGGTATTTATGTAATTACTGTGGTTTCTACTTCATATTGCTATCAAAAAAGAAAATACTATTGTGACCACTCTCTCCCAAATATTTCTGTAGCACCATGAAATGTCTGAGAATAAAAGACAATAACATTGCTTATTCTTCTTTTGGGTTAGAATAAATCTAACATATTGTTAGGAAAAACTGTCTGTTGCAGGAAAGTCATTCATGGCTCACTGCCCTAACGTTATTCAACATGCATTGAAAGCTGTTTCAAAGGGATAAAATGACAACTATACATGAAAAATTTATTGTCTTTTTACCTGAAACACCACATCTTCTTACAGCTTTCCTCTGTTCCTTCCAAGCTGCCTATCAAAAACTGGGAGAAAGCCAACTCAAAACTGAATTTAATGAAAACAAGCAAACATACAAAAAATTGAAGAAGAAATATTTTAGACTTGGGCTCTGATTTTGATAATTGAGAAACCTTTATTTATTCATTTATTTATCATATCCTTACTTTGACAAATACATTTATGCAAATACTCAAAATAAGATGGTAGTACGTGTCATAAAAAAAAAAAAAACTTAAAAGCTTGTATAACTGAAGCATCATATGGCTATATGGTTTAATGGTTAACATTTAAAAATTCAGTTTACTTCATAATGTCATAATTGCATCTTAAAAGATTTGTGCAGCTGAGAATATATTGTTTCTGACTGTGGATTGCACATTTAAGTAGCAACACTTTTCAATGTTTTCAGGTATATTTTATATAACCTTCCTCTGAGTATAATTAAATTATAAATGCTGTAGAGAGATGTTTCAGCATAAGATATTTTTTAAAGTCTTTGAATGTTCTAGTTGCATTGTTGGCTATTGTGAAGCTCCAAAATGGGAAGTTAATATAAAAGTACCCTCTTTCATGTAGTCTCCGTTTTATGTAGTTTATTCTGGCCAGCAGTGTAGAGCAGACTGGCACGTGATGAGGAATTAAAACTCTCATATTCAACATCTGTCTCTTTTTTTTTTTTTTTCTTACAATCTGCTCCATTCTCAATTTCACTTGATGTCCTTACACATTTCCTTTCAGAAATTAGTGATTGCTTCTCTCATCATTATGCACATGGCTACTTCTTTTCGTTTCACAGACAGTGAGAAAAAAAAAAATCAGTCTTGGAGTAGATCCAATGACCTCAAAGGAAATTCTCTAAGGATACATTTGTCTCTCTATTACTTTAAATTTACTTATCATTTCCAACTGTTAATTCTGCAGCTAAAAAAAAAGCACTGTTTAAAAATCTGACATTGCCTTGTGATTTTTATACTAGGGCCTTTGGAGGAAGAGCCACTGTCTCTCCAGTTTTTGTTGCTCTTTTTCAAAGTATTCTTGGTCCCACACAACGCCAGCATTTCATAGTTGTGAGTGCTGCTTTTTCTAATAGCTTGTTTAGGCTTGCCATTGTCTCTTGGAAAGTATCAGGCAACTGGAAAAGTAAAATGTCACATTGGCAACAAAATAGTTACTCAACAGTTGTGACCTGCTGTAGTCATGACATTGTCATATGGCAGCAATGCCATATGATGGATGATTCTATGGGTGCTGTTCCATGCATACATACCTTTGGTTCTCTTGATTCATCCCTTTCCTTCCTCTCTTGCTTGAGCTCAGACAATGCTCTGTCTTCAGAAGTGGAAATCCTTTTCACGACAAAGAGCTTATAAACTGGGACTGTGAATGCATAAAGTGTAAGATCATCTCTGTAGTGCATGGCATAGGATAACAATTCTAGCAAAGCAAAAGTAATTGTGATATTTTATAGCGCCTAGCAATGAAATCATTATTACAATTTTGAAAAGAGAAAAAATAAAAACAAAGCAAGTATGACAGAAAATATAGGATGTAAACAATCACATAAGCAGCAGAAACCATAGAGTTTCTCCACAGTGTTCTAGAATGGCTTACTTTATTGTTTGCGAGCATGTCCAGGGAGTCGCTCTGATATCTGTGGATATTCTCTCTGCTGCAGAAACAAGCAAATAGGTCAGGGGAAAATCTCCCAGAAATACCGGTTCCTTGAATTCCCAAGGTCCAGATGCCAGGCAACTTCATGCCTAACCATACAGTCTAATGAACAATGTCATTGATGTATTCTCAGGCAACAGATTCGTCCTCTGGCAATTTTGCATAAATGTCATGCAGATCCAGTACAGAAGTCAATACAATTACTCATTTCATAGATCCCATCTTTATATCATGCATCACAGGTTTTACATCATCTTAACCAATAGTTACCACACAATTTGATCTGAGACGAGAAGGGTCCTTTTCACAATTAGAGTATCTGGAATACATACTGAATGTTTACTTTGGTGTGTCATTTAATTAGTTCTAAATGGGATATGAGTAAAGAATAAGAAAAACCTCATTTCTATGATATGCTTTGACCCATTCCATAATATTATATCCAGAATAAATATATCTAAGTTCAAACAATAGTTGAAAGTCAACATAATTTCCAAATGTCATGAAAATATCATTTTCCTCAGAGAAAAAATTTATATAGACGCATGAATAAAACAATTGTACTTTTAACATATTTCTAATACTAATTATCATTGCTATAGCACCTAAGGCTTCCAGCTCATCTTTTTCATTTAAGAGTCTCAAAGCTCATTACTGGTTTAAGAGCCCAGACGTCTTTATGAGGTGAACAAATGCTCTATTCATTTTGTAGTGGGGATATTGGCAGAAAATTAACCTCTAGAAAAGTCTCTGAAAACTGTATCAGACTCTGTTCCTCTTCTCTTTATTTTCTGCATGTTCTACTTATCCCAGTACTATTGCTTCCAAACAGGAAACTTTTCAGCCAGTGAGAATTCAGGGATTGTATATATATATATATTTACTTAATTCACCTTTACAACTCAGTATGTATACTTATTTCTCTTTCATTCATTTTCTTGCACTTCTATTTGCATAATGACAGCACAGTTCTACCTTAATAATTTACCATAGTATGCAAACTCCCATACTCTGAATTGCAGGCAGCCAAGCAAACTACAGGGCTGTACACATTAATCAGTGTATGGCTTTCTCATTTACTCTATTGCAGTTATCTAAATCTCATAGCTCTGATTAGCTAATGGAAGAAAGGAAGAGTTTGGAGAAAACAGAGCTGGAGGGAATTGAATTTTTGAAGTTGCATATTTTCTAAGGTTTTATGGACCGCACAGGTGAGAATTATAATAGGTGAAGACTGCACAATAGTCTGGGTGAAGTCACAATTGTATACGCATTTCTAAGAATAAATATGTTGCTTAAGTCTGTAATTCATCATCATCATTCAAAATGTTCTCAGGGAAGCAGAGCTGCTTTACGATACGATAATAATTATGACATTTGACACATTGGGCCAATTTTTCCCAGTATTATAGACCGTCAGCACTCTGTTGACTCTGAAAGAATGACTTCAATCAAGAGAGAGTTTAAAGAAAGATGTCCAAGCTATGTAAGTGACTCAGAATCTCAGCTGAACTACAACTCTTAATTGTGTAGGCACATTTTCAACATGTTGGCCTGTTTGGTCTGGGAGAGATTTAGGAATAAAAATGTACGTTTGTTCTTAGGTGATTCATCCTCCACTTCAGGAGCACTGAAGGTGATATAACTGAGAGAAAATGTCACATACAATAACAAGCAAAATTCTTCATCATAAGGAGACAAATCCTGCACCAGTGACATATTTTTTTTGCTGCTGCCCAAAAACAGAAAAAAGTATAGCTAAGCACACATTTGTTTTCCAAAGTGTCTGTGGTTAATTTGGTGAATTCAGTGGATTGACAGAAAGTTTTATTATGTAGGTGCTGAACAAGCTGAAAACAAATCAAATAACTGACAAAATAGAGGATACTCTAGTTTGCAGAGGACACTTACCCATCAACTGCAGCTCCATCTATCAGTTTTATTTCAGGTCACACATAGAGTGATAGTGGGTATCTAAGAAAATGGGTATCTTTGTTTTTTTGTCACTTCTGCTCAGAGAAAACTGAATGGACTTGCGAAAAAAAAAATTCTGTCTGAACATCATCTTAATTTTAAGGTGAAAAAAGTGTTCATAATTAAAATATGCTAGATTGACATGTTAGCCAGATGTGACATATTGTTATAAATGCTTTATGTAATGGAAGAGTTAAAACATTTGAAAAAAAAAGTCAACAGTAGAAAAACCTACTGATGATATATATATATATATATATGCTTTTGGAGAAACTCTAGATGTCTCATGTAAACTAGCATAATTACAGTGAATTAATTCAGTGTGTCTCTGTGGTATTGCACCAGTTACTGGCTTGGTAAGTGACTTTTTAAAAATTGTTAGCAATTACACCTGGCAAAACAATGCCATTAACTTTCAATTCAAAAAGTATCAAATAGGAATATTTTCTTTTCAGATTTAGTTAGCCCAACACGAGGTCTCTGAGAGTTATAATTCAATTGCTTTAAGCTTCCTTTATGTTTCTTAGATCAAGTTTCACAGCATCTCCCATGATGCACGTAGCTGGAACCACCACATCCCTCAGTACATGGCTGCACTATAGAGAGATTAATGTGATATGGTTTTCTTCAGTTTGATCAGAAGAGCTGAATGGGAGCATTATGCACCTGAACCAGACCTTGGGTTTTCACATGTGTTAGAGATGCTACAAGCAGTGGCACAAGTGTTCCATACTCTAATGCATTTCTGCGAGGACACAGCATATCCTGCAGACTGCATGCAGTCTAGGAAGAAAATATATGTGCACACATAATAAAGACCATTGTTAAGACAAACACACTCTGTGGTTAAAATAAAGTTGGAAAATAAATCTTAATCTGGCATTTCCAAACTTTGGAATGCCTGACATTTTAATTTTAATCTTTTAAGGCAGGGTTGTTATATGTGTGTGGAGAATAAATCAACCTATTCAAGTTCACTGGTGAATCCGTAAGAGAGAGAAATTATGGATTCATTTCTCATATCTTTCTTGCTCACTGCCATTGGACTTCTTTTCTTGAAACATACACGATAGGCTTTTGTAGGGCGGTCAAGTGTGCTTCTTCTTTGCCTTGTCTTCAGAGCAGGCCACAGTCTGGTGGGTGGGACATGCCCTGGGGAGATGAGAGACCTGTGGCAGTGGAAGACTACAGCCAATTTACAACAAGAGTTGATTTGGCCACTAGGCTGACAAAAATTGTTTGAGCATTATATGGTGTACCTTAGCTGTGTTCAGTGTTCCCTTTCCTTTTCTCATATTGGGGTGGCTTTTACCTTGGGAATAGTGAGATTGATCACCCCCAGACCTTTATAACCCTTAATGAAATCTTTGAGCCTTATTTCCCTCCTGATAAGCACAGAGGGCTTATCTCATCAAGTTTAGCATCACCATACACCAGAACAGGTAGTATACATTGAGAGAGGAAAGCATGCTGAGTACGGATGTATTCACCAGGCAGATTTCTGGTAATACCCAAAGTTAAAGAGGGGAGCAGGAGGCAACTCAGGCAGAGCATGAAAAGTAGCACAGAGGAGAAAGTTATAAAATCTTAGCAAGCCAGCTGTCCTGTGATTGTGCCCATGAGGTAAGTGGTATAACTGTATGCTTCAAGCCTTCTACTTCTGATGAACTTGCACACCTAGTCTTTTCAGTCTTGAAGATCAGGTTTAGTTAATGCACTACAGAGTTCTTGCATTTGCCTGCCTGCACAGTTGCCCTCATTAAGGAATTTTCTGGCTATGCCCAAAGTGTTAGGGGTGGGCATTTGGCAACTCAGGCTAAGCCCAAAAGAGATGCACAGGAGAAAACAGAATATAACCATAGAATCATAGAATCATTTAGGTTGGAAAAGACCTAGAAGATCATCAAGTCCAAACATCAACCTGACCTACCAAGTCCCATCACTAAACTATGTCCCTTAGTGCCCTGTCCACACATCTCTTAAATACTCTTAAATACTCCACCACTTCCCTGGACAGCCTATTCCAATGTTTGACCACCCTCTCTGTGAAGAAATTCTTCTTAATCTAGACCTTTCCTGGCACAACTTGAAATATATAGTGGTGATCCGTTTTGTGTTTTCCAACATTACAACTAAATAATCGCATTTTATTAGTGTTACCTTTACTGTCAATGACCCATACTGCTGTTTTGTGCAATATTTTTCCTTTAAGCCTTCTCTGTGTGACATACGTGCAAATACACACACACACACACACACAAACACACCTACTGAAACAATTTCTGTTGAAATCTCTATTAGCTAAAAAGCATTGGAGCTTCCACCGTCTCATGGATTGAAGGACTGTACATTATAATTGTATACAGTTCTGAGAAAACCTATAAAGAGTTTTTACAGCAACTTTCTAGCAGCTATTTTCCAGCTATGCAAAGAAGCTAGACTTGGGGCCCAGAACCATCCTCAGTGGTTTTAATTTAATATAACATTCTCAAAATTAGGAGTTGTAAATATTTGTAATTGCCTGAAAGTTTGCAGCAGTTGAAATAAAGTACTCATTAAACCTAGTCTTCCACTCCAGTTATCTTTGTTTTTCTTTTCCCTCAGGAATCTTCATTTTCTCCTGACTAATGGAAGTAGTACTAAATTTTTGTAAGACAATTGCTATATAAAAATGTGTATGCATTTAACGTCAATTTCCTATTTTCTTCACAAGCTATCAGAAGTGATCTGAAAATTATTGTTTATATTTTTATGGAAAGATAATTTTACAGTATTAATATATTTTAATATAAAACAATTTGAATGCTTTATGCATGTGTTTACTTTTTGAAAAACAAGTAGATCCCCAGAAGATAAGCACATATATAAAAATAGTAAGATTTTGTTCTAAAGCTAATTATTTAAAGGCTCTGAAAATAAAACAGTGTAATTTGAAAAAGAATACAGCTCTTAAATACAGATTCTTACAGTTTTTGTAAAGAGAACAAGCAAAATCTTGTGCAACATATCCTTAAGCTCATATTTATAGATGTAGGACCAGAGCCATTTAATGATCTTTAAAGTTCAACCAAGAAGGGTCTAAGGGAGTAGCACATTTTCTGTTGAAAGGCTTTGGACTCAATTCATTTCCTGCTTATTAAGTCCAGAACCCTAATTTGGCACCTCACCCATTTAGATTATATGTAGATATAAACAAAAGAATAATAAATAAATAGGTACCTTAAAAAAGAATACAAAAGAACCAGCATTATCATCAGACTGGTACCTACTGTTGGCCTGAAAGAAATACTGAACTAACAATATCCTGCAGGCAGGGAAGCACTTCTTTCAAGGCTCTACTGACAACATGTCTTTCAAAAACTAAATAAAAGTCAGTTTTCAGAGCTAATGATGTTGCTGTCCCTTACTTCCCCTACATAAATTTACATATGAGAGTACCCACTCAAGAGGCCTTGATGAGGATTTCCAAAGCATCCCAGTCTACAGTTTGTGAGGAGTTTGCTCATATAGGCATACTCTGAGAAGCACATGCTCTCCTAATCTGTGAGGAGGGGAATGAATGCATCATTTCTAAATAGAGGTCAGGCTGACAAGAGTGATAGTTCAGCCTGGAGTAGGATTACGTTCTTCAGAACAGGCAAAAAGACAAGATATGAAGTGTCTGAGAACTGTAAGATAAAAACTTGCACCCCCGAACATATATGCATGTCTCCAAAGTTTGGCAGCTACTGAAAAGGGGTTATTAAAGTCAGTCTTAAAGTAACCAAAATTCGTTTAGGTGATTTTGTGGATCTGAATCCTCTTTATCCTCACCAGGATTTAGACTAAGCTTTTCTTTAAAAGCTTTGAGAAATTGAACTCTTATTACTAAGAAGAAAAGTAGTATCTCTGCTTACCCCTACAAATGGGAGAAAGTTTGCCTGAATTTGTAGTCACTACTCTTTAGTAAAGAAAGAAAGACGATTAAATCTAACAGGGAGATCTAATAAATAATACACTGGAAGAGCTGGAAATTTCACTATAGTTTCCTTGTGACAACTGTAAAGAATCCAGAAAGATCAGTTGTTTTCTGAGGCTAAGCAAGTCTAGAATAAAAGCAAGCATCAGAAAAGCACTAGTGTTTCTAATGCTACTCAGCTCCTCACAGCCACGTTTTTGCTCAGATCTTCCTTTCGCTCTTTCTTCCTGGGCTCCTGGAATATTGCACATATTATCTGTCATGATCTTTGCATAGAACTGTACAAAATCTTCTATTTAAAACTTGGGCAAATTTCCAAACTTTAAGAAGCTCTGCAGTGATCATTCGCAGAATTACTGATGGAGACTAGGTTTGTATTAGATATATTATTTAGATGACAGTTGGCTAATATTCAGGTTTGAGTGCAACTATATCATTATTCCAACCAAATATAGACCTCAGAGACTACAAACCCTAGTGTATCAAACCCTAAAACAAATAATAATAATAATAATAAGATCCTTTTCTACATGTTCTTTATAAGGAAAATATAATGCAATCACATTAATCAACAAAACCGCTGTTCTTTACAAATATCTGTGACAGACATAACAAGCTAGTGTTTACCTGCAATCTGCTTTGAGTTTTAAGGGAAAAACCTGTTGATGATGATGTTACAATGATAGCAAACTATTTTGTTTGCTAAATAAAAATAAGCTGTAAAGTGATAGATTGTTAGGATAGCAGCAAAAGTGGATTTGGGGGACAATAAAGCTTTCATCAGAGAAATAATCCAAAATGTCACCATGTCTTTGGAGAGCTTTTTTCTTTGCTGGCACATTAAAAATCATCATGGAATAGTTCTTCATAGAGGAGGTTTCTTCTACAGCTCTCTTGTCTAGTGGGAAATATTTGCAGTTTCATAGGACTACCCAAAGATGCATGTTCATTTGAACTTTCACATGGCAAAGGATTAATCCTTTTCCAAAAAGATTAATCTGGAGTAAATCAGAAACATTCTGAATTATGTAACAGTTATACAGATTGCATAACTTCAATAATTTATCTTTTGAGGTTTTTTAGACGCACAAAACAGAATGAGATTAGTGTTACTTGAAAAGCAAAATGCACCTGTTTATCAAAATTTACATTTAGTTTGTTAGCAATTGAGACTTTCCATGGATTTCATGTCTTGATTCTTTACAACTTGAAAATGAAGATTCACCAAACATTTCTGAGGGAGACAAGGCATGAAAGATCTAGAGAGCAGGGAGCAGGTCTTGCAGTTTATTAAGTTCATTAAGGCAGAAAGGGAAGTGGCAGATTTGCTACAGCCCAGATATTTATATATTATCTCATAAGAATTTAAATATTAAATATAAGATCAGTTGCTGATAAAGTGGTTATTAAGTGAATTTAAATAACAACAATAAGATGCACAGAGTAGTGATAAGTTTCTTCTTTTAACCTTTGCAAGAAATACAGTTCTGGTTTGTTAGCTAACCAGAGATATGGCTTTTGACCTGCAGAACTGATGGTCTGCTCAAAATTACTTCAAATTTTGTATGACATCTCTTGATAATCAGAGAACAGTGATGGCTTAAAGCTATTATTCCTTCTGTTTAGCTAAATCTGGTTCTGCTGGAACTGAGATTCTGCTCAAAGTCACTTTTTGATAACTTCCTAGTCAGACAAATTTTATTAATAGCATTTCATAGCTATTTTCCTCATCTGCAGCTGCTCAGAATGCTGCCCTCTGTCTAATTGCCAGTTATCCACATGAACTAAAGAACTGCAAGTTTGGGATTCAAATCTGTGTGGAGCTCTCCTTGTTGGATTTGAATTCCATGTTCTTCATTTGTGTTTGTAATGAGATGAATTTGGATTTTCATTTTAACTTTTGCTTTGTGGTTTTTTTTTTTTTTTTTGGATGTCATTTCAAGGCCCATGAATTTCAGACAGGATGTATTTTATGTCTGACCTTTAAAGCTTTACATATCTGTAAGAATTACTTTGTGGTTTCAGATAAATGATCTTGTTTTGGCCTGTATCTTTGCTTGTTAACAATTATATATGGTGGTTGGCAACACTTCTTCCACACAATTTTTCCTGGTTTTGATGCGATCCAGGTTCCATTGGATTGGATTTCTCAACTCAGGGACCATTAGCCCAGTACTGCTGACATTCACAGTTGCTTCCATAAAAGCAGCCAGAGAAGAGAACTTTTGCAAATTCAGCTTACAATCTCCAACAATGATTTAGCTCCTCGAGTCAGCAGTATCACTCCAACTCATTTCACTGGGAGTGGGGCCAGGCTGCATGTCATCAGAATTGCTTTTTCAGAGCCCAGCATTATTTAGAACAGTCTCCAGGATGTTACAAGCTCATAAGGCTTGTTAACAGCACCAGCGATAGGATCTTTGATATAATTTCTGATTAAAAGCTCTTTCTTGAATAGGACATACTGAAATGAAATGGAAATGAACTTTAATTGATTACTGACTAGCATTTGTCAATTGTCAAGATCGCAAAAGAGGAGAGAAAAAAAATCATATTTAAATTCATTTATCTCATATAAAAATGTGTAAAGCAGTCAGATGTATTGATACTACAGAAGATAAATTTCAGGTGATTTTCCCTCACTCCGAGAAATCCCTGTGTCTTAAGTAATGAAACACAAGGATGTCACAGTAGATGTGATTGATAGAGAGAGAGAGAAAAAAAAATGTTCTCTTTTTCTTTTCATAACAACAAATATTAACACATTATGCACATCAATGCATACAAAAATCGTATCATTTGGAAAATATTCTCTGCATGAAAGCTGCTTCAGCACCCAGCATTCTAAGCAGAAAAAAAAACACAAGTGGAAGAAAATCAATGTTCTTTTCATGGAGTATGATGATCTTCTGGTGTTTGCAATTAATATTCTTAGTTTACTCTTGGTTATTGCTTTTATATATTATTGCTCTGTATATAAATTATAGATCTTACCAATTCTTCTCATCAATTATCCAGTCCCTAAGCTTCTCTTCCTGGCCTTAACTTATTGCTTTGTTTAATTTCTATATAAATCTTTAACCTTTCAATCTAGGTTTTTTATTGAATATCAATCTTCTATAAAGAAAGAGGGAAAGTGAGTTCATCTTTTTCTGAAGAGAAGTAAAATGTACAAAGCATCGGAAAAGAGGTAATATTTTTAATGTATGTATTTATTTTATCAATGTTTGACATACATTAATCTATTCAGATGATATTTATCTTTTATCATTCTCATGATTCTCATCAGCATGGAATCTAAAGAGAGTGTTTGAAGAGGATTCATTAATTTTGCAATGTGCTCACAGCTCAAAGAAAGAATTTTTAAGGTCATTATTGCAACATTGATGCATTGTCTTGTGCGTCAAACTGGCAATGTTGATTAAAGATAGAGCCTCTGTTGCTTCCAATTTCTTTCTCAAATTTTTTTTTTTGTGATTTCTTTTTAAGTAATTCTCTTTCATGTTTACTTATCTTAATTGTGCAAACAGTAGAATTGGACAAGAAAGCAGATGTGGCCTACAGTTATCATTACTCACACACACACACACACACAAAAGACTTGATAAAGAGAAATTTGATGAACACTTTAGGTGTATCTCTGACTTCACAAATATGGTCATAACAAGCTTTTGCATCTTCATGGTTAGTTGACTTCTGTTAAAGACCAAGTATAAATATGAGACCAAAAAAAAGGGTTAGTATTGTTTTTTTTCCTATAATTTATGAGATTGCAACACAAAATTTTTGTAATTATTTTCAATAAACTAGCCTATTTGGGAAAGTCAAAAATTCTGTCTACGGTCTAAAATAATTCAATATTTTTTTGGAGGGGTATATTCAAATATTTATAAAAATCAAACAAATCCTATATTCAAAAATATTTGCGAAAATAAAAAATTCTGTCTATGGTCTGAAATAATTCAATAGCCTTTATATTGATCTTGAAGGACAATAAAACAACAGTAACAAAAGTGAAAATAGAAAAACAGAAGCGCATGTTCAAAAATAAAAGGCAATTTCTCACACTCGGCTATGAAAATATGGTACATAGGAAAAACTAGAGGCCAAAACCTTTCTGGGCATAATCACTGCATACAGAAATTCCAAAGGAGCAGCATTTGGAAACATCCAGATTTTATTAATTTATTTATTTATTTTACACTTTCTAGTGTGGTGCAAAAAACCTAAATGGTTTAATTCAATCTAGACTGATCTGACTCTAAGGTCATCAAGATAACCCTAGGCTTTCTGGATGACTGCACTTATGAGAGAACAGAGGACTTGGGCAAGCGTGAGCCTTTCCAGAAGCAATAGCTCCAAAAGTAGGTCCCTTCCCAAATGTTTTCAGTAGCACAAAATCTCGTGGTTTCTAACCACTATGTTTGAGTTTATTGTGCACCTTGCTACTGGACTGTCATTTTCTGGTAGCGAACTCACATACTTGGCCTCTTGACTTCATTTCTGGTACCGTATTTTTGTCACTGGCATCAGAATGGCTATTGAAAAAAACTAACCAAATGCAAACCAAAACCAAACACAGTCACGTACACCACACACACCAGGAAATAGAGATGTAAAATTTGACTTTTGGGAATAATTCCCATCATTCTCATTTCAGTTTTTATAAGACATTTCAACATTTTTTGTTCATTTAAGAAAAAGTGCTCTGTGCTTTTTACTGATAATATCTGGCTGGAACTAGTAGCTTTACAGTTTTTGCTACCACAGGCAATCTGGAAAATGTTCAGATACGTGAACCTCCACTGGCACAAGAAATGTTCACTAAACAGTTTGGTCCCCTAAATATTTTGCTGCCCTAGGCAACTACCTGCTCTGCTTGTGCATTAGAACTGGTTCTAGGAATCACTGATGCCTCACGTTTCTTCTTAGCTTGCTTTTGTGTTTGGCTCTGCACATTGTAGCTGCCTGGCCCTCTAAAATAGTGTTGCTTCAGATGGCCATCCAGTGGCCAAAAGCAGGTCCCTTCCAAAATGTTTTCAGTAGCACAAAATCTCTTGGCTTTTAATCACTAAGTTTGGTTTGTTGCCCATCTTGCAACTGGGCTTTCATTTTTTGTTAGTGAACTCATACTTAGCCTCTTAATTTCTGTCACTGCTGAACTTATATTAACCCCTCAACCATTTTTTCCCCCTTATAAGCTCTTTAATTTACTCTTTTCTTATGGTCTTCTTCCTTTCCTTTCATCCTCTGGTAGGCTATGGCTTTCTTGTCACTTAGACTGCTCTGCAATAGATGGTGTGCAGCCTGATAGCCCTTGAGCTACTGATAGTTACTGCATTTCCTTTTCTGTGTTGCAGGAAGCCACAGATTTAAACAGAGAATAAATAAAGAGCATAAAGTGTTGGTAAACTGCAAGTGCTAACATTCTTCCTTTTTTTGCTTTCAGCTCTATCCTAATCCCTAGAGCAAGACTATTATGCTACTACTTTTTAAGAAAAATGATCTAGTAATTAAACCTTCAATGTCCACTTTAGAATGCTAATTTTTCATAGCCGGTGCCAATAATTTTGCAAAGGAAAATAATTTCATTATGTTGGCATTCTGTCCATTGGCCCAGAGAACAGACTGTCCTGAAAGACCTGTGCTCCCTTTTATCATTCCAATCCTCATCTTCTGTAATTATTTTCTAACCTGGGAAACAATAGTGAGGATTTTTTTTCCTCAGTCAGTGGGTGTTAAATTGTAAAATTAGAATTGAAATGAGAACATTGCTGGAACAAAACTTAACATTGTATTACTGTACTGTTCATGTCCTTTCTTCCCACCTAATGACCCACACTTGATTTTTCAGATTTTTACATTCCGGGTTTAAAAGATCTCACATTCCTATGCAAAAATACATACTAGATTCCTCGTAGGAATGACCAGTGTAAGTAAAATATTGCCTCAGGAATGCAATGTTTTAACCTGTTTGTTATCTACTCTGCAAGCCACCAGAATATCAGATCCTCTCATCCAAAATAGAGTGATTCATTTCACCATAGACAGGTTATTTATATATATA
>VXAA01006786.1:49420-119783 GCA_013399115.1 Anseranas semipalmata | reverse complement strand
GCCAGTCACATGCAAAACAGGGCCAGTCAGTGTGCTTGTCTGGCCGAGCCCTGTGGCTGACCACCACAATCTGTCTTCTTCTATTTTCTTATTAAATCTTTTCTTAACTCTCTCTCTATGTATTCACACTCTCTCCCGTGTGTATGTGTGCTGAAGGACTACGTGCCAGCTACTGGTGGTATCTGTGTGTATGTGTGAGTGGAGGCTGGTGCCAGCTAGTGGAGCAAGTGGGGTCCTAGCATCCAGTGAGGTCTTCTATCCCCAGGCATGGGGCGGGAGCGGTGCGTGGTCCCAAACCAGCTACTGGGGGCGACTGGCGTGAGTGAGGGGAGTGCAGGACTCTGCAGCGGCAGCTGAAGCAGGGCCGGGGGTCACAGCCCACGTGCCTGGTGCCAGCTGCTGGGGGTGACGAGTTTCTGTGTCTTCCCCAAACCTGGTGTGCGTGGGGTGTGTGTGTGTATTCGCTAGCACATTGTAAGCTGGACCAGCTGGCGAGTAGCAGGGGCCTTGTGTCCAGGCTGGGGTATCAGGTGGGTGGTGGGTCCATGCTGGTACCTCCAGAGGGACTTGAGATTGCAGTGTGCATAAGGGATGAATACGTGAGTGTGCAGTGAACTTCAAGCTAGACCATCCAGTGAGTAGGTGACCTGTGAAGCAGGTATGTGGCCCAGGATCCAGGCAGGGATGCTGGGCAGACAGAGGGGCTGTGCCAGTACTTGAGGGATCTGTGAGTGCATGTGTGCTCGTCAGCCTGGAGAGTGCTTTGTATGTGTGTGCCTGCACTAGTGAACCCCTATCTCTACCAGCCAGAGGGGAGGAAGGGGACTTGGCTGTGTCTATGTTTTATGTGAGTCCTGTGGATAAGTGTTGAAGGCAGCCTGTGGCTGGGACAGAGCAGTGTGACGGGCCGTGTTGGTGTCCGGTCTGCCTGTGCGAGTCTGTATGTCTCTGGGACAGGTGCTCAGCTTTGCTACCAGTCGAACCTGCAAAGGGGAAAACGAAAGCTGCATACCCCAGCCTGGGCAGAGTGGTCCTGGGCCAGAGGAGCTGGAGGAGGCAGCAGCACTCCTTGCTTTTTACCTCCCTTTACAATGTCCAGTCTAAAGCTCTCCTGGCACAGCTTTGTGCTGTTCCCACATGTCCTATCATTGGTTACGAGGGAGAAGAGGTGCCTCCTTCTCCCTTCCCCTCCTCAGGAAGTTGTGGAGAGCAAGAGGCTGCCCGTAAAAATGGATGGGCATATTATGGCCTTACTGAAAGTATTTTTGCCTCTCTACTTTCAGTACCTACAGTAATGGTTGTTTCCTGAGTATTTCTGAGGCTTTCTTTAGATTATACTATGCACATACTATTATACTATGTAGAGCAAGAACAGGGATAGAGACAACAATACTGCTGGTCCTTGACACAGGAACATGGTTCAAAAGATGGGGAGGGGCAAAAAGAAAGCTTAAAAAGTTCTTACGGTAATTGCAGGGCCACAGAAAATCCTTATGGAGTGGGCTGACTAAAATGAGATCAATTGGAATTGTGAGATGAATCTGTCTTGATTTCTTCCTCATAGTGAGATCCTGAAAAAGATCAAAGGGCATAATTAAGCACAAAAATACAATTAACTTTATAGAAGAGAGAAGATTCAAAGGAAGAGAAGTCAGACTAGAAAAAAAAAAATAAAAAGAACTTTATAAATAGTAAACTACAACAAATATGTTAGTTTCTACTGATCCACAGGAAGTCCCTACTGTCACTTTTGAGATCTTCCTGGCATCTCTCTGTTCTCAGCAGTTTCTCCTTTTGCTGCAAGCTTTCAGCTCCTTGCTTCAGCTCCTTCTGTCTCAGACTTTACAGTCCCAAAGCTTTTCTCCCAGAGATTATTCAATTTCTTCGAAGAAAGGACAAGCCTCCATCTTTCTTGGGGAGTTCCACCAGGCCAAGTTGTTCCCTTTTTACAGGAACATGGAAATATAGAATAAATACAGAGTAAATTTCCATCACAGGTTATAAAATAAGTTCTCTATTCCCAAACTGTAGAGAAGCTATCCCAAATTCTGGTATGCCATGACCTTTGCACTGGAGAAATTCAGCTCAGTTCCTTGTGATTACCAAAAGGAGAGTTTTTGCACTTGACCTCTGGGTCAACCCACTTCATATAGGAAAAAAATGCATGTATTTTTCTATATTCATCCATGTTTTAGAATTACATTCTACTTTTCAGTAAGTAAATAATCTCAGTATGTGTTGCTGGGCTGTTCTTTTTAAACAATATATATGCATACACATGCATGTATGTATGCATAAATGGATATGTAAATATATATATATAATATAGTAAAAAATATATTCCATCCATCTGCCTTCAATTCCAGTAGTAACAGTGTCTTTTTGAACTCCTGACCCTGTGCCCGGCACTGATTGAACGTCCTGTAGTTCCAGTTTCAGTGCTACTCCATCATGTCTTGGCTACAAATCAAACAACACCCATTATATTTTAAAGTACTCATACAAAGTTTAAAAAAGGCTAAAGGTGACATTTTGGCCTTGAGGCTTTCTTCATATTGTTGGAATATAGAGCGTATTTTCTTTCTTATTGCCTGAAGAAAAATTTCTGCATGGCAAGGACAAAAATCAACATTTTTGTGTATACTGATCTCTGTACAGGAGTAGGCTGGCTGTATTCACAGTGGACACCACTACTGCCTATGGCCAATGGTATGTTTTGAGTTCATTCAGCATGGATCCATGTACTGTGCTCATGGTATGATATAGCAAGCTCTTTTCCACTTGCTTGGATCCTCCTTAATATTGTTCATTTGAAAGAACAGAAGCTAATGTCCCTTACCCTTTTGGATTATATTTAGGTTTATAAGCTTGGCTGCGGTTGTCTCCTCTCCTCTCCTCTCCTCTCCTCTCCTCTCCGTCTCTAAGGTCTGTATAGTAGGCTATATAAACAATATATGTACTTGTTACTGCTAAATCGCCTCTTCCTCTCACTCCTCTCTCCTCTTTTTTTTTCTTTCACTCTTATACTTGTTGTACATGCTCAAAGACTAGTTACTACTCCCAGTTTGGAAATTTTAAATTTAACTTTGAGCTGAAAGAAGGAAAATATCTAAACAGATGTCAAGTTAGAGATTTATAGCCATTTACAGCATTTATTGCACTGACATAAGGTTCCAAGGGCCCCAAGTTGTCAGCAGAACTAGAAAGGATTCGTTATTTTGTCAGTAGGCTACTACATCTAACTTTAATAAAAACAAGATTCTGAAGAGCTGATGCAAATGTGAGTAGACGAATTCCCTTGATCTACCTCCCTCTTACGTACTTTTCTGAAAGAACTGCTGAGCTTTCACTTCTAGGATGAGGCTCAAGTTTACCCTTCCTATCCAAAGTTTTGTACTGTTTATGCAATTCCTTGAAGCAACTTGTTTGCTTGTGTTCCCTTCCCACTTCCACCCCCAATTTTTTCCTGTTATACAGCTCCTTTCCTTTGGCAGATAAAATTTTCTCTGTTTTGATGTGAGAAGTTCTAGGTTCAGAAAGATTTGATAGAGTGATTTACACAAATATATCTGTCTTTCTGTTTATAAAGAGTTCATGAAGAAATGTTTGTAAATAATTAACCAGAAGAATCATGCTGTAGCATTAAATCAAATCTTAAAGAGTAATCAAGACCAGGTACCTATTCTGTGCAACCAGATTAATTAGATGTAAGCCTGAATTCTGATAGGCTTTTGAAGGAATAAGCAGGAAATTTAGCTTATTGGAAGTTTACATTGCTTTATTTAGAATGTCTTCCAAACTCAGGGTGTTTGAAGATAACTTTTAACAAAACAAGTTGGTGTTGCTGCCCTTTAGTTCATTAAATTGTCTCCTGATAAACTTATATTTGTGTTGTCTGGACTATGAAAACAGTTAAGAGTATAATTCAGGCTTTGGTTCTACCCGCATTCTGACAGCAATCCCTACCTTGCACTGCATGACATACATATGTCATGACAATACTAGTGGCAGTGAGCTCCACACCAATATTCAAAACTTTCTTTTAAGCACTATTTTTTGCTAAGTTAAATAGCAGTGGACAATTCACAAATTGCAGATGGATAACTATTTTTTTTTTCTTTTACAGATGTCAGGCTCTTTCAAGTGTACCTTAAACCTGTATATTGTAAATCTGACTGCCTGCATTTCCCTTAACAGTGGAACTGCACAGCTTTACTACTAATTAAATGAGTAGATGCATTGGACTATCTTTTCATAAACATGTTAACTTTTCTAGTGCATATAAACTTTTTTCTTTTTTCCCTCTACAACTTTATGAATAATGAAGTGATTAAAATGACTACAGGACAGGTTCTGAATAGACCAGTATTGTATTGTTTTCACAAGTAGCACGTAGCATAAAACTATAAAACAATAAGCTCTTTTCTTTACTTTTCCCCAGAAAGCTTTCTTACATTCCCTTTAGCCCACTTATTTTCGTCTTCATACTGAAGTGAGCAGATTGCTCATTGCAATATCTGTCTACATTTTCCCTCATCATTTAAGCTTAGTGACTTTCTTCCCCCTTGCTGCCTAAAATTGCACTTTTCAAGTTCGGTTTGTACTTGTATCCCTTGCTTAGTCTGGAAAAAGCAAACTTTGCTAGCCTAGGGAATATCAGTCTAGGGTTGGACATCCCAGTGTTCCCCCACAACCTCAGCATTATTGATTTCAGCATCTTCCTTCTTTCAGCTGTTATGTTTCCTGCTGAATTCCTTGGTCCCTTTTCCATCAGTTTAATTTTGGATGTCAGCAGTATATTATTATTAAGTTAAACTAAAGAGCATATAGGTTCTATCACAGTAATCTTACAGTAAAAGACAAATGAATTTACATAGGATTTAAGTTCATTTTCATTCCTAGCATACAGGTGTGCATGTATATGTGTGTTTGTGCATTTTAAGTGTTTTTTTTAAGCTAATTTGTTTTTTAAGGGGTGTGTGTGGGGGGGTGTAATTTGACAGCAATTATTCTTCCAAATAACTTTTTGATGTTTTTTTCCTAGAGAAATGCCTTTGACTACATTCAGCAGTGAAAAGATAACACTACTTCTGCTGCATAAAACTTATTCTGAAATGCCACATAAAATCATGTAGCTAAACTACTGGAAAGAATCTAATTACAGCTTTTAAAATAATTTTCACAGATTGTGTTCCATTGAAATATATATATATATATTTGTTGTTGTTTAATACACCTTCAAAGGATACTGGTTTTTATGGAAGTTTCTTTGGGTTGTTTTATCAGATCCAAATGAGGCTAAGAAAATGAATCTCTCCTCTCTTTCCCCTCTGTGTTGTAAGGTTTTTTTCTATTTACTTATTTTCCTTTGTAACTGAAAGCAGCTGGCTGAAATCTGGGTTCAGGGTTCAGATCTTTGTCACATATCTGATGAAGACAGGCCTCAAATTCATAGAAGCAATCATCTTCTCCAGGTTAAACACTGATGGAGCTCCTTGATTCTGTGAAAATTTCAAAAAGATTGACCACTGAAAGCAAGGCATCATTGCAGTTTTCCAACCAGCAGCTCACAGAGGAAATTAGTAGCATCATGCTTTCCTATCCGTATAACAAACATTTCCCTACTACACCAGACTGCAATAAGGATACATTAAATATTGCAGAGTTGCATGTAATAGAGAAGTCTATATTTAGTTATTATTTCTCGAGTTGTTGCTAGAAAACTGTATTTGAAACAGTAACAGATAGTCAGCATTCCTGCAGGATCAAGCCAGCAAGCCACCATCAGGTTAGGAAACACCAACCATGCATCATTCCAAACACATCCATAAGCATGACTCTTACATAATCCCAGCTGATGCTAATGCCCTTCCCCTTCCTTGGAGATATTTATCTGTCCTGGTCGCATGAAATTTCACTATGAATTTCAAAATATATTTCCAGATATACAGAACACACATGGAGCCAAGGTAAAGGAGCTAGTGAGGCAGAAGAAGTAATTTCTGTCACTGTCCCCAAATGACCCTAAAACAAAAACAAAAACAAAAACAAAAAAACTTGTACCAGAAAAACACAGAGATAAGGAATCTCAGCAAAATGAACTTTATTTTTTAAAGATAAATGCTACAAATTAAAATTTCTCACAACTTTATAATAAGCTCTGCAGGTTCACAAATATTTAGTTTCTAGCACAGTGATCACTGGAGGCATGTCACTGACAACAACGTATAGCTCCTGTTGCTAAACACTGTGATTTACATGAGCATATATTATACCGGGCTTGAAGGGAGAACAATAAACAAGAAGGAATCAGTAGAGCAGTGGTAGAATTGAAAAAGGCAAAAACTGTTTCACAGGAACAGTAAACGGATGTCCAGTCCTCAGATTTCCAACAATCCTAGGTTTAAGCTATGCCTATGTACCGAAGGTGCTTAGGTCATTTCCTATTTTTTTTTTTTTTTGCTTGTTTAATTAGCATTATGGAAGTATTACTCATGCTCACACAAAGTGGTTGTGGAGCTAGTAAAGTTTTACAGTGGTTCAAGAAGTAATCTCATTTTCCATTATTTTTTTTTTTTTTCAGAATCCAACTGCAATTTTCTAAACAACTGCAAATTTCTAAGGTATTGTAAATACCTATCTCACAGCAGCTAGTCCATATATATGAATATTATCGCTATTAACCATAACAGTACCAAATCTAAAACTCAGTAAAATTCAGTAAACTCTCAACCTAAAGTTCAGAAGGTCCAAAAAATATTAAAAAACAAATAAACAAACATAAATAATGTGTTAAATAAAACACTAAAATTTAAAAAAAAGGTGTCTTCTTTCTTTGCTCACAAAGGTCTTTGTACAAGCAAGAATTAAGAAGTAACTAAAGCTGATCAATACTGCAACTGTCTTTTTCCCTGTGGGAATTAAAATACTATCAAGCCCATTTCACATCTGATCTACAATGGCAACAAATGGCAACATGAATTTCAAATCTTATGCTATTAGGGTTAAAACAATATCAACTAGCTTCTTCAGAAGAGGGGCTAAGACCCCCATTCTTCTAGTACACGAATCATGTTAAAGAGTTGTCACTTTCCTTTATAGTTATAAAGGAGGACTTAGATAATTTTCAGGTTTTCAACTCTAATTTTCAGTATGTGCTTTCAGTGGAGTCCAGTGTGGAACTAATAATTGAATTTGTCTCAAAGTATTAGTCACTGACTTTGCATCAATGATAGGAAAATTAGTACTTTTTCTCAACACTATATTCATCCCATTGTTAAGAGTCTTGCTGATGTAAATGCTGCTCACTCCAGCTATATGACATTATATTAAAATGTTTGAAGCTCTATTTTCACCACTGGTACCAATGAGATAGACAAATTATGATAGATAAATAACTATTAAAATTAACACAATAGGTAAAGCCGAAGTTTTTAGATTAAAGGAATATCTTTCTCTAAATTCATGTTAAAATTCATATATTTTTTTTTCAGTTCCAGATGCCATGAAGTTTCTTTGAACATTTCCTGACCTAAATGATTCTTTCTTTCTTCACAGACACAACTGCTATTGATTTATTTTTTGAGAGCAAACAAAGAGGAAGCAAGCATTTCAACTGCTGCAGTTGCAGACAGCATAAGACTTTGTTCAACAACTGATTAAGGAAAAGTAGTTAAGAAGTAGCCAGGTTTTGTTTACTAAGTTGAAAAATAAATAGAGTACATTTAAATTGTTCTTTCATTGGCCTTCATGTCAGATCCCACAGACAATGGATGAGTAGTCCCTGTCCACACTCATTCGCTCACACAGAGCAAGCTCCAGAGCACACGAACGAGTTCTGAATTATTGCACTGTTCATTTAATGGCTGTGTATCTGACCTAGTCCTTCTGAAAAGGAGAAGGACTTTTTTCATTCCTGCTAAAGTCAAAAGATCCAGGCTTTGTTTGCTTGCTTGTTTGTTTGTTTGTTTGTTTTCCACAACAGGCTGAATAACATCAGTGTACTAGGTAATGAAGCAGTTGCAGTAATGCCCATTCAACAGCTAGATTCAGCTTGGAGGAAACCGGGAGTTCCTAGAGCAAATGAGTTTGGCTGTTATGCTCTCACACAGCCTTGTTTCAAGTAGAAAGAAGAATATACATACATACATAAATACATACATATATGGAAAAACAAATGATGTAATAAATGTTTTGATCAGTGTCTGATCCCCCTGGGGGATTTCAGATGATTGGTGAGGTGCCATACAAAATGCTGGAGGAAAAATATGTAGAACATACTTTAACCTGATGGACTTAGTAGTCTAATGCACATTTTATGCTTCAGTCTCTTTATGTCATCACATTTTATACTAGTGCAGTGCCCACAACAGAATGATCTTTACCGTCTCTGAATGTCTGGGCGTGCTGTTATCTGCTCATAAATGATTTGAACTTTCATTTTTTCTCACTGCAGAACAGCATCCTTTGGCAAAGAAGCATTTATTGCACTTAATTTGTTTCCATCTCAACATACTCTGTCCATCAAATGTCATCTGTGTTTATCTGCGGTAGAAAATTAGAACTTCTCTAGCAGCAAGACAATGTTGGAATTTACCATTAGTTTGAGACTTCTGATGCTTCTATTGTAAACAAAAGAAATGAACATTGCTGGACATGTTACTGCATTTTTAATGACTGTACTTACTGAAATATATACCTCTATCAACACATGAATTAATTTGTATAGTAATAAAATCAAAATGTGACAGCCTAGACAACTACATTTTTATCTTTCACACTTGGTAACATTGCAGCAACAATAAAATTCATAATATATCATCAAGGTTAGTTTAGAGAAGTAATAAAGGGAATATCAATTCAAACTAGTATTTTCATCAACCCTTCAGTTTTATATTTCAACCTGAGTTAATAAATATATGTATTCAAAAAGCCCTTAGACACAGTCTTATAACTTAAGGTCTTTGTTGTAGTAGTTTAAAATACCAAAATTTTTAATTAGTGCATGTTTATTTATGTTCATACCTATTTATGTGTGTCTATATACATATATGTACATATATACGTATTATGAACATAGGAATACATCATATCATCTACCCTGGCAAGTGAAATTCCTGGAAACAAATTTGTAAGAGATTCACAGCTGCATCTAAAGGCTTTTGGGCATATAAAGGCCTGATGATCTAACAATGCCTTATACCTACCTACAAATATACCTGTATTTGTATCACTCATATGCTGAAAACAGATCCTATAGGGAGCAGGAAGACAAACTTATCAGCAATTTATTGTTTTATATTTTCATTTGGCCAGCAACAATTTGATATAAATTACAGTTTAAAGTTCACCCGACTTAAATATTTAGCTTAATAGAAGTGAACTATTTTCCTTTGAATATACAGCTTGAGATGGTTTGTTAAATATATGGCTGTGAGCAACACAGAGTGGTACGTTAAAACATGTTCCTTAGTATTCATAAAATTTTACTTACAGTACCTTTCAGAGCCACAACTTGTCATTATTACATTTGCTATTAACAGACTATTTCAGTGTGCTAGTCTTGGGGGATAATGACTTTTAAGGTTATGTATTCATCCTGTTGTATGCAAATCATTCTTGTAATTCCTAATCACATTCTTGGGAGATACTCATACAAATCCTTATCAAGTTAAGCATAAAGAAAGGGCGGCATAAATGGGAGGTATGTTGCAGGCACTAAAAGCCTTTATAAAGGAGTAAAAGTCAGATTTTGGTGACCAGTGGCCAGTTAGTTAATTTAGTAGTGACTCAGTTTATACATACATAAAATAGTCATGATTTTCACCAGTATTTCATCTTGGATCCAAGCCTACAGGATTGTTAAAAACATAATTAAAATAGTTTTAGAGTAACGTGTAGAAGATATCACCAAAAGGACACTGGCACAGTTTATTTGTTATTTATACTCTAGATAGTTCTTACTCTCTCATCTCTGGAAATACGTTCATTACATCATTTGGACATTCAGTACGTCCAAAACATAAAAAGAAATCAAGTGACCTTTTAGCTATTGTAAATGCCATTATGAGCTGTGATATGAACAAGAACAAAGTGAAAATTTATAGATTCAATCCTATAAATATCTAGCAGATATCCAATGCAAATAAAAGAGGGGTGGAATTTCAGAGCTCTTCACAGTGACCTGACTTTTATTCTGTCAAATGTACACATAAGTGACCTGCCCAGAGTAACTGGCAGACACAGCAACTGACTTGTCTTACAACTGACCTTCAGTTTTACTAAGCATTTGTATTTTTCATGTGTATTATCAAGAAAAAAAAAATATTGGCATTAAATCAGATACCAGAATCCTTTGCTAGACTGATAATGGTTTTTAGATAAATTTTCCAGTCACTAATTAAAAGAATACTTCCCTTCAGAGGCCTGCTTAACTGCTCATTAAGTTTATATAAAATGTCCACAAATAGGGCAGACGAACTGACTGACTACCTCTGCGAAAGGTAAAGGTTTCTGTCTCCAGTTATTCCTTGCAACACATAAGGCAGAAATCTCAGTCATATTGCCTACTGACTCATAGAAGGTCCTTTCGTCATCTCATTCAATGATAGCATAATGAGTGAATTCCATGTAATGCTAGGCATTTCTACTAGAATTATGTATACCAAAAGTCCTCCTAATAGTTGTTTTGAAATGACCATATATAAGAAGAAATTCATGAATTCTTAATCAGAGTATTTATGTGTTGTTGTTTTTTTTTTAACAAAACTGAATTTAGTGCAAATTTTTGCACATATAAGCTAGTAAATGTCTAACCCGTTAGTGTTAGAGAGACTTAAATTACATAATGTTTTGGACTTTCATTTTGGGATGCATATTTGCAAGTATGGTTGTTGTACAAGTTTCTGTATACAATAACCACATTAACGTTGCAACAGAATTGTTCCAGTTTTAGGTGTTTTTGTTTGTTTATTTGGTTGGTTGTTTTGTTTTTTTGTTTGTTTGTTTGTTTGTTTGTTGTTTTCTTTTTGTAGCTGGGTTTTAACATCACTAGGTTGGGGATAGGTGATAAGTAAAAATGTTACCAGATTCATCATCTGAGGGGGAAACAAAGAAAAAAAAAAAAAAACAGAAAGTGATTTCTTACCCTGCCTAATGGTCAGCATATTCTGTGGAAAACAGATGGACTTTGACAAAAAAAAATGAATGGCCTCTGCTGTGTCTGATATCTTTGGGGATGATATGGAATTTGTGAAATTATGCCAATCAGTAACAAAATAAGCATTTGGCTGACATTGAAGTATTTTTGAGTGAGAGGGAGAGGAGCTAGGAATGTTCCTCAACATTTTCAGACTGGCATATATAATTTCCTCCCATAAATTGCCTGTGACAAATATTTTCATTCCATCAGGATCATTACATATCTTTTTCATTTCATTGTTGTTAAACACTAATTAATCTGTAAGGAAATCCATTATCACATTTCATTTGTCAAGGACAGCAGTAAAATTTATGTATTAACACTACCAAATCCAACAAGAGGAAGTTATTAATGTTTTATCTTAATTAAAACACAATTTCAGTGCATTAGAATTCAGTATGCTACTTCTTATATCAGTGGTATTACAGTCTGTAGTGTCTGCTTGTTTCCCATTTGATATGCAATCTGAGATGAAGATTGACTATGAAAGGTACAGGACGCCACAGGCTTTACGTGGTTATAAATCTAATTGATGTCAAAATGGTCAAAGTGTTGGATAATGACTTTAGAATATTAATGAATATCTCATTAAGAAGATTAATAGTACATAAACTAGATTTTCATTTGGGCCTAATGTTGATATAGAGAAAGCACACAGAAACATGCTTAATTATCTTACTTCTCTTAATTATAAATCAATTGCAGAAAGAAAAAAAAGAAAGTGCTGTTTTTGTGCAGTAGAGAACTCATCTGGGTTAAACATTATCCCAAATATAAAAGGGAGTGATGGTAAACTTCCCCTCTCTCTCAACATGACCTTTTCACCCAAAACCTTGCTCAAGCAGGTGATAACCACAACACTGGCTCAAACGGAATTATCTGACACAATAGCCAAAGTCTAACTGAGCAAGTACCAACCAAAATATGGCTGGTATGCAAATATGACTACGAGTGAATAGTTTTACCCTATAAAGAGGGGACAGACCAAAGCCCATTGAGCTCTCCTGCACAGCAGCAAGCTGCATGCCAGGATCTCTCCTAGAGTAGGGATGCTTCTTAAGGTTAATCCTTCAGGTTAAGAGATTCCTTACCCACCACAGATCCTTGTAAGTGACAGCTTGCTCAAACTTGGCAAACCTTGCTAAACTGTATCTTGGTTTGACTGTGCACTTAATCCTTTAGACATAAACCATTGACCAAGTCTGGGACTAAGATTGGATCCAACCTCACCCACACTCCTCTGAGAAAGAGTTTGGAAAGCAAAGGGGTCCACTCTGAACCTCATGACTCAATGGGAGGGTCTCCTTAACGAGTGTGCCTGACCCTGTCCTCTATGCAGTAAATAACCAAGTGTCCCTTGCCATCAGATCTTGTTAAGCCACTGTCTTGTTTATGATTAAACTTTGTTAAATCACTATTTTATATCAATGAACATATTGCTGCTTCACTCTTGCAAGTGAAGTGTATCTCTGGCCCATGACAAAGGGAAGAGACTGAATTATTAAAACTGAAACCAAGAGAGGAGAAAATAAAAACAAAGGACAGGTCTGACTGGTTAATTCACAGGTTTTGGTCTTACTAAAATTATATTGCACTGACAGATGTCCCTGGCTGTAGTATTTTCAGTATGTTACATTGCCAGTACTCCAGAAATTCAAACAGACAATGCAGCTCTTCCCTCCCCGCACACTCCTTTTTCCATTTCTTTGTGAGGTTCTGGTGGGTTACCCAGCTCTCTAATTTTCTACTGCAACGGATTATCTCAAAGGACTTCATCTCTTCACTTGGCTGGAACCTAATTTTCAGAATTACAGGTAATGAATTATCTAACTTCTAGAAAGAGTAGGGCAAGAATGGGGATGATGGAGACAGAAGATAGTGTCACCTTCTAGAAATGGAACATGGCAGTCCAGGGCTTACAAAACTTGAAAACTAAGAAACCTGTGTGGGGGAAAACATAAAAATCAAATTAAGAAGAAGAGCTAATAAGCTGTATCCTGAATGCTATCCTTTTTACTCTTTCATTATATTATGATATTCTTTCAGCTCTCCTTCAACTCTATTTCTTCATTGCTGTTTTGGCTATTTCAGTCCTTCTCCTGAGATTTGTTCCACATGGACAGATATCCAATGATAAGACAAGGGGCAATGGGTGCAAGCTGGAACATGGGAGGTTCCACTTAAATATGAGAAGAAACTTCTTCATGGTGAGGGTGACGGAGCACTGGAACAGGCTCCCCAGAGAGGTTGTGGAGTCTCCTTCTCTGGAGACATTACAAACCCGCCTGGATGCGTTCCTGTGCAACCTGATCTAGGAACAGGCTGCCCAGAGAGGTTGTGGAGTCTCCTTCTCTGGAGACATTCAAAACCCGCCTGGACGCGTTCCTGTGCAACCTGATGTAGGTGTTCCTGCTCCGGCAGGGGCATTGGACTAGATGATCTTTGAATGTCCCTTCCAATCCCTAACATTCTGTGATTCTGTGATTCTGTAATCGGTGTTTCCATGGAGAAAGGCATCTCCACTGGAATAGGTTTCATTATAAATCTTTGACTGTAAGTACTCTTAAGGTTTTCTTAAAGTGTCTGTGAAGCAATGAAAACTTATTCTATGGATAGCTAATATCTGTAAGTGCAAACTTTATTATTCTCTGGGCGAATTTCTATTGACTTTTGTATTAGAATAATCTTTTTATTATTATATTCTTTGTGAATGTCACCTCAGCTGACCTTGTTCTAGGCAAACAGAGAAATAACATAAGAAGGCTACATCAAAGAGAAAGGAGCAATCTAAAAAAAAGTCCATCTAGCACTTGCAATTCAAAAAAACATCGATTCATTATTAAAAATAATGGAAACAGCCATAAATGTAAATTGTACTAGAGAAACACATAGCAAACTCTATGTCTAGATTTACTGCATGCAAGACTATTGCCTTGCAATTTTAGACAAGTCTAGCACTGTGGTAAGTTCAGGAAAAACACAATTACTACAGAAGGGTTTCTTGGTAAGGAGAGAAAGTCACCTGGAAGAAAATAGTTAACTGGCACCAACACCGATGGCAGAACTGATCCTCCTGCCTTCCTCAGGCAGCTGAGGTAACTGAGACTGGGCAGGTCCCCTGCCTCAGGCAGAGGTCATAAGCCTGCTTCAGGCTGAGAAGTGGAGAGGAAGTTCAGGTAATACTTCACTCCAGCAATGAAGTGGGTGATGGAAGACAGCTAAACTCTCACTTCATTTTCACAGACAAGAGAAATATACGATCAGGGCAAACCCACCAGGTTGGTATTAAAAGGCACTGACAGAAAGGCGTAGGTAGATACATGATGGTATTGAGACAGAGCAGCGTGGTGTTTGGGCAACTTGTCCCTCAGCTTGGGAAGCTGTTTAACCCTGATATAACCTCTATTGTTTAACGAAAGTGTTTTGCTCAATGAAAATCTTAATTTTCATCCTCACCATTACATTTTGTTTTCATTGCTAAGAAATCTTAAAGGAGCCTTGCTAATTGATAAAACAAACAAACAAACAACAACAAAAAATCAGGTAATATAGAGACAATGCAACAATGAATGTGAATGAATAGCAAAGTGTATAGACAAAATCAATGGGACTAACAAAGTAAATCTTACATAGGAAAGAATATTTTTTAAATTAATTGGAAAGAACTAAGGGTATCAAGGGGAAAAATAAAAGAGTTTTAGAGACTGGTCTGATGCTTCTGGCAAAGGCTGGAAATGCAAGAATGTGGGAGATATCATGGCTGAAATGTAGGTCTAAGAATAACTCTGTACGGGTCATAGATAAAATCTTCATATTAGCTAAAAGAATAACAATACGAACCACCCTAGACATAAGAGAAAAAGAAAGAAGATGATAACAAAATTTATCCAATCATCAAGATAATAATTAATAGAGGAGAAAAATGCCAGGATTTCAGAAAAAGGCAGGGAAAAAAGGCCCTTTTTTTAGGTTGGGCATGCTATTTTAGTTCAACAGAAAGGCTCGGAGATAGAAAAGTTACCAGAAGATGATTTAGACAAAAATATACTCTGATCTGAAGACCAAAAGTGGAATTAAAAATGTAAACGTATAAAGTAAATTTTAAGTAAAACAAAGATAAAGGAATATTCCTAGAAGATACGTCAGATGTTTGAAAAAAGCATAGCCATCTGTGCAACTAAGATAGGAATAGGAAAAGAAATCACTTATAAGAGCTGTAAGTGTGTGATTACTTATAAGAGATCACATTGCATAGATTAGAGAAGATGGTTCAGATTCTTCTGAAATTAAAAGGTCAAACTTATGATATTACCAAAGTAGCAGTGTTAGCTTTAGGAAAGAAGCTAAACCCAGTAAGCCCACCCAGACTACAGGAAAACAAGTGGGTTTGTTTGAAAAGCAGATCCTTCACACAGTAGCACTTTCACAGACTGTGAGAATACCTTGTTCATGATGTCAAATTATGGCTTAATCCTCTCAAGAGGAAGAGACATGAATGAATGTTGTTATCAAATTACATTCACATTCAATTGCCATCACATCTAAGTCATCTTTAAGTAAATGGGGTAATTAACAACATTGGGAAAATGCAAAACACAAAATATGCCTTCAATAAAAGTAAATCAATGATTTGTGCGTAGAAAAAAAAAAAGATAATTCCTTGGAATTTGCAATCATTAATGAATATAATGGTTTTGGAAGCTCTTTCTGCATAGATATTAACTGTCCCTTTTCCCTTTTGCTGGCTCCTGGGCTTTTAGTCCTAAAAGTACTTAGTATCTCTGTATATCTGCTATTGCTTCTTGCTCCCAAGAGGCTATTTTATCACTTTAATTCCAACTCTGAGCAGTGAAGTACTATTTCAAGTTGGTACTAACAACGTATCTTTATGGGTGCATAAGCAGCATGACATGCAGCGTTATGGAGTAATGGAGGTGACATCCATCACTCTGGAGTCTGAGGTTACAATTTGAAACCCCCAATGTGCAATAACAACATCAGGAAGTCTGGAGCATTTTCCTCACTGCAAATATTGCAGTCAATTCTCTGACCACATGAAGTTACTCAGCAGAGCAAATTGCTTTTTTTCAAGCTTTAATTCTAGCCTAACTCTTTTCTATGGCAATTATTTTCCTTATCACAATCCACAATTACTGTGAAAACATTCTTCTGAAATTGGTTTCTGTGCTGCAAAATAAGTGAAACAGTAAAGTGCTCAATTATTTTGAATAATGATGGGCATTTTTTTGAGGAAAACTTGCCACCATTTGTACAAAGATTCAGATATGTAAGTTTTCCAAATTAACTGCATGAGTTTGAAATGTGGCTATTCTACATGCATTCTGATGATGTGATCTGGTTGTCTTTCTTATCTAAGCAGTGAGGTATGCATTTCCATGCCATTTATGTTACCCACTGCACTGCAATGAACATCACCTGAAGTATAACTAGAAAAGTCTGTCAAGTGCATTTTCAAAATGGCCAGTCTTCCATGAAGAATTAGATTTTCTTCTGAGAAATAAAGGCTATTAATATACAACCGGGGGTGCTTATTAGTCAAGGAGTCATTAAAGTTTTAGATTTTAATTAGATAGAGTCTGATCCAGAAATATCTGTGCCTTGCCTACCCTTTCCCCTTCGCTAACAGAATTAAAACCTTTTGATAGGTACAAGTGTAACTGGAACTCACAGCAGGTTATGTATTCATCCTGGCCTACTGAAACAATTGTTTCTCTAACAGTTTGCATCATCACTCCTGTTACACAAAAACGCACACATGTATACTAAAAAAAAAATAAAAATAATAAAAAAAAATCTTGAGCTGTTTCCTTAGAAAATATATATGTGCAAAAGATATCAGGATTAAAAACTTCAGTGAAGCTCCAAGTCATATGTCTATCAACAGACTTTTTGTAAAGAATTTAAAAAGATGCTGGAAAAAATGTTTGAAATGTGAACGATTTACTTCTTTTCTAAGTTAATTACCCATGCTATTTGAAGCAAGATACCCGGAGACATTTCAACCATGAATTTTCACTCTCTGCTTAACTTACAGAAATAATGAAGCCTTGCGGGTTCCATGGGTCATATTCCTCTATGATCATGTAGAGAGGTGAAAAAGTACAGAGTGTTTCTTTCACAGTTTTTCCTTTGCCTGGAAGAACTGTGCTTGGCAGTGTTCACACAAGTCCCTTCTGTGGACTCCAGGGCTGGCCTAACTGCTCTCCTTCCATCACCAGAATTAAGTAGATATGAAACTCTCTTAAAGCAATGACTTCTTTTTATATTGGTCTCAGAACAGTATTAGATGTTCAAAAATCAAAAGATTAATACATTTCAAATATGAGCCTATCTGAAGATTTGTGCTTTTACGTATCAATTTACAGTAAATATATAAAAAATGGTCAATATGCTGGTCTTGGATTACTATGACAGCCCTTGGAGTTCCTAAAGTTGAAGGGAAAAGGTTTTTCCAAGATCAGCTGAAATCTCACGATATTGCAGTCTCCTTCTCTTGTTGAACATTCCTACATATGGTGGAACTGGAGATAAATTTCTAAACCTTCGCTGCACATCTTAGGTAGTGTCCATGATGCTTCTTTAGACGTGGTGTATATACTCATCATATCCTAAATTTATAGGATTATTAAATAGAATCTTGACTTTTACTTACAGTTCATGTAATTTCGTGTAAAAGGGTATAGCTTCCAATGAGACTTGTTTTTGTTATTTCAAGGAAAAAAACTATTCAAAATATGACTATTGTAATTTATTCTTGTTGGTAATTCACTTGGGATGATATAGTATTAACCCTTTACCACAGAGATGTCTTTCTCCCATTTAGATAGGTTCCATTTAGATAGGTTTAGATAGGTTTAGATAGACAGCTGCCTACCTGATGGACCCGTTAGCAGTGATGGCTTTTCTCACTTGTATCTAATGTCACAGCTTTGTTGGACCCTTGTAATCAAGTGTTGCAGTCACTTGGATACACTCAGCAGCTCCATCTCCCTTCCAGTGGCTTGTATCTGTATGTCTGAGTGCATGTGCCTTGTGATCCTAATAGTGATTAGGTGGACAGCTATCATTACAGTATAGAAATTGGTTGCTTTTTCACTTTGAGCATAGTTCCTATTAAGAGGAAATGGCCTCAAGTTGCACCAGGGGCGGTTTAGGTTGAATATTAAGAAAAATTTCTTCACTGAAAGGGTTGTGAGGCATTGGAACAGGCTGCCCAGGGAAGTGGTTGAGTCACCATCCCTGGAGGTATTCAAAAGACATTTAGATATGGTGCTTAGGGACATGGCTTAGTGGTAGACTTAGCAGTGCTAGGTTAATGGTTGGACTTGATGATCTTGGAGGTCTTTTCCAACCTAAATGATTCTGTGATTCTAAGAGCTGCTGGCATTGTGCCATTCATACCTGAATTGTCTTCCAAGACATTATAAACCTGAACTATGGTTTTTCTTTCTCCCTCACGCTGAGAATATTCTGGCCTTGTACATCTATTGAGTATTGTCTTACTACTCAGCAGTGGGTGGTATTGCTGTGTATTAATTGCTAGAAAATCTAAATGATAACATCTCTTGTTTCATGTTTTTCTTACTGACAGCCTGCGTGCACCCAGTTGTAATTATGACAATGGCATGAACGACAGCTTACTTTCTTAGGACATGTACCTTCAGAGTCATTAAAGCTATCACGAACATACTACAAATGCCTTACTCTTCTCTAGAAGTTTCTGCATCTTCGATCTTTGCATGTACTGAGTCTCTTTTTGGATCCTCCTTTTGCAGTTTCAGAATAGGGAAATAAGTACTCCAGTTTCCTACACTTCTTGCTCTATTGGCCTTATGCTGAGCATCTTTTCTATCTTTCATGTTGTTTCCTGCACTATGGGGCCATGTTGCCTGTATTATCATTTGGTATGTCTCTGTCCTGTGGTCTGAACTCCTTCCATTTCATCCTGATTATTTGTGCTGAATTACTGATTCTCACTGTTTCAATCCCTTTTATGGATAAGTCAGCTGCCCTTTTTAATTTGCATGCATGATATATGGGTTAAGCCTCTGTCTTTCAGAAATATCTCTTTGGACTGGAATCATGGATCACAAATGAGTTTTAATTAAAATTTAATTTTAAATTTTAAAATTAATCATTAAATTTAATTAATTTTAAATTTAAAATGGAATTCAAGATGTATCTTTAATTACAGAATTTTTATAATATCCACAAAGATACAGAGTTCCCATTTCTGTACCAAAAACATTTTTCTGCTTCTCAATTTCAGACAAGCATATCTTCTTATTGTTTCATTTTCTAAGTGCGAAGTATTTACTTCATGGCTGTGCCCATGTTTCAGACATAATTGCTGTCAGCAGTCTCATAGTTCATTCTTATGTATCAAACATGTGACTCCATCCTGAGTTACTCACATTCCCCATCTTATGCCTTTGTAGCACAAAATGCTTGATGCTGCTTTACATCCATGAGCCAGATGACCTATTGCTACTTCTTGTTTTTAAAAAATAAAAATAATAATAATAATAATAATGATAATAATATTAATAATAAAAGCTTCCTTTTCTTGTCTTTAATGCTGTTTGAGCTCAATAAACAGCAATACAGTTTTTGTTGTCTGGTAGCGCAGCACTATGTTTTGTCTCTATTCTTTTCTGATACACTTTTCTCAGTGCTCTTAATTGCTGCATTGTTTGCTTATTAATCAAGTTCTCTTGCTCTGAGTATCCCAAGACTGACAGCTTCCATTGTATTTCATGTACTTCTCACTGAAAAAGAAGAAAAGGTGAGGTGTTCATGAAAACCTGTGATCTTTATTGAGAAAAACATTTATCCAAATGCTAGAAGCATGTCTAAGATTCTGTATTCCCCATAGCTTTATTGTCTGATGCATTATCCAGATATCTCCCTCTGTAATTTATATTCCTTCATCCACACTTCTTTCCTTGTTATTAAAATGAATATGGAAGTAGGCTGGATTTGCCAGTAGCAGAAAGGTCAGAGGGGTGGGGTGTGGAGAGGAGTGTCTGAGGTCTGTGTCCGAGGTGTGTGTCTGAGGAGTCTAGGGTACCACACTGAGCATTCAGAGTTTCAGGACAAATTAACAAGGATCCAGAAACTCTGGGAGGATGTGTATGTTTAAGTGGAGGGTCTTTGCCTCCCTTAATAAACATTCCCTCATCCTGCCCACACACATGCTCTGGTTTCCAAGGAAGGTTCCTACAGCCCTCCTCATAGGCCTTTCCTTTCCTTCCTTTGCTTAAGCCCCATCCTTTCCTCCCTATGGCCCTTCTGTCCCCATGGCCTTTTAGTCCACCCTACTGCATGTGTGGATGATTTTGCTTACTGAGGCTGGCTTTTCCTTTTATTCTTTACTGTTGCCTTTGCAAATGTTGGGCTTTAAGGCACAGTAGAGTATTATATATAAGAATATTGATTTCTGTATAGATATATTTTGAAAATGGTGTAATGGAGTTTTGTGAGAAGCAAGTGATGACCAAAACACACAGAACAAAATGCCATGTTTCTAGTTTCTCCTCACTTCTCAATTGGTCAATAACCTTTTTTTTCCCATTGGAAGCTGTAGTGTAAATTCTGAATGGAAACCTAACCATAATTGCCTTTGCTGCATACTACATCGCGTGCAATGTGAAAGATATAATATATAGTACAAACAGGAAGATCATTTGTTGGGCAGATTATGTTAGTGGTAATTCAATTCTAACTGTATTTTCTATTATTGTGACTAGTGTATAAATAGAGCTATGTGGCATAACAGTTTATGTCTTACTTCCTTAGCTGAGAATAACAGTACAGACAAAGTCTCTGCAAGCGAGATGATGACATTTATTTCTCAGCGGGAAGTGGCACAGAAGTAGCTCCCCTCTTGTTGCCCCTGCTACTGCTAATGCTGTGTAAAAGGACCTGCTCTCTCCTCAGCCAGGAAGCATGTTCCTTCACCAAATTTAGTCAAAGAATTATTCCTAGAGCCTGCATATGAGAAGCACTACCCTGGTGAGAACAGCAGCTGTCCTGATAACAATAATTGCTAGTTGGAAAAACTGTGGATATATGATGAAACTGTGACGAAGCCCACAGTTTTTCTTGTCCACCTCATTCTTGCCCACCCCAAAAGCTACTTTATTCTGTGCCAGGTTTGGTTTTTAACTGTGGCTTTAAATTGCTGAAGCCATGTGTGACTTATTTCTGTGCAAGATATCTGGCATGCTCCACCAGACTCTTTTATCAAAGTAACATTCATTCACAACTATGTGCCATTCACTATCTGTTTAAAGGTATTGCAGAGCACAAAGAAAGCAAAATGAATCACTGACAATCAATACAAGAATGGGCAGAGCCCGCAGGCTTTTGGCTGGGCTGCCTGCAGCCTCACAAGTCTTTAGTTCCAAAAGCAGCCAGTACTTCTCTGTATACTTTCTCTATACTTTTTGCCAAATGTCTATGAGAAATACCACTGCTGGGTGTTAAGGTGACATCATTTACCATTGTGGTTTGCCTTGTTTGACTTAGACTTCGAATGCAAGTGGAAAAAGGAGAATTTTCATATAATGTTTCCTTCTCTTTTATAGAAGGTCCACTTGTTGGATCATCTGTGAGAAGGGACCTAGGATACTGATGATTCTCTTGGTATTCCCTTGATGTCTGTTATAGCTGTGGCTTTTTGTATTTTACTACAAATCTTAGGTATGTTTGAAGATGAATTAGGGAGGGCTTTGGCTCAAGGAATGTGGAATAAAGGTTTTGTGAGGTCCAAGGGAACCCCCTGTAAGTTTACCTGTCATGCAGAAGATTTGATTTGCTAAGCCATGGCATCCACTTCTATATTTATTGCTACTGTAATAGCAAGCACCATATTTTTTAGCATTTATCTCGCTCAGACAGGTAGGGAATCATTTTTCATCTGTTGCAATACAGATGAGTGTACAGAATATGAGTGGTTAGAGTCCATGTGCTGTGAATCCATCACTTGCATTAGAAGAAAAGAATTATCAACACCATAGATTTTCTTTCCAAAATTGTTGCTAGGGCACTGGCTTTATCTAGGATCATTAATTCAGGCACCTCTGAGTTTGTAATATTGTCTAGATTCTGTCTTTTTCAGCAAATAAACATCTATTTGCTATTTCATTAGCTATAAGTCCAAATACTGCCTTCTCAAGGTACAACCCATTTTGAATTAAAGACACATGATTTACATTGACATAAATGAAAACTAGGTAAGATCTCACATAAAAATAAAAATCCCAGAGAACTCTACCCAGTGTAAGGATTGTAAGTAGAATTTCACAAAATTTTGACAATGCAAAAACAGTATGTTGTTTCAAACCAGTCATAAGTAACTGAGGTAGTAAAAATCTCTAGACATTTTTAACAACTTTGATACAGATTCATGAATTTAAAATCAAGTCTTAGTTTTCCAGCTGTCAAGCCTTTTTATTATATTCTCTGTACTTTCATGTACTGACATATTTATCAAATATAGTACTTATAGAAACACTGGCAAAAGTTAAGGATAGGTTTCTCTGTGTCCCTACTATAATCATATTAAATTCTAGAGTGTATAATAATGATAGAAAAAATAGTGTTTCAAAACATCCGCCAAATTGTATGCCACTACTACATGGGCAGAGATTCCTGATGGAAAATGAAGCAGTGTTTCCTGGGTTAGATTAGATATGATCTGGATGATGAATATGACGAATAAATATTTTAAAATGAACACACTTCAAGGTGCTGGCTTCTTTATTTGATTTCTTTTTTCTTTCTAAATATACATGCAAGGTGAGGTAAGTAATTTTTTTATGTAGCCATCTGGAACCAAAGCCCTTAGTGAAGAAAGAACAAAGCAGATTTGATGCACTATTGATTTTCTACCTTAGCAGTAGAAAAACAATTGCTCTATGCAAAGATCTGTTTTTCTGGATCTCTGCCATCCATCTTTTTAACATTTATATAACACAGTGATTGTGCAGAAAAAAGAAGTTCACACAAGGTTAAAAAGGAAAAATTTATATTCTTTCATAAAGATTTCAGGCAGGTCTTAATATTGCAAAATAACTTTTGAAAGGTATTTAACATAAATTATTAACTAATTAATAATTTAGACTATTAAATATCTGGACTTCTTTGTAGTATATTAATGTCCTCTGCATTGCATCCGCTCTTACTTCCCTGCTCTCAGACCGCGTGCTGTTCGGTCTACCTGCTGCGGTGCAGGGGCAGGGTTAGTCACCACCATGTGCTAAACTTCCTTTCCCAGACAACCTTGAACGGAGAGTTTTAACCTTAAACTTTCTGGAATCAAACTGCAGTTTATATAAGACACAACAGGCAGCCACTGATTTGGAAAATCAGTCCCAATGTATCTGGTATGAAAGTGTGGCAGGAAGTGTATTCAGGAAGCTTCTGCTTGGGATCTGGTTGCAATGCATCTGAGCCCAATGTGTGCTTCTCTCTGTTGTAGGATTTCTTTGCCCATGATCTGCAGACAGTTTGGGGCACTTCAGAAGTGGAGAGTAAATCACAGAAGCCAAGTTACAGTATTACATTTTTGTGAAATATTGCGTTATAAGGAGAATTTTATAACAGCATTCACAAGTCACTAAAAAGTCCAAGACTAGGAAGGCAGTATTTTATGTGTTTATAGATGTAGACAACAGAACATTTAAGGCAATAATTCCATCAGTTCATAAATCACTGACGGTGAAAGTGCCTTCAGTTCATAACAAAGTTCAATAAGAATATTTTGTAGAAATAGTATGTGATACATAGTCAGAAATCTGAAGTAGTTATACATTCTGAAAAAAATAATTAATATTCTTCAAAAGGACTGTCATAACCCCCTGAGAAGATATGTCATTGTATTCTGCTGTTAGGTCTAATCCTGTATTATTTAATATGAATAGTAAATAGAAATCCTATCTATAGAAAGTTGATCAAAATTCAAATTGAACATTTTTCTATCCATAAAATGAGTGTTTTAAGGAAACATTAATTACCATTAAGAGAAAAAAGAAATGGTTAATTACCATTAGAGAAAAAAGAAAAGAAAAAGAAAAAAAAAAAAGGGGGGTAAAAAGTAACTAAAGGATTGCACAGAAATTTAAGTAAAATATATTGCCTAAAGTTGCACCAAAACTAATGTCTGCATGGTCTGATGCTCTGTCCTGCTATTGGCATCAGGATCTCTGGTCAGCACCTCTCATACTGCACCACTGTCCCCAGATATTCCAGGACGAAAGCAAATATTAGAATAATTCTGCTTTGTATGGGGAACTGCACTCTTTCATCTCCTTCAGAAGTCTGAACACTCCATGTTGTCATTTGGATTAATCCCTTCAGCAACTGCCTCATCCACAATGCTCTAACATCATTGACTAAAAGAAACAAACAAATAAGGTAGGCTGAAATTAATGCTGATATGTCGCAAATCAGCATTATTTCACTGATTTCAGAGGAGCTATGCTGAGCTGTATAATTTGTAAAACAACATGTCTTAGAAAGAAATGAAATGAACTTGCATCAAAGATAAGAATCCCAAAGAAGAAATTTGCCACATGTTGCTGCCACCTTATGGGACAGATGGCTTTGTGGAAAGGGTGGTAATCAGTGAAACAAGTGAAGATCAGAGCCAATATTCAGAATTTTACTGGTGAACCAAATCATTGCTTCTTTCCAACCAATTTTATGATCTCATATTTACTCTGCAGCTTGGATAGTTGTCAGTAGATTCTGGACTTGAAACAAAACCACATGAATTAGATGACAGCAGATGCTAAGTTTTTCCTCAATTCCATATCCACATATTTTTACATTTTTTCTCCTTCTGGTTAGTTTTATTTAGCAGAACAGTGGATGGGTCCTGCAATTGTTACATGAAAATAAGATTCTACTAAAAAGGCTAAGATAATAATAAATATAACTCCTGCTGCCTCCCCCCCCCCAGAAAAAGGATTAAACTAATGTGATGAACTGAAGAGAACGTTAAGGTTTCTTATTTCACTGTGGTTTTACCTAGTATCATTGCCTTCTTTTAAGCACCAGAGAGGTTAACCTTATTTGAGAACTGATGTTCATGTTTACTTTATTCAAAGAACAATTCTTATATTCTGGCTGCCAAGGTAGATTTTTATGATTCTGATGGATTGTTTTCAATGTAAAGAAAAATCACAGCTTTGGAAAGAACAGAAGCAATTTCGTAATAAAAATGTGTAAAGTACATTTGTGTAGAATGTGCCAGAAAATTTGTGCAGAGTGTGCCAGAGACACACTGACTGATTGATTGAAAAGACAAAATGTTACTTTTAAAGGTTTTTTCCTAATTTAATTAAAATAAATGTTTTTTAAACTACTAAGCTTCAGTCAGATTCTAAGAGTAAACACTTCTAATTTCTCACCCAGAAGAGGTGAGTAAGATTAAGTCAAGAAGAGCAAAAACTGTGAATGAACCATAAGAACTGTCTGTCAAAGTCTCTAGTTTACAGTTGAGATGTTATCAAAGGTTACTGATAGATTTCTTAATATGAAACAAGCTGACATTTATCTCTCTGAATTTTTGAGAAGTGTCAATTTTGAAGAGTTCTCCAAGGTTTCGGCAATGTTTTGGCAATATGGTGGTTTGTGTCCTTATAAGCACGTAAGGCCAAAGTAAGTGAAGACGCAGTAAACTAAAAAAAATCATCTGAGATGTCCTTGATCTGTGTACAAGCAGAAAGCTATCTATGAAAAGAACTATAATGAATCGATATTTGATGCATAATAAATTATCAAATCAAATGATATTTAAGGTATGCACCCTTTAGACACAGGGTAATCATGCCCAACTCTGTGTGAACAATAAAGAATTATGAATCCATACATACAGTATAAACTAACATAAAACTTTAAGGTTTATTCCTGCATGCACATTGTCCCCTTTCCTACCCTCCCCTGTCCTCTCTTGCTTTTCTTTCTTTTCTGAAAAAGCAAGAGAGAAAGTGGGGAGAATTTGCTTCATGCTTGTCACCTTTCTCAGTAAAGAGCAATATCTATAAAGGAAATCCATGAAGATTTTTATAATCAAATTATTTGGTCAAATTTTATGATGAATTTTACAATTAAAAAAAAAATGAAGTTAATTTTGCATTTCAATATCAAATATGGAACAAATATAGAGAGTGTAGAAATTACCACAGAGCACAGGTTTACATCTATCTCAGGTCTAAACCTCAAGCATGAAAAAGATGTCTAATGTATTTGCTCAATTCTACCACAGGTTTACACAAAGTGTTTAGTCACCAGAGTATTTTGTATCCTTTGTTACATCTTCCCAAAGCCAATTTAACTCTGAAGTATTCCTGTTGCTGTTCTACATGAGCTGGTCAGGGTTGTTTCACTGTAACTATACACGACCCACAACTGTATGTGGCAAATATAAACGTGTACCAGTGGAAAAAACATACATGGATCTCTGGTCAAAATTTTTCTTAAAACTTTTAATGTCAATTTCTGCAGTCTGAACTCATTGTTCATTTGGTGTTAGGGAGTCAAACCTGCATATCTGAATATTTCAAGTGGCCATTAATTGCTGTCTTGCACTGTTCTCTGTGCCTTCCACTTGATTAGTCATCGTCATAGGGCAGTGGTAGGCCAGGGGGTGTCTGATGGGGAGCACCTAAACTGTAAGGAGCAAATTTTCTACTTCTGCTCAAAACTGTGCAGCAAGCTACAGTTCCAATATTCTTCTTCTTCCTTTTTTTTTTTTTTTACAAGAAATGCTAGTTGCAAATCTCTTGTTAAGTAAGAACTGAGCTATCTCAAAAGTCAAAGTGAAAGGTACGATATTATGGTAGCTGCATCAGTTTCTTTGTCCATTATTTGGTGATGGAACATTATGGTTACCATCTTTTGTCACATAAATTTGAAACAATGAATACTTCAGACTACCTGTAGGAAACAGAGAAATTCACGAACAACAAATTTGCAACTAGGTTTTCTTGTCTGTCCATTTTTTTTTTTTTTTTCTAAGAGTCAGTAGAAGTAACCAAACAGCCTCATGGGTGTATTGGGCACACCTGGCAGAGTTCAGGCAGGGGGCTGCAGGGTGCAGGGGCTGCCCTGTGCCGGTCACAGATGATTTCTCAATACCTGAATCAGTAATCAAATGGTTGAGTTAGTTGTCAATAAATTAAACTAAGCAAAATTCCCCAAGATGACACTGTTTTGCCTACAGCAATTGGTTAAGATGATTTTTTTTCAGTATTTTAAGATGCATTATGTTGCTAGATATTTTGATTTAAATTAACCTAACTTTGCCCCTCTCCCATCTATTTGACAGTTTATTTTGCTGACCATATGGCTATAACTAGAACCATAATATGTTGTATTTGAACTAAAGAACAAGGCACTGAGGACAAATGATAAAAGAATAATCTGCTTTCCATCTCTGCTATTCCCTGCAGGGATGTTTTGCCTAATGAAAACAACATTGTAAATTAAAATTGTTCCTTTTCTTGTATCAAAGATCTCTTCTTATTTGGGAGAACTGAATTTTTTAACAAACTCATAGCATATTTAATGCTATAAATATCTTATTTCTGGTAGAAAATGAGTTCCTAGAGTCAGAAAAAGAGAAAAAAATGCTGAGTGCCTGATTTCACTGGTCAGACTTCTGATTAAACATTCTGTGCAATGTGTGTAAAGAAGGATTGAATTTTCAGCACTTAATTACTTTAGCCACTTGCCATCTGTTCTTTGAATTCTAACCTTTCTTTCCAACTTGAGGCTACATGGAGTGTTTACAGGCAAGCCAATTAGATCATGGATGTTTCATGCTGACATTACAACAGACTTAATGTCCACCTGCAGAACCCTGGTTGATAAATTTAATAGTGTTGACATGGTGGCCTTCTGCAACCTTCATCCAGCAAGCAAATAATAGTTTATTACACTTGGCATTCTTCGTTTAAAATGTAGCACAACGAGTAGTGGCAAAAATCACATTTTGATTTGTTTCTTCCACCCATGACATTAATCATACACTGTCAAAAGCTTTTCGCGCAACAGATATCAGCAAAGATAATGCAAGCTAACTCTAAAAAAAAAAAAGAAAACAACAACAACAACAAAAAGAACATAAAACCACCTTTTTTCTGGGCTGAGAGGAATAGTCACAGACTGAAACAGCGTGGCACTTTAAGCCACCTACCCTCCCATAAAATTCCCTGGTGTCCAAGGTTGAACTTTGTAGGAAGTCCATCATTCTATTCACATACAGCCTATCCTCTGCTTGTGCAAAAGATTGACTGTCTACAGAGTTCTACCACTGTCAACAAGAATAAATACTAAATTCAACGTATCTCTAGCAGTAATTGTATCAATAGATGATTGTCCATCAATGCCCAATAGTGATACAATGCTATTTAAATATTGCCTACGACAAAGTGGCAGCAAAGAAATAATCAGGTTTATCTCAGTCTCTAATGGGGACCCACTTTCCAGATGTGGGAACCTCAAAATATTATAATTTGTGACTGTAATATTGTCATCAAATAATATGTGTGTATAGAATTTAATATCTAAACAAGTCTTTGCAAAGGAGCTTCTCGAGAAATATATATCTTTGGTTTCATATGAAAAAGAATAAGAAATATGCTCTTCTTTGAGGAATGTTTTGAAGGTGACTGTAAGTGCAAAGACAAGCTGAAGGGCATGATGTGAAGCCTATCAAAGGCATTGAGAGTTAGCCCTTGTATTGATTTCAATGGTCTTTGAATTAGGTCTTGAGTGTAAGATTTTAATAACCCATTAAAGCTTTCACATTTTAAAACTGAACTGCTAATCCACAAACTTGAAGAATAAATCTTTCCTGAAGAAGCACAAGTCCTTACCCCTCTATGGGAACACACTACTTGTGTTCCCTGTGCTTACAGTACTGAGTCAGACTGCAATATATGTAGAGCACCATGTTGCAGAGTTTCAGAAGCAATTTTACTGAGGTTCAAGGAGATTAATCTTTTAATAGAATTGTGGATTGTCTGTTTGCTCTTAATAGGAATCTTTTATTCCTCCCTCCACTTCTCCAATGCTGTAAAGTGCAATAAAAACAAGTGCATTTGCACTGAATGAAATTCATTCTATTTCAGTTCTAAGTAGTGATGAAACTTCTAATGAGCCACTTTGTGTGTTCTGTTTGTTTGGCAGCATCAAACAGAAAACTAATGCACCAGGAAAAAAAGATGTCTGGAGGTTATGTCATCTTGCTGTGTCTATTCTCCTAAATGGAACATTTTCAGGATTCTGAATGTGAAATTAGCAGTTATTTCAGCTTAACAAGTAAGGCTAAATGCTGAATTCCTTCTGTACAGAAACTAAGGTGTTTCAACCTTTCCACAATAACATCTGAATATAGGAAAAATGAAGTTGACTTAGATGAACAGTCACCTGTACCCAGCATTTTTTTTACATGCTTAGATATGTTTTAACATAAAATATCTTTCTTAAAGACAAGAAAAGTATTGCATTCAAAGTGTCACACAGACAGTAGTTATACTTTCAGTGACCTGTGATGCATACATGCTAATGTTAAATTTTTCATTTGAACCAACTAGACATAGAATTGTACTTTTTTCACTGAAGACTACAGACCACACCAATAGCAAATGTGTCAATCCTTAATTTGTTAGTGCATACTGTTTACCTCTATCATTCCCTCTTCATAACTGTCTAATCATGTCTGTGGCAAGACATTCTGAACACTAGGCAAAATATTCTTTTGATACTTCCTGCCATCGTCTACACATTTTTAAATTAAATTTGGCCTAAGAAAGACTAGTGTCAGTGGGTGACCACATAAAACAAACAAACAACAACAACAACAACAAAAAAACCACAACCTACCAACAAAACAACAACAAAAAAACATATCCATCATGCCTTTTGTCTCTTTTGGCCCTTAGTGATAGTTAATATTTAAAAACAGGGTTTTTTTCATGCTGTCAACAGACTTATCATGTGCACACGCACACACACAAACATACATACTTGATATCAGCCTTGCTCAAACCTTCTAATGCCCAGAATAGAACAGACGATGTTAAAGCAAACAGAAGTACAAACTTTGGTTTGTGACCCATATCTCTACTTATTTTATGACCTGAAATTGTGTTTTTTTTCAGCTGGTTGGCAATTTAATGCTTCTTCAAAGAGCAGACTTTCTAACAACTTGGTTGCTAAGGACTGCCTGTGTAGTCTGCTCCAGGCATTTATCTACTATTGCCTGCTATTTTTTGACTCCAGTGGCTTCCTCTTGCTTGGAGCAAGGCTGAGGCCCCCTGTCACCTTTTCTTACCTCTGAGTTTCTCTATCAATTATGTTTCCAACTACTTCATGTCTATACACGATTGCTGCAGAGATGTAAACTTCGGGAGAATTTTCTCCAGCAAGTCTATTGCCTCCTTCCCTCCTAACCTTCCTCTTCCCCTCAGTCCATTCAGTATTGTTTCTCCCTACTTCCCCACCACAACAACTCCTTCAACTATTCTGAGATCCATTCCCCTTTCTCTTTATCTATCCTCCCCAGTTGTCCTTCACCTTAGCTGCACTCTTAACTGTTCACCTCTCTCCTCCTTGACTTATACTAACTGCATGCCCACTCTAACTTACTACCCTTCCGCCTAAAGATATCACTTGTATTATTCTCTCTCTCTACTCATTTCTGCCCAGTCTTGGCAAAGTTGAGCAGGAAGTCCATCTCACCTTAGAAGGTGCTTGCTAAGCCTTGTTCCTAATTCTGGAGCCTTAGGTCCAAGCTGACTGGATAGTGGGCTGAATATTGGTATCCAGTGGGTAACTGGATCCTCAGCAGCTCTACGTGGGTTTAACTGATTCTTGTAGGCAAATAAACTCTGCCTTGCTCCTGCACTTAAGACCAATGAATTCAGGCCCCAATGTTTTCCTTACTTTTGTTACTGTTGTTACAACTGACTTACAAAAATTAGGTTAAAAAATAACAGTGTCCATAAACTACGTCTTAAGATGAAAAAAATGCAAAAGACTAATCAAACTAGCAAGTATGTCAACTCAGTACGTCAGCCTACAACAAAACAGAGAAAATGTCCTGCATGGAGAGAGTTACCTCTCCTGCTGCTCAGTCTGTGTGCCATCATGTGTACTCTCACTCATGCCTTCAGTTTTCAGACTGCTATGGGACTGGTTTTAATGGAGTGCAGTAATCAGGGATGCCCAGGTCCCTAGGGTTCAGAAGTCCATTTTTTCAGACTAAGACAGATCACGTTCATCTGTTCACTTGCCATTTCTGGAAGGGATTAATTAAGTTTAATTAGCAGACTACAAAGAACCATTTGGCCTCCATGGTTTAGGGCCAAATTCGTGCCATGTTTATAAATTTTTTATTATTGTCCCCTTGAATTCATGCCAATACTGCAAGGTGAATTGCTTTTAAACAATTATGAATCCAATGAACCTAATGCACCTCTTTTTAAAGCTTTTGGAAAAAAAAAAAAAAAAAAGAGCAGTGACTGTTTAGAACAGACCATTTTTAAGGAAAAGATGGGTTCCTTGTTAGAAAGCAACTTGTGCTGTAGACTGTTAGAACGTTCTTGCTCTCCATCCAGATTAAGCAATCATGGCGTTAATTGCTCACTGGCTGTATGAACTATTTCATTAGCTCTAAAGTCAGCTTATCAGTACCACTAATGATGACAGTGTAAATCACCAAAGAAAAAAATATTGCATTGTCATTTAAAAAGGCAAAGCAAATCTAAACATCAAAAAATAATGTCTGCATTCTAGCAGGAGTTATGCAGCTTTTGTCAAAATACTGTGAGGCACTGAGGTACATAGGTATTAGTCATAACAATTAACAACAAAAAAAGACACAGAGATAGAAGCAGGAGGCCTCCGTCCCCAAAAATAACATCAAGAAATAAGAAGAAACACTTTACTGGCATTATAAATTATATATTTTGACAGAAAGTCATTTAAAAAAAAAAAAAAGAAAAGGAAATAGGGTTCATGTTACTACATTAAAGAGCTAACAGAATGTTACGCTCAGTGAGAACTAGGAATTATTGATTATATGTACAACAACTGAACAGCTAGTAAAATTCCAGAGGTCTCTCTCAGTCTAAGTCCTAAAATCAGAAGTCAACAGCAGCACATCTATCCCATTCCTGTAAATCATCTGTCATTGTTATAGCCAGAAAAAAAAAAGAACTTGCATGTTAGTCACAGTCATTCCAGCTGAGCTATAGACTTAATGTTTGTGTACTTTATATAGAGTACATAACTTTATCAGTGTCTACCTGGATTTGAGAGGAAATAAAGCATTCTGCAAGAACAAAGCCCTAAATAATCATTTGCATTCTTTTTGAGGAGAACCTGAAGCAGAAAGTTGATTCACGTTTGCTCATTGATTGTCTTACAATGAACAAAAAGAAGCAAGTCAAAAAATAGCAGATATATTTTATTTCACAGCATTGTGGTTTAACCAGCAAATTAAACAAGAATAGCAAAGCCAATTTCCTTATTTTTAATGTCTGTGATCCTTTCAAATTTTTGAAGAAATTGATCATGCCTTCACTTCCTTGAATTAAAGATCATTTTTGTCCTTGATGAAAGCAGTTAATGTTGCCAATTATTTCTTTTCAGGCATGCCTGAAGCATTTTAATGGGAAAAATTCATCCTGGTGACATTTTAAAGTAGTGGATTAATGCATTCTTAGTATAAAATTATTCTTCATATGGATTAAAGAAGCTGGGAAGTTGTTAATATTGCCAAATATTTAAGACATTTACTTCAATCTAAGGCATTAAAGCTAACAATTTTAGAGAAAGATTAAGCAGATAAATTTTATTCTCTTAAAATTTGTAAGCTATCCATGCATCATTATACGGAATGGAATTTGTTTAAACAATGGAAATAATATAGAGAGATCTAATTTTTTATATATGAATACTTAAAACGCTATTCTAAATTAATGAATTTGTGGTACTGCAAGTTTTAGGTGATAACATTTTTTTTTTTTTTTCCAACTGAAAAGCTAGGATTAGATTAATCTGAAAATAGAATTTAACTTTTCAGCAATGTTTCTTTTTTTCCAGTTTTTAGCCAGATGAATTTGTTAACCAAAGTGCTTACCCATCACAAAATTTGGTTTTGATAAACTGATTTTTTCTGAAGAAGTGTGCTGACAAATTTTCCCTCACAAACTCTAAAGCCCATCTCTAGTCTAAGGACTAGAGTTTGCCATCCTTAAGAACAATCAGTTACCACCAATGCCTAAACAAAAACAATATTATTTCGGTGGGTCTCAGCTAATTCGAGTGAACTACCACAATATTTACCTTTATGCAATGTTCTTTGGTCCTGGACACATTTCGAAGAAACTAGCAAAATGAAAGTTGCCTCCGGAATGTGCAAAAATACCAGAATTTGTAAAGTGCTTAGAGAAGAGAAGATACTTTTTACAGCAGAAATGGCACAAATTAACAACCTATATCACCAGGGAGAAGATTCATGTGATAAGAACTTCAAATGTCCATATTTATATGAGCCCAGCTTGACAATTTAGCCCACAACACCCTCAAAAACTTCAATGATTAATATACAAGCAACCTGAATTTTGTAGTTTACCAAGTCAAGTAACTGTGAAACAAATTCCTGTGAATTAGACATTACAATGCCCAATCGAAATTCTTTATCTCCGTTCCATATAAATTCTTAATACCTGGGAAGTACAGATGAAGAATAACAAAAATACTGAGATAAGATTGAATGGTGAGATCATACATTTCTATGATTGTACAGTATGCACATAATGGATATCCAGTATATGCATGCAAGTGAATAACTGAATAAACCAGAAATCCTTTGAAATAGCTACTGTGCATCCTGAATAAGAAGAAAGTTGTCCTTGTCTGCATGAATCTCTTCAGGTAAAACTCCATCAACTCACCACCAGTATTTTCTGCTAAAGACTAAACATACTTCAAGGTCTATTTTTCAGTGGGAGGAAAAAGTGGGGGAAGCTAGACTTTCTTTCTTTGGCTGGTTGGTGGCTGTTTGGGAAAGTTTCTAAGTGTTCTGTAGACGCAAGTCATAATGTTTTAGAGGAATGTGATAAAGAATAATTAACATTGGAAAGTGCAGGAAAGGCAAGGGATCTTTAACCTCCTCACCTTCCTGTATTATTAACCATCACAGTAGGTGTTCACATAAGATGCTTTGAGTGATTTGCAATGTTAGGACAGAAGCAAAGAGAAACTGTCATGTGAGGCAATGGTTTTTGTCCTTGTCCTGGTTTCAGCTGGAACAGAGTTAATTTTCTCCATAGTAGCTGGTATGGTGCTGTGTTTTGAATTTCGGATGAAAGTAACATTGATAACACACCAATGTTTTAGTTGTTGCTGAGTAGTGCTTACACAGAGTCAAGGATTTTTCGGCTTTTCTTGTTGCCTTGCCAGTGAGGAGGCTGGGGGTGCACAAGAAGCTGGGAGGAGACACAGGCAGGACAGCTGGCCCAGACTGACCAAAGGGATATTCCATACCATACGGTGTCATGCTGAACAACAAAAGCTGGGGGGGAATTGGCCAGGAGGGCAATCAGTGCTCAGGGACTGGCTGGGAATCGGTCAGCTGGTGGTGAGAAATTGCATTGTACATCGCTCGTTTTTTTTTTTAATTATTTTATTGTGTTTTTTTTTTTTTCCCTCTTTTCTTTCTTCTTTCGTATTAAACTGTCCTTATCTTAACTCATGAGTTCTCACACTTTTACTTTCATAGATTCTCTCTACCATCCCACTCCAGGAGAGTAAGCAAACGGTTTTGTGGTTCTTAGCTGTCTGCCAGGTTAAACCACAACAATCCTTTAGTTTTCTAGGATGTTATCACAGCTGCCTAGTCACTGATGTAGATTAACCTGATATGCCTGTATTCAGATATGAATAAATAGGAGAATTTAAAATGTTTACAGCATTGTGTAAACAAGTTATAGTACCCGTCAGCCATTATTCCCAAATTAATTTTTGATTTAGTAGTCCTTCATTCATTCCTTCTCATTTCTCTCTTATGTGTGTGCCTCTCAAACACACAAATATACCCCAAACAGCACATTTGCTCCGATTCCTGAAATTTGATATTTCAGGTTAAAAGGAAGGAAGGAAGGAAGGAAGGAAGGAAGGAAGGAAGAAAGGAAGGAAGGAAGGAAGGGAACAAAAAAGCCTTTGTGCTTCTTTTGTCTTATTTCAGATTGTAAGGATTTGAAAGATTGTTGTTATCTCTGTGCTGCCTTTTGCAGTGTTCTTCAGATTACTGTAAGAAGTTATTTTAAGAAAACAGAATACTAGGACATGGTTTATTTTGGATTTATAGTCTTTGCTCCTAATTCCCACTGCAATCATCCAGTATTTCTCCTGATGTACCTCCTGTAAATAGGCAGAATTTCCTCTGGCTACTCCAGTGCTCAGCACATTGGTGAGCTGGCCACTGCCAAGCAATGCACAAAACAGCTGGGGCTTTCCTGCCTTCCTTTCAATTCCCTGTCTCCACCCATTGTCATATCTTGGAAATTCATAAGAATTTGACTGTCTTCCAGCCTTACATTTTTCTGCAAAGTTTGTTTAATTTTTGCTAGTACATTCAGTATTATTAGGGGAGATAATCATACAGGAGTGTGATCATGTCCGCCTCATTTCTTTAAGAAACCAAGTAATATGTACACTTTCTAAATATTATTGACAGAGTCTTTTTTATGATCTTCTCCACTTACCTATCTTGTTTAGGCAAATCAGTGGAAAGACAAGAGGTTAAAAAAGATGTGACAATAAATTAAGAGCTTAATCAATCCTTTAAGTGGGAATAGTATGAAAATGGGGAGAGGCAGACATAAATTAATTTTCCTTTCTCCAACCCAAAGCTCCACTCAAATTGTCTGACTGTTTTAGCCAGCCTCAAGCTCTGTTTGACTGAGAAGTCTAGGTTCTGGGCCATGTCAATGGAGTATAAGTTTTTTTGAGCATGATTACATCTGTGCCTGTAATATCAGTGAACTCACATCTTCCTGCAAAATACCCTAAGTGAATATATGTCAGCTGGAAAAAAGACAGATATTTTCTACTAATGAAAAAATAGTTTAAACTGCAGAGAGATAGATGGGATATGTTAACTGATGTTGCCAGTTTTCCAGCAGTCACTTTTACAAGGAGGCAGATTTCTTTGGTCTCCAAGAATACTATTTAGTTACACTAAATACTATTTAAATAATATTTAATAATATTTAAATATTATTTAGTTACACTAAAAAGTTGCCTGGCAAAGCGTCTCAGATCGATGTATTTATCTCTGTTCACTTCACTGTCTGATTTGGCGTACAGATTCCAGATTGTCAAGTTAAGGGCAAATGTAGGTATATTTTCACAGCTTACATTGTTTATATGTGAACTATGCTGGACACCATTAAAAAATGATTGTTGGCTGGCTACTGCCATGAAATAATTACTATTGTTTTTTGTTACTGCATTTTAACTGCTTTTCTGACCTTTTCTTCTATTTATACACTCTGTTTAAATACATGTCTCTATGATTTGCTTGAATTTTGCTGTTGCTCAGCCGGACCTTAATTCAAAGAGGGCAAGAGACAAGCTTAAAAAGTCATAGCATTAAGAGGGAGACAGTAACATCCACGGTTCAGAGGTAAGAAACATAGTACAGGTGTAAAGAGGAAAAACAGTAAGAGATGTGTTGGCGTTATGTTTAGATCTCTGTACATTCCTGGGTGGTATATGACTTTTGGTGGTATATAGATTTTTTTAAAGAGTATGGTTACTTTGTGAGTGAACTTTGTTTTGTTTCTGAATCAGAGACTGGAAGGATTTACTGCTGCTCTTGAATCAGTAGCTGGAGTGAGTCATCAAAGCACCATGATGTACATTTCCAGGGGTGCCAGGTCCTACCACGTCAGGCTGAGCTTGCTGGATTTCTAGCATGGATTTGGGTGTATCCACATTATAAACTCACTTAGCAGGTAAATCAGATTGGTCACAGCTTCTCTAACCTACAAGATACATTCTTTAACCATAGGCTGATATTTTGAAATAGAAGTAGCTGTCAATTACTACCTCTGTGTATTAGATCGAATTTGGCACATAGAGGAGATTTTCTTCACAAACTAAGTAGGACCACAAGAGTTCTCAGGATACTACTTTTTCTTTCATTTGGAAGTAAATCACTGCATTAAGCATTCTGCTTTCTGTTATGTCTTTGTTCAAAAAATACAAGGAGCAGATATACTGGACACAGGCCATTTTGCTTTCACCAGTGAGTCCAGGAGTCAGGTTAAGAAATTTAGGTGATTTACGAAACTTAGCTTCCTGTAGAAGCTTAAAAGACTTCATGCATTTTAATCCACTTTAACATTTTCACACAGCTTCAAGGTTTTGAAAATGTGTGAGTCCTTTAGGACAGGCTATCCTGCTGCAAAACTAGTTTGCATTGGTTTGAAATAAGAAAGCTGCTTAAGGAATCTAAGATGTCCTGAGCTCCTAAAATAGTTTTAATGTCTTATAATCTTATCTCTGTTACACAGGCCTTGGTCTGTGTTTACGTTGTAAACATAATTACAAAGCTCTGGAATAGACACACTCTATGTCTTTAAAACAGAGGGACTGTGCCCAAGTCTCTGAAGAATCCTGAGAGGTATTGCTCTCTCTACTCTTTGGGAAGCCTTGTCATACTATTACCTACTGTAGAAATATTTATTTCTTTCCTAAGGAAGAAAGTAAAGCTTTGCTGGCAGAGTTTAACAGATAACTGCCACTCTGAGTCATAAACTTTGATTCCTTATTCTGAAAATTTCTATGTTCCACCATATGTTGATGGATTGCCTGTTTTGTCGCTTGTTAGTTGCTTTTGTTTTGGCAAAGCACAAGTTCACTACAAAAGAGCACTTCCTCCTGCCTACCTGGCAGGTAATATACATTACCTGTGCCATCTAAAGTTTCAGAAGGCACCTATAGCAGAGGAGATTATAGGTCTGAGTCCAGATATAAGCTCTGTCTGTGTATGGTAAACCAGAGACACAATGACTGCATGAGTCTAGATCAGCTTAAGAGAAGTAAGTTGTGCTGCACTTCAGATAACCATATGTATCATTGAAGGGTTGTCAATTAAGGCAAACCAAACAGCAGTATAGGCCTTAGAAGATCCAAAGATCTTCTGGAATACAAGATCCAGGGATCCACTGGGATGGAGGTAGCAGTGCATGAAGGAAACAAATATCACAGGTAGTCACTATACCATGGTAGCACACAATCCAGTGATCAGGATTTTACCTAAGAAGAAGGTTTGTCTCTAAATAGGTGTAGGAAATAGCCACATGTACAAAGGACAGATAAAGATACCACAATATAGAGACTTCCCAGTCTTGAATTTTAACAAATTTTGGACTCCCAGTAGGGGTGAGATTGCCCACTGAGGGGAAACTCATGTCCTTGACTCTTTTGAAAGCATTTTCAAGTACTTTTAAGAATACTACTTGGTAGTTAAACAAATCTTCTTGTTCTGCCTACAGTATTTATTAACTAGCATTAGTGGACAATGGAAAGAAAAAGAATCATAGATTGTAGAATTATCTAGGTTGTAAAAGACCTTCAAGATCAAGTCCAACCATCAACCTGACCTACCATGCCCAGCCAAGAAGTTTGAGCCTAGATTAATCTTTGTGGTTCTGAAGGTAAAAACAGTGACTTAAATCACATACGAAGAAAGTGGGATTTTTAATTTCAATTACAGAATATCAATGAGGGGAACAAGGTCAGACTGCAGCAAGAAAGATTGGAAGAATGACTTTCCAGAAACCTTTTTAATGAAGTTTTCATATTATTATAAAGTTTAAATTACATTCAGAGCTGTCTACTGGCTAAGATTACATGACATATTTACTGCTTACTTTCAGTAAGAAACTTTTATGTAATTGCACACACACAGAATCTGGTAAAACGAGCAGAAGAGACACCAGTAAAGGAGTTCCCTGACAAATTTCTACTCCACAAAAGTCTAATTTCTACAGCATATTTCATAGATACACCAGAAGGTGGTTTTTTTGTTTATTTTGGTTTGGGTTGAGTTGGGTTTGGTTGGGTTGTTTTTTTGTTTGTTTGTTTTGTTTTGTTTTGTTTTGTTTTGTTTGTTTGTTTGTTGTTTTTTTTCTTTTTTGGTTGGTTTGTCGATGGGATTTGATTTGCTTTTTGTTGAGATTCCATGTTTCATCACCATGGGAGAAGTGTCTTTCTTTTCTTCTTACAAGATAAATCCAATGAAAGATAATTAGCAGAGCTTCTTTCATGTATGGTTGTTCCAAATGTACTTAGGGAAAGTTTGCTAAGTTACAATTCTTTAAACATAGAATTGTAGAATAGTTTAGGTTGAAAGGCACCTCTGGAGGTCCTCTGACCCAGGGCAGGGCCAGCTTGGATGTTGGATGTCACTACAAAGTTAAATCAGATTATTCAGTACCTTCTCCAGCAGATTTTTGAGCCTCCACAAGGAAATAATGCAATCTGTCATTATATTTTCCTACATTTCTTAGTGAGCTTCCTCTCTAGTTCCAGATAGTTCTTAATGAAGATCCTCAGCTTCAGAATATGGGGATGGTGCTTTGGAGGCATTTATTTTAAGAATGGAAGTTTTCAGGCAAACTGTTTAGTGACAGATTCACACGTAGTTCCCAGGCTGCAAAGTAGCTGAAAGCCATGTAGCTATGGCTGTACAGCATTGGAGTTTCCAAATCTTGCTGGTGCTACGTTGACCAAAGGTAAATAGCTCCTGGCCAGCTCAGAATGATAGCAGAGCTGTCTCATGTCTGTCTGTAAAATGGACTTTATAGACTGGATAACCCTCATGTAGCGTATCTTATTTGCCTAAGGAGCCTGAAAGAACCATCTGGCTGTTTTTGATCCTTATAGTTATTGTGATGAGAAACTCATTCAGGCAATTTTTCTGCAGCTGCAAAAAAGTGGTGAGACAGGCTGTATTTGGGAGAAAAAAAAAAACTCAAATGCTGCTAAATGTGTTTCAGGATAATGGCCTCAATAGCACATCTGATGAGTATTTAGAATAAGTGAATGCTGAATGCCTTATCAGTGATAACACAGACAAAGGTTATCGGCATGTACCACACATCAAACATTGATCTCAGTCCAATTAATTTAAGTGAAAAATTGTCTCCATCAGCAAATGCTTTTGCAAAACGTCAAAGCCTGTTTCTTTGTTGTTCCTCTTCTTTTTAACGGGAAACTTTGACCTGTCCAAGCAAGTTAGAAATATTTGTTTCTTTTAATTTATTAGAGTTTCCCATTCTTTGTAATTAACCTTCCAACCTTGCAGTCTGAATGAGGTAGAAATTTTGACTGATGTTTTGACAAAGGGCATTCTTTTCTTTTCTTTTCTTTTCTTTTCTTTCCTTTTCTTTCCTTTTCTTTCCTTTTCTTTCCTTTCCTTTCCTTTCCTTTCCTTTTCCTTTCCTTTCCTTTCCTTTCCTTTCCTTTCCTTTCCTTTCCTTTCCTTTCCTTTCCTTTCCTTTCCTTTCCTTTCCTTTCCTTTCCTTTTTCCTTTCCTTTTTCCTTTCCTTTTTCCTTTCCTTTTTCCTTTCCTTTCCTTTTTCCTTTCCTTTCCTTTTTCCTTTCCTTTCCTTTCCTTTCCTTTCCTTTCCTTTCCTTTCCTTTCCTTTCCTTTCCTTTCCTTTCCTTTCCTTTCCTTTCCTTTCCTTTCCTTTCCTTTCCTTTTTTCTGGGATTATTTTTATAGACATATTAGTATTTTAATATAAATATGATCCAAATTACCTTCACCATAATAAGAGATCTTCTACTGATTCTATTTTTGCTATAAGATTACTCAAAGCCTATTTAAATGGAAGTTAATATACACTGGAATTTTGAGTGTGTGTTTTCATTGCTATCAGAAGGTACTTATACCAAGGTTAGCTTCTGAGATACCACAACAATGCTTTGAAAAGATGACAGCAACTTAGATACCACATACTGGTAGGGCAGTGTGACTTTGCACAGACACTGAAGGAAAGAAAGTCTCTTAGAATAGAGGCAAAGTCCTGCCAGCAGGTTCTTGACCACAAATGGAAATGATGGACCACCTTAGACAACTATTTTAAAAGATCAACAAGTACAATATGTGCAAAATAAGGACAATCATTAGAACGTAGTGGTAGAAAATATAGGAAAACCTGAGGAAAACCTTTGAGGAAAACTCTCTCAAAGTAGAGAGACATCAACCATTTCTTAATATTTTTTTCACAGGTTCTTTTCAGTGGGCTTGTAAAAAAATAAATCTTTTAATTTATTATAGACATTTATTTCTCTAATTTTAATTTAACATGACACCAATTATTAACTGTAGCACTGCTGTAAGAAAGCTGCACTAGCATCTAAAATTGCAACAAATGTGAGTTATTGAATCCTCATCGAATCTTGGATTCGGGGCTCTGTTAATGGTGGTAACCGTAGGGTCTGCAGTGCTGCACAATATGTACCCACAACTGATGGCACAGTGCCAGCTCTACCTCCAGATTCTGGAAACACTGCTTTGTACTTTGCCAAGTTACATTTCACCTATTGTCAAACACTGTAATATACTGTTCTCTCGTGAACAGCTGAATATCTAATTCTAAAGGTTGCCTTCTGGAAGTATATGTATAAACTATATTTGATCATGAAGAGAGAATTGGGAAGGAAGTGGGAATAGCTAAATCATGTAGTTCAGTTGTCTGTGGTTGTTCTCCCAGGTCTAGATAAGATCATTATGACAGGGGACACCACAGAGCTGCCCTCCCTCTGCATTTTTGTCCAGCCATACAACCTCAGGCCATACCCTTAGTTACAGCAGCCCGTGTCCTTTGCACCATTCTATTACCTATGCTAAACACCTACGCAGTGGTTTCTGATACTGCCACATGGAAAATTACATCTTAATTGCACAGCGAAACTGCAGGGTCAAATTGTTTGGGACATTATTACGGGCATAGTAAATCAATTCTAGAGGGCGCCAGCACTGAGCAATGTAAATACAAGCCAGGACTTTGCATTTTGCCCTGGTGCAGTCAGATTGTGGAACTGATTAATTGACTACAGTCAATGCTACACGATTGACTACAGCAGGACTAGGGCAAAAAGTGCAGTAAGTGAATTTACTGAGCAGAAGTACAAGTCCAGTTTGTTTCCAGATTGCCACACATTATGATTTCAATTTGTTTGTAAATTACACCAAAAGAATGAATATTATAAATGAAAGTCTGGTAGGTTTTGGTAAAGAGCAACACAAAAAATATGAATAGAATAACATCAGTAAAATTATTATAAGGCATGAACCAATTACAGATAGCATTTATAAAAATACAGCATCACCATAAATATTCTGATTAATTTAACATTTAATTTGCAGAAGGAAGTACACCCTTTGAAGACCAAAATGCCATTTTAAAATGGATTTTTCAGTATATAACTTTTCAGTACCTGTATTTATACATTTTCAATTCAATATATTAAGATGTGCTTTGCATGAAGAGACTGATTATATTATAATATTATAAACTAATATTTTATCCTCACAAAATTCACTGGAAGGAGGGATGCTTCATTTAGGTAAACTTGTCTTTGCCTTAATTTGTAATAAAACGTACACAAACTAAGGAGTAATAGTTACTCCTAAGCACAGTTTATGAAGCCGACATACCGTCTAACCAAAACTATAAAACTATAATTTGGCACATAAGTTGATCCTCTAGAAACTGTAGCCCAGGGAGGAAAACTAGCTATATAATGTTGTGATTGCTGGCTGACAAAGACACATGTAAGTGGCTGAAACAGGAATCCTGCTGAAAAATAACTCACTTTGCTCAGAGATACACATAAAAGCCTTTGGATGACCACAACACACAAAAGTGAGAGTGGTACAGTTCTTCTGGGAGGATTTCTGACTGATTATTTGAAGAATTATAATTTTGGCAGAAAATAAATGTTTCTTACATACTGTAGCTCCCTTGTGATAAAACAGATACAGGGAGGGGAGCAGGTTATATAGAAAGCAGAGAAAGAGGTGAAGAGGTCAAATGGGAAGAGTGATTTCAAACAGGCCTATATTAAGTCTGAAGTCTGAGTAGAGCAGTCCTCTCACTATTTGCCTGATAAGAAGAACAGTAACTGAAGTTTCCTCCATATTTTCATAATTTGGTAAAATTAGCAAGAATCCTTACTGTCAATTTTCTCCACTTTTCTAAATTTTCCCAATATTTATAATAAATATATATAAATATATATGTATATATATATGTATACAAATATATAAATATATATATATATAGACACACTGCATATAATTTTCAGAAGTCTTAGATACGGAGCAGAGTACGTTTTATGTACTTGCCTCGTGATTTATATCTCTCACTAATGCTCTGCCTGCTCCAGAAATATTACCAAATCATGAACTACCCATATGACACTTAGAACAAAAGTTTGTTAGCGTTGCTTGCTAGTACTGCCTGTATGATGGTCAGCGAGTGATGGTCTCTGCTCTGTCCCTCCAAAGCCTCTGCCTCTCTACCTGTCTCCAAATTTCCAGACCACAAATAAGAGCCAGTTTTGAAAGATTTACAATAAGATTCACAATGGAGAGCTAAGTGTCAGAGCAATAGTTATCTCGATTTATATCAGAGCCTACAAATTTTAGAGCTACTAAAATCCTGTCAGTTCCTGACACTCAAGTTATATGCTTTTGCATAAAATTAAAGTATTACTCATCTTTAGAAGCCAAAATAGTTGTACATCTCAAAAGCAAAAGAGAGAAAACAATTAGTTGTTTCCAAATGTGAGGAAGAGTTTCTGCCTTTCAAAATGACTGCATTTAATTTCTAACAGCAACATACTGAAATCTTAATATGATACAAAACTGTAACTAAATCACCTGATGCTGCGGTTGCAAATGCACATTTCCATGGAGAGGCACAAACGGGATTTGTTCAAAATACTGTATGGCATTAATTCACCCAAAATCAGAGCTAGAATTAAATATATACCTTAAATATTGAATATAAAAAAGCAAAAGTATAAATATTTAAGGATCTATTATTTCTAATAACTTCTCATGAAGAAGTTTCCTTTCTTAAAGGAAAATATTTCTCAGTCATTTTATCAACGAGCTATCTCTACAGAGCTGAGGATTAGCTTCTTACAATAGTTTGCTTGGGTTCAGATGCACTACAACTTTATGTATGACTTCAAAATTTTGATTTGAAAGTCCAGTACAGCACACTGGCCCACAGCACACAGGGTTCAATGTAATCCCCTGTTCATTGGTGGCTGGTGATGTTTTCTGCAATAAGAAAATAACAAATATTTAACATTTTTAAGCATTAAATAATTAAACAAATAAGATACATGGCTGTGCTATTCTCCTGTATCATGTAAAATATAACATGACGACCTAACTTAGAATTCATTCTCAACACTATTTTCTTTAAGCTATTTTTTAACTGATTGGGAAAAGATTTTTCTCCTTTTTTGTGTGACGGTATAATGCCATCCAGAGGCCATCTGAGCTCATTACAAGGTTTGGTTGCTAGGGTTATCCAGAAGCCAGCCATCTTCTGGCCAAAGTGAGGTTTGATCCTCGTTAGGAAATACATTTTTTTTTTTTTTTTTTCCAGTAATAAGACTTGATTTTCGAACGAAATAATGTTTAGGTCTTCCATAGCTCTCAACATCTTCAAAGTTCTCTGTCATACTGGACTGTTCAGCACATCAGCACACAGGGAACTTGAGAGGAATGACTAATCAAAGAAGAGCACATTAGCACAACTGAAGCTAGGCATTAGATAGCTTTAATAAATTAAAGCATTTAGCTTCCTAGAATTCCCAGTTCTCTCATGCACTTTCTCTCCTGTGAATCACAGCCATTGCATGTTATAAAGCAGGAGCACACTCTCTCTCTGTTTTCAGTGGCACTAGTGGAAATTTTATGTATAGCTTTGAAATGCTTTAATAGTTCATTTTCAAAGAAAAATCTGAAGATCCACTGAGTATTTAAAAATAAAAACACGATCAAAACAAAACATACATATAAAGACTTTATTTTTTTTTTTTCTACAGAATATTTATCTTTGGAATATTTATCTTCGGATATAACATCACATGTCAAAGCAAAGAGTATATTTCTGGGATGTTATATCCCAGCCTACATGATATATTCATTATAATTAGACCAGAATATTGTCATCTTCTATCTAGAATATATATATATATATATGAACTTTATTTTACTTAAACATGATTTAAAATTTTGTTTATATCAAACTTTTACCACCTTTCCTCCAAAACCAGCAATCATCTAAATGTTAAGATTTATGTTTCTTCTTACTGCATCAAAACCATTGCTAGTGCATCATACAATTTTCATATGAAAAAACAATAGAGATCACGTTACGGCATAATAAATTAATATTTCAAAAATTCAAGAAAAGAATTCAGGAACTGAACATAATTAATAACTAACTGGGAAAAGAAGAATAACATTGATTAAATGTTTCACTTCTCAGAATTGGTTGCCTTTGTTAAAACCTTAAGTAAAGATTAAAAAGTTGACTGCTCTGGAAACTGTTGGGTTGTTTTTTTCTTTTTTGCTTTAGTTTTTCTTTCTCTCTCTCTGTCTCTCTCTCTCTCTGTCTCTGTCTCTGTCTCTCTCTCTCTCTCTTTTTTTACTTCATAGTGTGTATATAGCTAGAGAAGTTCGTAAACTTGAGGGTTCACAGGAAACAGCATGTTTTGGGAACAGACCTCTGAAGCTGTTTTTCAAATGTACTGTTTGAACTTGTTGGTTGAGACAGGTCCAGTTTCAGTCCTGGCTCTCACACTCCATTTAAACTCTTAAGCACTCCATTTGTCTTATGCAGAAAGTGGGAGTGAAAAGATGGCTCTGAGAGTATCATGATTATTCCTGGTACAATAACAAAGATGGAGTGTTTGGTAACAGTTGCCATTTAACACTTGGTTTCTACAAGGACTGGTGGCCTATAGTATTTATTTCTTCTTGAACAATGTGGGGATACCTTTGTAATCATAAACCGATACAGACCTTACAAGTTGTTTTCTCTACATTGTTTGAAAGCCCTTACTTTGTAGCGTAACAAGTTTTAAACAGTGATGTCAAAGGAATCAATATCGTTGACTTAAGGTTAAAGTTTTCAAGGTAGAATTTTTTAAAAAAAGAAAAGGTAGATTTGAAAAGAGAAAATATTTTATCTGTGTTGGGTATGTAAAACACCTTAACTGATAGAAAATCTGCAGAGTTTATGCTACATGGTTGGCTATGCTACAACAAATTCATAAGCAAAGAAAATTTGATTACTGAATAGATTAGCATTATTGCAAGCTATGTTCAGTTACTGTAATTTTTCCCTTATAATATTCTCTGAACAGAAAGACTGTATTATGAAAATATCCCTTTTTATAACTTATATAATTATGTTATATATACGTTTATATATATTATTATATATATTTATATAATTTATAACGTAGTTTAAATGATCTTGTGTAACTAAAGAAAAATTAGAATTAATTTTAGATTTGTGTTAGATTTATAACACTAGCAATAATGAACTTGTATCAAGCATGATGCTGCGTGACCTATGTAGTAGATTATTCAGCTGCTTTAATAAGAAACATAGAAAACATTTACCCCAATCACCAGATAAAAAATGTTATATTATAAAAATTCCATTGTCCTTTTCTATCTGAATACAATCAGTGTTTTTTCTATAATTTATTAGTAACCATGTTGTCCCTTATTGTGTTCTTATTGTCAACTTGCTGTGTGAGAAAGAGAAAACTGATACTTAAAAATAAGTTTCATATTCTAAAGAAAGTTCACCCTCTATAAATAGTCCATGTGAAAAATAAATCTACAGAAATGTTGTTTTCTATTTATTTTTATAAAAATAGTGCAATTTAAATCTACACATATCTTAGGCAGGAAGGAATGTGTTTCAGTGCTTAGTTATCTCTGAGTAATTGCATCTACTAAATTCAAACCATGTTTACTTCTATACTCCTTCCTCAGCCTTGCTTCTGCAAAGATTTATTCACAAACTTAAATGTACATAATATGAGTAATCATACCAAAGTAGATTTCAATTGAATTGTTCATTACATATACGGTTAGCATCCCAGATATCTATTTGAAATTTAGAATACAAATGTTAATGTGTGTATCAATGAGCAGTGGAACAAAATCAGTGTAGACTTCAAGTGACCATTTCTACAAATATTGCTATTTAGAGTTTCACTTAGACTTTGTTTCCTACCCCCTGCTGTGCATTTTTGTTCTCAGGCTGGTCACATGAGCAAGCCACAGCACTTTCTTTATCTGGACAGGAACAAGGCCTGGGAAATAGGGGCTGAGAAGAAAACTTTAACTGGAGCACGTTTTATGTATGGATTACAGCTAATCCCCAAACTGGCTGCTATGGATAATTGGGCAAATCATGTGGTATGCAACAAGCACTACAAAATTGCATCTGGATGCAGTCTATGTCAGACTGTACTTCCTACACACACAACTGATGTATCAGGCTTCTTCTTCTTCTTTTTTTTTTTTAATAGCTGATTCTTTCCCATTCCTAATTGTACTGTTGATTCCTTTAAGCAATATTAAGAAAGCTGGAAGTTGTTTTATATGTGAGAGCTGAGCTGCTTCCAATTACAGAGAGAATGTCAGTTTTCTTTAGCATGGCAATCAGTCTATAATGTTGCATTGAAATTTTGGCTTCAGTTGTAATAAGATGCAGTTAATTAACTTGAAGCCATCTAAAAGTTCATGTTGAAGAGATATCACAACTGAGTGAGAAAACAGACTGATTTGAAAATCAAAATATATAAATGATCTTCTCATCCAATGTTTTGACTTGTTCCAAAAATCCTAATTCTCTTAAAAATTAACCCTTGAATGCTTTATTTCCTTCGCTTAATACCCTCTATCTATCCCTCTCCAGTCTCTCATTTTTTATAATGTTTGATAGGTCAAATGCGATTAAGACATTTTAATTGATAATTTGAATCATATAGCATAAATCTGACAGGAAATCTGTCAATGAATCCCTGAATATCGCAGCACCTCAGCTTCTCATGTTTTTGGTCTCTTCTATGGACCAATATTTGAATTTGAAATGTTTTTTGTGTAACACATCAGTCTCCCATTTGTTGAACTATATGATAAATCATACCTTTTCTATCAGGTTGCATCATCTCCTAAGGACAAGGAACAAAAAAATTGACACCTCTGAGTTTATCTTAGCATTGGTAGAAAAAGTTTGACAAGATTAAGCAAAGGTGAACAAAAATTTCTCTCTAGAAATAAAAAATATGCATTTGGCTTTGTATGCTTATGTGAAAATGGACATTCAATATTTGACAATTAAAGTTTTGGAATTCTATTAACAACAACAAATGGCTTTTTTGAGATAAAAATAAGTGTTGAAGAGTTTGAATTTTTTTTCAGAGCAGAAATTCAAATTTTTGATCATCTGAATTCATAAGACACAGACCAACCTTCCTTTTTTTTCATAGAATGTCTATCTTCTAACTGTGGTCTGAAAAGCCTAGTCCTAAGTTATTTCAAGAACCCTTTTCTATGAGTCAAAATGTTTTCCTGTCTTATCTGCTTTCACTGTTCAGTGAGTATATTTCAAGATGCATTTAAGATGTATAATTTGTTTGGATAACTTGCAGCCTGGAAATCTCTATTATTTCTATGGATCCTATTTCTGTACATTCCTTCTTCTTCTTGAACTGGAACTTTATTAGAAATAGTGATTTGGTCTAACAAAATATCTGGATTTTTCATAGCTCAATTTAGAGGTTTTGCAGCCTGAGGAGAAGTTCTGCCACATGGACTACCAAACTATAAACTTTGAATGTGTTTTAAAGAAGAATTTTTTCTCTCAATTTCTCATGACTGTCTAAGTAGAAAAATGGAAGCAGCATAGAGGATGTATTTTTATAGTCTTTATCTATGATCTTGTTCTACTTAGATGAATGCTAATTTTGACTGAAAATAGGAGTAAGAGTGGTGCTAGAGCACAGTACCAAAAAGGTTAAGTATAATAGAACTATAGAATCACAGAATGGTTGAGGTTGGAAGGGACCTTTGGAAGTCATCTGGTCCAACCCCCCTGCTCAAGCAGAGCCACACAGAGCAGGTTGCCCAGGACCATGTCCAGATGGCTTCTGAATATCTCAAAGGAGGGAGACTCTACAACTTCTCTGGGCAACCTCTGCCAACGCTCAGTCATCCCCACAGTGAAAAAGTGTTTCCTGATGTTCAGAGGGAACCTCCTATATTTGAGTTTGTGCTCACTGCTTCTTGTCCCGGCATTGGGAACCCCTGAAAAGAGCTTGGCTCTGTATTCTTTGCATCCTCCCTTCAGGTGTTTATACACATTGATGAAAAACCCTCGTGAGCCTTCTCTTCTCCATACTAAATATTCCCATCTCTCTCAGTCTGACAGGTCCCACACACAGGGCTGTTCCTCCCCAGGTGCAGGACTTTTCACTTTCCCCTTGTTGAACTTCCTGAGGTCAGCCCATTTCTGCTGCACAAGATCCCTCTGGATGGCAGCAGACCATCTGGTGTACCAACTACTCCTCCCAGTGGAGGTGCATACTCTACCTCATCATCCAGATCACTAACAAAGTTGTTGAACAGGATTGGACCAGTGTTGACCATTGCAGTACACCATTAGTTACTTGCCTCCAGCTAGACTTCATGCCACCTCATGCCCTCCGGGCCCAGCTGTTCAGCCAGTTCAGTCCACCTCACTGTCTACTCATCCAGCTTCATCAGCTTCTCTGTGAGGATCTTACGAGAGATGGTATTGAAAGCCTTCCTGAAATCAAAGTAGACAATATCAACTACCTTGTTCAAGGGGAATTTAGTAGCCCCACAACTGTGGTGCAAGAACAGTGAGTTCTTTATGTTCTTCACGCATGAAAAAATAATCATTTTAGTAATAACTTCACAACAGTGGCAGTAGTAGAGAGGAATAAATGTGTTTAGATACCATAAATGCAAAAACAATATCATAAGTAGACAGCTACTAAAAATTATCAGTTAATCCCTTCAGAAAGATCATAACAAGTAGCCTCCAAACTAATGATAAATATAAGACCATAAATAATTAAAGGCAAAGCATACCATATGTTCTTTTGTTCAGTGGACCAAAAATAAATCAATTCATTAGTTCATACTTTCGTTATCTGTTGAATTTGGAGAAGCTCATAATCATCATGATTATTTCTACAGTTTATTTGCTTTTGTAATTTTTTTCATTAAAGTAGATAAGATTTTCAAAGGAGAAAAATAAAACAGAGAAAAGATGTAATGCTCATCCCCCTGAAAAGCTTATGAAATATTCAAAAGCTCTTATGTGGAGTAATAAATTTTAGCTGAAGACCTACACACATAGGTCACTAAGTGCAATATATATATATATATATGTATATATCATAGCTAAGTGTGATTTACAGGTTTTCTGAAGGCTGCTACTGAAGCTGGAACGCATTAACAGCTGTCTTTGAAGCTAAGCTTATATGTCATATTTGAGGAGTGGCTTGTAGACAGTCTGCAAAGCCACATAGCTGGACACACAAAATTTTGTTCTTACCAGAAAATCTGCAAAGTACCTGAGAGATCCTGAAACTCAGTTATATCTAGTTTGCGCACATCAGATCAAAGGACTATCAGCAATTTCTCTGAAACAGCAGGAAGAGGCAGGAAGGAAGGTTGTAAAATGAGTAGAAAGCTTTGGCCATTGAAAAAGTTCCTTGCTAAAATCAAATTGAGTAGAGAACGCAGGAAAAAAATTGTCAAGGGAAGAAAGTACTATGAAAACTAGCTGCCTGGAAATAAAAAATAACAAAGGCAGCCAGAGAATTTAACACAAAAAAAGTCTTAAACTTCCATTTCTGAGCTCAGATGAAGAAAATGAGACTAAATCAATGGAAAAAATTTGCTTTTCATGGACAGCAAAACTCATCAGATTCTTTTTAAACTCAATTTAACATCATATTTCTTCTGAATAATTGGACAAATCAATAGGAATAAATATTTCTAGGAAATATTTTGAGCAGTGCAATAAACAATGCTATGCCTTTAAAGAAAAATCTTAGTTAAATGGACCTAGCACAAAACTTCAATATGTGGCATGGATGCACACAACATTTTTTGTTACCTATGGCTCTTCTAAGAAGAATTAACAGGTGACTGGGGAAAGAAATCTCGCTTGAACTGCCAGAGATTTTCAAAAAAAGTATATGCTTGACTTAGATACCTAGTAGACCTATGTTCAGCCAGATATTGATTTTCAGATTCTTATTCTGAAATTATTATAATTGTAATTTATTTGTGAAGCAGACCAGTAAAAAGAAAGCAGACAAAGAACTAGATGAAAGCTATCCATCATGTGTCCCACAGCATATCTAATGAAAAAGAAGGATTGGAACTGGTTCGTACTTTCAGTGTTTTGGAAAGAAAAATAGTTCACTATCTGAAATAAAATGAGGAGGGACTGACAGTAACATAAAAGCCACAACTATAAATAAATGTGCCTGCAAGATAAACAACAAACAATACAAAGAAAACAAAACAAAAGCTCTCCAAAGACAAATGAAAGCCTAAACCAAAACAGGTGGGTTATATATGCAAGTCAAACTGGGAAGAATATCACATATGTCTAAAATAGTATCCTTAACTGCTAGAAAACTGTCAAAACAAATGCTTAGCACAGACAAAACTGAACAACTATCACTTTTTAATCTTAAACAGCAATATTTGTTAGTTGCTCATCTGGCACTAAAAGCAAACTTTAGGGGATGTATTGCAAACTATCATTAGGGGATGACTTCATGTCATTTGACAAGAAACAGAAAACCACACAAGTGCGTATGTGGGTGTGCATATACATTTACATATATGAAGTTGATAAATTGAGGATAGATGCAATAGCAATATTAAATAGGCCAACTGATTTGTAAAGATACGCAGCTGCTGTTGTCTCATGGCATGAAACACACCTACTGCACCTGAAGGTGCTAATACTCCTTTAGCCATGTCACACACTTCTCTCAATAGTTAATCTGTCGCTCTGTGTCTGTCTCCATAGTTAATTACAGTGTTGGCATAATATAAAAGGGTACAATTACCTGGGCATTAGAATTTTAAAATATTTAACCACCTTAAGTGTATAATTATCCATTAATCTGAAGATAACATTTGCTTGCCTACTGCTGAATTCACACAGTAATTATATGTTTATCCATATTATAAAGTAAAATAAACGTTTAAAGATAATAGCTATCTAAATGTTTGTTTCTTAATAAGATTACAAATATATCATCTACTACAATTTATCAGGCAATTTTTCTTTTTTTACTCAGAACTACATTTGTTTGAATCAGCTGCAAATTTAGTGCTTATGTCAGTTTTAGCACATTGCAGTAGTTAAGCAATCATAGAGAAGCCATATTTATTCATATTTTAATATCTAGTGGTATTGAAAATGTTAGAGTATCTAATGGACCTTTTGGGAAATCTGCTGCTTTCTTGTGTGTTCATTTTGCCAACAAGACTGTAAGTTCCAAGGTCAGTGACAAGATAATGCTCTATCACAACTGTGCTATGTCTTCATAAGAGACACCATAGCTCCATCATGTAAGAATACATCTCCTGATTCTTTCTCTTTATGAAGCATTTTCAGTTATTGAGACAGAACTTATAAAAATTTACAACTGCAGAAAGTTTCAGTACAAGGAAAGATCTCTCAAGACTCCCATTTGGCATTTTTACCTGCTTCACTGGGTAAAAAAAGGGTAGTTGGATACAAAATAGATATGACATTGCTCAATTCAAAAGTACACTACAAAATACAGATTATGCAAAATCACTGTTCTTTTGCAACACAGCTGTATGAACACATAAGTAGTGGCAAAAGTAGTGCTAAAGATGTCCAGAATTTTATTATTAGTGTTGCACTCAGAACAAAGAAGATTTATAGGAAAGGAAAAAAGGCAAGAAAAAATTTTTACAAACATTTCTGAACATTTTTTTTTTTTTTACTTGAAACTGAAAAAGCCTTAGAGGAAAAGTTTGTTCCTTCTTTTAAATCAAAACATGTGCTTTTGTATAATGGAAAAAAAATCCTGAAATAGACCTCTTCCAAAAAACAGCAACAAGAGAAGTATTGATTCAGTAACAGAATTATTTTGGTACTTACCCGTTATAATTCAGTACTTTCATCAACAAGTTGAATTATATTTATTAAATTTAATGTCATCAGCCAGTTAGAATAGAACAGAACAGAACAGAATAGAATAGAATAGAATAGTTTCAAAAATCTAGTCCAACTGCTTGAACACTTCAGGGCTAACCAAAAGTTAAAGCATCTTAATGAGGGCATTGCCCAAATGCCTCTGGAACAGTAACAAGCTTAGTTGAGAGGGACTACAAGGAAAATAAAGAGATATAATAGAAATTCCAAATGGTCTTGTCAGATAGAAATTATACTTACATTGTCTAAACATGAAAGACAGTCCTGAGTAGGGACAAGTATGGCACCTTATGAGGAGAAGTAAGGTACTCCCTGCAAGCACAAAGAAGAATGGAGAAAGGAGAGTATTCTTTATCTCTGAAGAAGAGACAGCAGAGAGGGTCTACCCGTGTCCCATCGTGAAGACCCCAAACAAAGGAAAATGAGGCCTGAGAGAAAGACCAGAGGAAGTGATGGTTATATGTCCTATAACATGCTCTATAAAGAAGGTTTTTGAACAAACTAGAGTTCTTTAGTCTGAAAAATAATATACTGGAGATATAACAATCTTTTTGTGCATAAAACATTGCTTAAAAGAAGAATGAAATAATCTGCTCTCAGTTCTGACAAGATAAGAAGCGAGAAGTTTAAATTCCAGCAAGGAAGGTTCAGCTGGACATGATGGACAGGTGTGGTGAAGTATGGGAAAAAGTTTATTAGAGAAGTTACAGACCTTCCTGCCTGAAAACTCATTAGAGCTGGCTATCCTGCTTTCTTAAGGAATTTAGTCTTAGGTACCATGTCTGTCCATATATTTGCCTGTGTATCTGGTCCACCAAACAACCAACCAATTTAAACCAGATCTGGCACTATAGGTGTCAAAGATGTTATTTATTATTATATTATATATATTATATTTTATATAATATTTTATATTATATTATTTATTATTTATATATATTATATATAAGATGTTATTTAAAGGAAAATACATTCATGATCAAAGGTGAGAGACTTCAACAGAATTCCCTACATGTTTTGAACTCAGCCTTTACTAGATAACAAAGACACTCTCTGTGAGATCAGCTGTGACATGAACATATATGAAATCTGGTTCAGTTTCACTGTTTCTACTGAACATGGATAGATAAAAAGCTTTTGAGGCACGTGGAGTTATAGCCCTTTAAATGCTTCAGTTTTAACTGTTCTTGGTAGCTGTCCTAGCTGACATTTAGATCAGTCTGAATCTAACAATTAAGTTTAAAATAAATGTCTCTTCTCACCCAAATTCATTTTCTGCATTTGCTTGTTCTGTTATGGTCTTACCTCTAAATTCTTATTAGTCTTCTGTAGAATCAGAAAATCTGAGAAGACCATCGCCCGAATTGGTTTGACTGCATACAAAATCAGACAAAAGAAATTGTTGTTTTTGTAATGTCAAGCATTTTCTCATCATCAGGAAGATAATAACATCTCTGAGTTGTTCTTGGATGGGGACAGGGTCATCCATTATGTGTTTTGCATGATGGAATTATGTTTGGTCAGGTAGGACCCCACTGTATGCATGATGATTTATCTAAATCCTCTCCATCATTTTCCACACACTTTTTCCCATTAAGCAGCCATAAATATAACAGGTATATAAACTAGTACTCAGAGGAGACTAAATATAACAGGTATATAAACTAGTACTCAGAGCAGTGGACTATGTGTGTACAGTACTCCCCAGTGCCTTGATCAGTATAATTCAAGACACATTTCAAATACAAAATTAAGCTTTGCTATCTTTGCAAATAAGATCATTTCCATTTCACATATGAAAAAGCTGACACCTAAATGTCTAAATATCTTCATACAATAAAGCCATCTTGTCTTTTACTTCATCATGAGTATATAGGTTATATATACATATATATATTACTAAATGGCAGTCACATTCAACTCAATCCTTCCCTTCCCTTCCCTTCCCTTCCCTTCCCTTCCCTTCCCTTCCCTTCCCTTCCCTTCCCTTCCCTTCCCTTCCCTTCCCATTTCAGACCACTTTCTTGATATAGCTGTCAACTATAGCAGAAGACTTCTCACATCAATGTTATACATTTGTTTTCTTTCTATTTCAATAGGCTGAAATCAGAACAAGCTGAATTAACAGCATCTTGCTCCCAAAATGTAAGAGTTAACAACTGTGTTACAGAAATTTTGTAACATACCAACTGGATTTTTTATCACTTACTGTTTTTTTAGGAAAAAAAGAAAGAAAAAGAAAAGAAAAAAGAAAAGAAAAGAAAAGAAAAGAAAAGAAAAGAAAAGAAAAGAAAAGAAAAGAAAAGAAAAACACGAAATACTGAAGACAGAAAGAAAAGTAGCTAAGTTCTTTAACTTGTCTTCAAATACATAGTATTGAAATGCTTGTTCTCACAATAAAAAAAAAAAATCCTTTTTATTTAGTGCAGATAAGAATAACCCTATGCTGTATATGTGAGCATGGTTAGCCATTTCTTCGAATCTCTGATGACAGCTGGTTGAAAACTTTCTTTAAGGAGAAGACATGATGTCAACATGTAAAATTTAATGGCCAGATCTGAGCTGTAGGAACACCTCCTGTTTTCAGGGAAAAAGCCTGGATGCACACTATCTGCTGTCTCCTCTTTCTCTCTTTTCCACAGGGAAAAACTCAAAGGAAGTGGGCAGGGAGGGAGCCAGGTGCTCTCTCAGAGGTCTTCCACACTGGATGAATTCACCAGCCCTGCAGCCATGTTTGGCTACTGAAGCACCAGGCTACTTCAGCTCCACTCACAGCAAGGTGTGCTGACTCACTGCTCACAGACAATCACGTCTGTCTGTCATATCAGACTATCAGATCCCATGTGCAAAAGGGGATGCTAACAGAATCAAAAATTTTCCCTACGCTGTTTGCAAGCATATTATGTGATGCCTTAATTCTTGTACTGGGTGGCAGGGGAACTTAAGTGGTAGACAAGTTCAATTTCCATAAATATAAATAATATCTGTCACTCACAATGTTTGTCCTCAAGACTTTTTATTTTATTTGTATCAAAGGATTTCAGACTGGAAAAGACAACTAATCCTACTTAAATTGCTTCAGACAACTTTGAAAAGAGCTTCCTTCCATTTTAACACTCCGAAAGCCTGTGGTTTTGTTGTTGTTTGTTTGTTTTTAATATATGATGAATATAGACCCATAGGGAGAAAAAAATACCATTGGTGCAAATGAAAATAATTTTTATAATTCAGCACTTATTAAAACATACCTGAAATAAACATCTAGATTTCATGGTACTGAAGCTTGATTATACTGTTTCCTTAATTTAGAAAAAAATATATTTTTGAGCATCCTGCACTATTTGTCCACAAAGCTATGGTAAAAATGAGAAAAATAAGAATTTTTAAATATTATGTTTTGACAAATCCATACTGCTTCTTGTGATGCTGTTTTTCTAAAATCCCAGTTCTTCCAATATTATATGCTTGTGAATCAACAACTGAAATACAATATTGCCATTGGGAACACTGATAGGTGAAGCTTCTAACAACATGGTAGACTGATTATTGTAGTTTCAACTGTGTCAAAATTTCTGCTATCACCATTACTTCTTGGCAAAGCATAAAAACCCTCACTTGCCAAAGTACTTTCAAGGTCAATGACAAAGCAATTACTGTGAATTCCAGAAGCTGTTTTTATTTTATTAAAATTTCAGAGAAAAAAAAAAGCCTAACTGCTAAACTTAAAAACAACAACAACAACAACAAAACAGATAGCTTCTCTAAATGGTATTTATTCTATTTAAAACCTATATATTTTTGAAAAAGGAAGTATTATCTCCAAAATTCCAATGACATATCAAAATAAAAGTTCAATTTATAATAGCATAAGACGTCAAGGGAAGATTTAATTAGAGTTTAATACAATTCTTGGGACCAAGCCTTGAACCTCCCAGTGCTTTGCAGGCATATGTTAATGATTTTATAAAGCATATCTTGTTATGTCTTAGTGCTGTAGTTAGATAGGTAGTGGAATACGTGTGTTCCTCAGTAAGGGATTAATAACAATTTTCTGACCTTGGAAACAGTGCTAATCAGTGCTACTGTACTTACATATACAAATGAGAGCTTCGGTAGCCTGCTACTGTTTGGAGACTTTTATCTTTGAGGAAGTAGTCAGACAAGAGTATCGTGCTGGAAAGATACCTAAATATTTAAATGCATTGCAATGAAAAGAAAACGTGTAGCAATGTAGCTAACTTCCTAACTTTGTTTTTAGTGGATTCATCAGCAAATGCTGGAATCAGTGGGATCAGCAAATGCTGGAATTTTAAGGGCTTGGCTTATTTTTGCATGACTGTAACTAGCTCTTCTTCACCTCTCCATTGTCTCTCTCTCTCTCTCCTGCCTTTTGAGAGAGCATTTGACTGAAGGGCATGCACACAATCGGAAACGCCAGCCTTTACCTTAGTAATGATCAGGCATCAGTGTATAACTCCTCTCAGCTGCTTTGAGATGAAACATGTTCTGATGTTGGACTGAAGGGCACAGTAGTAGGAGACTAGCAATAGTTTAGATGTAAGGGATATGTATTACTTAGAGAAATATATCTTGTTTTGAATATGTTTATGAAGCTGTCTATGAACAAAAACCCAATCTGAGTTCTACTTCTTCAGAGATCAGCAGAGAAGAGCAGGCATTTGGTTTTCTGGGTCTGCTGTAGGTTTAGCTGAGCTCTCTATGTAGGAAAAAAAAAAAAAAAAAAAAAAGAAAAAGAGGCCCTGTGTGAGATCTTTGAGATGGGTGAGCGACAGGGAAGCACTGAAATGAGGCAGCTGAGATAGTTGCCTAGGCATGAAGAATGCTGAGGTGGACGCAGACCTGAGTCTGCCCAGTCTGGATGCTGCAGGAGGCTAGAAAGATAAAAGTACAGTGTACCTAGGGGACTGTAAGAAAGAGTAGTTAAGTATCCAGAGCTGTTGGTATGGTAAGAAGTTATGATTAATGCCCCAAATAAACTCAGTGTAGAGTTGCTACATGGTGTTGAAAATCCTTCTGTTTGTAAGAAAGAGCTCGTGTGATCAAGAAGAAGAATCGCGTTTGTATAATGGGACTGGAACTTAATTGTTCAAACTCTGCTTTATGCCTTTCCTAACTGGGAAGGATTGACTTCAGCTGCTAATAGAAAGTTGAGAATCTGGGTAAAGAGACTGTATAATAATCCTGTAATGGGATGGATCTTACAGGTATGATGCCAAAATGCAAATATTAACCAATTAATTTTTGAACAAGGAAACTGTTAATATCCTTGAGGAATTGCCTTCCTCCAGTGAGTGCATAACAAATGTACTTAAGGGAGTCTGGTGGCTTGAATAGTCTTGTAGGAAGCACCCTTGAAATATGTAGTATTTCCTTTGCTGTCAGTTCTGGAGGAGGCAGATACTGTTTGGGTTTTGCCTGTACGAAAGGTAACACATTCTTGTCTTTTGTCCTTTGAATACCTTCAGTGTTAGTGTTAGTTCAGTGTACTGTTCTCATTTGACATCACCTTTGTGAGCTGATAAAAGGTGAACATGCACTGAGTTTTAATAAGTAGAACAGGCAGGGATGAGAATGGTGTGATTTCAGAGACTGTGCCATTGCGGCTTCTGAGCATCAGGTTAATATGTTTCTGAATTCTGTAACAAAGTGCTGCATAAAACTTTCTTCTAAGAAAGGAAATTGCAGTTTCATCTTTGCATAGAAAACAAACAAACAAACAAATAAGCTCAGTACCTGGAAAATCTTGTGTATTTAAGATGTTTTCCTTATAACTAGTGTTTTCTTGTTGTTGTTGTTCTTGTTGTTTTGTTGTTGCTTTTAGTGGCTGTGGTGTATATTTTTTCTGCACTGCTTCTAAATTTTAAGGCAAGATTCATATTTTATTTTAGGCTGCTGTGGGGGGTCAGTATGTTGCATGTCTGTATTTCACTTCTATATGTGTGGTTTATACATATCAGTGTATACATGCAATTTTTTAGACACTTCATCAGACAGATGTGTTGTCAGGATAGGAACAAGCAATCTGCCTGCAGAGATCTTTTGAAATCTGTAACTAAACTTAATTGTTGTTTTTTCCTCAGAGGTAAACATTTTTATTTTATTTTTTTCCCAGAAAATATTAAGGAGATACAAAGGAAAAAGTCTTGGCCAAGCTACTGTCACTCTTCATACGCAGGTTAAAGTTTTAGGTTCTCTGGTTGGATTCACTCACCACTGCCTGACAGGACCCTCTGTAGTCAAGAGCAGCAGTTGCTTTTCCTTGACTGAGCACAGAAGTTGGGAGATCTCAGACACTTAATCAGGACACCTTACTGAATTGCCTAACTATGCAATTCTGGCTGCCCTCAGCTTATATTTTGATTAGGCTGGAAACAAGAAACAAGGGAAGTAACTCTGGCCTTTCAAAACCAGGCACATATCTGGGAGAAGTTTAGAGATGTAAGGTGAAAAGAAGAGTTTACCTTTCCAAAACAAAACAGCAGCATTTTTTTTTTTTAGAGTTCATTCCCAAAACTGCCCTTTCTCTTAACAAATGGCACAATGCTTAACCATATTAGCCTACTTGCTTCGTAGGATAAGTACATGTAGATGTATAGGTCTTCCTACCAGATGGGAACAAAGGTTTAATTGTGTCTTTTATCACAAGACTGCATAAATCCCGAGTTTATAAAATGATACAGAACAAGGTCTCATAACTTTTTCAGATGAATCTGCTACATTTTGTATAAATACCATTGGAAAGTCTGTGAGGAAGACAGTCTATCACATAGTTTAAAGGGCTATGACAAAAAAGTGGGGCTTGCAGTTCCTTATTCCCATTGATATTTATCTCATAAAAAGTTATTTGGATAAAATGGTCTAAACTGTTTAGAAAGAATAGACTTTGTTACAACATTGTACAGTCAATGAGCAGATTACAAATATGGAAAATGGAAAGCCCATCCTGCCTCTAACCAAAAAAAAAAAAAAAAAAAAAACCAAAACCAAAAAAAACAAACAAAAAAACCCTCCACGTTAGAGCTGCCTTTTTCTTGGACCTACAGTGTTACAGTGTTTGAGGAATAAGCTAGTTAAACCAGCAAACTGTCATACAATGGTAATTCCACTCCTCTGGTTGGAATTTCCTGAAGTAGTTCATTGTACCTTGAAACAGATTCCACCTACACACACTTCTTTGGTTGCATTTGGCCTCTGAACTGAAAAATCACTTATTTTTATAACTCTCTAGTTTACCCATCAACATCTCTTTAAGGTTCTTTTTGTGGACACACTTGCTGTCTAAAAGACTTAGCTTTCTCTTAGAAAGTGCTTGTAATAGAGAATACGTAAATAGAGTGTCATAGCTGATATGCATCAGCTTGTACTAAACTCATGTTGGTGAAAACAAGCCCCCGCACAAAAAAAAAGCCTTAATGAAAAAAGGGTCTTTTTTTTTTTTTTAACAATTTCATGAGCTTGTGTTCTTTTTAAGCAACCATCTTTTCTGACTATGCTGGTCAGCCTGCCAGCCACATTTGCTGTCTCAAAACCAGTAACTGCTCTTTTCCCATAAACACACATTAAATCCTTTTCTCCCAGACGGTTTGTCTGTAGACAAAGAATTGTTGGTAAAAACAGCTGTATGCACAACACTACAGGAGATGGTCCAATCAGAAAGAGAGAACTATTTTTCAAGCCTTATCAACTTCCCTCAGAAATTCACTTGGCTTTCAGAAAGCAGCTTTAGTCAGCCCTCCCAGTAAACCTCCTCTTCCAAGCAATTTATTTTTCTTCTTTTTTCTTTGTCATCAACTTATGGGCAAAGGCCCATTACTTTTGTCACAGACACATCTTTTTCAGACATATCTTTTTCTCATTTTTTTTTTTTTTCCCCTGATTGGCCACCTCTAGCATCACAGTCTGAATTAGGAACAAAACCAAACCACCGTATAAAGAAATGCATCAGCATTTCATCAGCAAATGTCCATCTCAATAAATAATGGAATACTTACTGCATGCTTTTGCTGAAATCTGTGCAAAAAATCAGAACCATATTACTAAAATTTCTGTTTAGTAGTTCTTGTTCCGTTTTGATCTGTTGACAGACTCTGGCTACCTTGGCACTACTTGGGTGAATGCCTAGTGAGACTGAACTTGGTCACACCTGAACAGAGAGAACATCTCTTGCACTGAAGTGGTTTAGTGTATATAATCTACTGTATATAGGCTTCCTGCTCACAGATATTTATCTGTCATTCCTTTGGAAAATTAGGAAAGTGGGGTTCTCTGAGGGCTCCTCATCTTGAGTACTTGAGTACTCCTCGTGAGTTCTCCTCGTGAGTTCTCTCCCACTTGAGTTCTCCTAATACTATATACTATATGTGCTTTCTAGTGCTGGAAGTTAAGCCCCAACACAGCTTGCATATGCTGTCTTCCTCCATTTACTTAGTTTTAGCTTTTCTGTGCTTTTAGTCTTTCAGTGTGCTCCACCACAACTTAGGGCTAAGTGGCACTAACAGGGAGCTTTACAGGCTTGTTTCCATTCTTTTAGATTTAAGACACTGCAAGATACCGCCTGCCTCCAAATGACTGAAGTAATACACTTCATCATTTATGCAGCTTGCTTTGGTATGTAAAAGGGTGTCTGCATTCAAAAAGAGACCAGTACAGTTGTATCATCTACATGAAAACATTGGGGAAAAAAAAAAGAAAAAGAAAAAAGAAGAGGCAGCACAGCTTTTCTGATTAAGAAAATAACCAGTCTGATTTTTGCATCATGAATACTTATTTTTGCAATACATGGCAGTCTGTTATGAATTTAAGCTGTGCCAGACTATAATCATTATGAATCTTTCTCCAAGTGGCTGAATTAACTGAATGAATTAACTCATATACTGGTATTTCACATACTGTTCACTTTTTTATCACCCCAACCACCAAGAAAATAAAATACCAGTTCTGTTTTTATCTGAAACTTCAGGGAATGTTATCTTGGGTCTGGAAAGCTTGAGTTTAACCATTTTTTTGTTGTTGTTGATTAAGGTTCACTTAATTTAAACATCAGGATCTCATTGCAATCTTGCTTAGTATGAAGAGCACATCACAGTCCACTTGGGTGGAGCTTGAAAAATGGAAGTTAAACAAGAGGATTGTTTCAGTTGTTACTCAAAACACTCAGTGTTTCAGCTGGTTATTGTTGGAACTGATCAAGCAAAAAAAGTGAAATTTAAAAAGATGACTTCTATTCAAAAATTTGTGATTTTGGGTAGGGACAGACATAAATATTTGTTATAACTTTTTGTGTTGCAGAAGAGTAACAGTTATTTTTAAGACACTCTTTTCCACTGAAATGTAATTTCTATCATTAAAATAAATCATCATAAAGTATACTTATTTTTATCAACACTTTTAATCACTTTTTTTTTCTTTACTATCTCTACTAAAAAGACAGAATCCAACATATACATGGGTATTACATCTAAATGCAAATCTTAAAATCAGTTATAAATCATGAACAGATAAGATCATAGATGTCAACCAAGTTTGCATTTCAAAAATTCTTAAGCCCGTCCTTTTAGTTATAACTTTTTAATGTGGTACTGGCTGTTCACATTGAGAAATGAAAAGTTTCAAGCCTTGAACATGAAAGTCCATTCCTACCCTTCTGATTTGTGACCCTCACTCTGTACAAAGCTTGTACAGGATTAAAGTCAAACCAGGTAACATGTAAGAAATGCAAAAGAAGTCATATGAAGACATCTTCTATTTTACCATTCATGTTACTTCAGGAAGCCTTCTTCTATGTTTAAACTGACTGATGACACATTTAAATTAGGATTTAAGGTCACTTATTTCATACTAGTAAGTTCAGTATATGCTAAAAAGCTATCAAAGTAATGTCAATTGAATTATGCAGTAGGATAACTAATGTCTGTACTTGGTTCTCTCTGAGATTAGGCAGAGGTTAAGACAAATGTGATCTAGAATGGATGTAGAAGAGAGTGAACAGGAACTCTAACAGACTTGTCCTTTTCCCCAAATCCTGGCCTTTGGGATTTCCTATGACTCAAAAGAAATTTCTCTGTTCCGCATGCATGAACTAAGATCCTATTGACTTTGCCTATAGATTTTTGGAAGAATAACAGTGGGCTTTTGCTCGGTCATTCCAGAGGGGAAAAAAAAAAAAAAAAGAAATGGGAACAGAAGTTTTTGGAATGCTCTTTGATGGAAAATATGACTGAGGAAATCTTAGGTGACAATAAATCTAAAAACAGAAGTGGGAAAAATACAAAAAATTTAAAATAATCTTTTAAAATTGATTTTCTACCAATATTTAATGCACAGCCCTGAGTTCCTATTCAAAGGTTGACTCACAAACACGAATATAAAAGAAACATGCTCTGTATTGACCCCGTGTTACTCACTTTACAAGGTGAAGTGTTTGAAATTTAAAGCGAGGTATGATTTCTTGTATAATCCTAGCTCTGTCTTTGCATGTAATCCAAGGACAATCAGTGATTTCCTACCAAAAATTGTAACATGCCAAGTAACTAAAGGTCGTACTACTGAGCACTTAGGAAAAGATGTGGTTTGAAGAGCGTGCAATCAATCTGAATTCTGACATTTCCCAAACCACCTTTCAGTTCTCTTCCTCCTCCTGCTCTTGCAGTAATGCGGTACTTCCAGGCAGTTTGATGTGGCTGCTTAACCCATTGCTTAGCACTTAGGTCTGGGAACGTGTCCGTGTGGTTTTGGTGCACAGCCAAGGTTTTTCCGGAGGAATGGAAGTTAAGAGAAGACAAATTTCAGGTTGTGTATCTTTAGTCAAATGTGAATATGATTCCGTGAACAGAGAAAACACAGTCTTATCCTCACTGATTTCTGACGTTCAGGCTCTACAGTCTGTGGCAAATGACAGAAATGTGAAAGTTTTGTAAAACTCCTTCAAAATGGAAAGCATTAGACATTTTGAATATATAAGCTGTTATAAGCTGCTATTACAATATTCAGGAAATAATTTTCTAAACTCAGATCTTGGCACAAGAAAGAATATGCCATTCACTGTTAAAAATAAACTTAACAACAAAAATGAATTGAAAAGCTGGGGAAAAAATGTTTCTCCATTACCAACAGTTTAGAGAAGTTCTGTTTGGTCCCTTTTTCTGAAACGATGTTTGAAAAATAGATTTATTTCTTATGCAAAAGTGCAAGGGAAAATCTCCCATAACCTAAAGAGAAATTTTATGAGGTAAAAATCTTTACTAGCTTCCTACTCAGAGGATGGAGCTGAGGGACTGCTCATTTTTTTGGCAAGTAAATGTAATTATCATTTTACAACTTATACATTTGACCCACTCAAGCAACAAAGGCATGTACACACACAGATGAGAGCAGAATAGGCCTCCAGCTGCACAGCTTTAATAGCAGGAGATAAAGTGGTGCGCCACAGGGCTTTGCCACCACTGTGGAACAAAGAGAGAGATTTTCCTCTGCTGCTGTGTGGCTGAGCTCTAGGAAGACATAACTGTTAGGAAGATATTAAATATATACACCTATATATATGCCTATATATAATATATGTACACATATATATAATATACCTATACTTAAATGCAGAAGTTGTTTAATATTCAACACTAGCAGTGATCATAAAAGCTTTCTATAATTGCTGAATTTAAGGAAAAGTTGAAGAAGCCATAAAAGCAATTGTAATAAAAAGAATTACTAGCTTAAACAACAAACATCATACAAAGCTAGACAAAAATTAATAAAATGTCGGTTCATATATTGGACCTGCGCATTCAGTCTTTTGCAAATCCTAGGTTGTTTATGCCTTGTATAGGAAACAGAAAGGTGTGAATGGACCCCTTCCCCTGATAACAGTCTGTGAATACATTGAAACAAAGCTGTGATTTTTGGTTGCTTTTAGGCTCATCATCTAGGTTTTCTGAATATCCAAGCAGTGTCATGTCAATGACCTTAAATAAACTTTAGTAATACTCAGAGGAGATCCTCTTTCTTTGTCATCTTTTTTATAGAACAGATCCAATGCCACAGTAGCTGTTGAATGTTTGCTAGACATTGTCTGCTTTAGAAAGGTCTAGAAAAAAAAAATGACAGCAATTAAAACATACAGTCGTTCACTCCTCAAAGAATAGGAACAAATGTCTCTCAAAATGCAAGATTTTGAAAACCAGAATCTCCAGAAAGATTTTTCCTTAACTTGTTTATGGAACCATACATCTTTTTAGTGATGCATCAATAGCTTTTATATTTTTATGTTTTTCAGCTGTCATTCCTATGTGATATGATTATGTGTGCTTTCTTTACTGAAGCCTAATTTCTTTTCTTTTTTTTTTCTTTTCTTTTCTTTTTTTTTTTTAATGTACCAGTAGACGAATGCTGAAGAATAGACTGTGTAGTTCTCACTTCTGCAGTGACCCAGCTACCTGTGGAATCATGAAGCTTCTTAGGGCTGTTGTGTCTTCATCTCTAGCTGCTTCAATTGGCCTCACCCAAGGTACATTTTTCCAAAAAAATGCACCTCTACTAGCAGACAGTAAAAGAGTTCCCGAGTTTCCTTTAAACAGGATCTGAGTGAAGACTTTTTTCCATTGTTTGGGATCGTGTGGCAGTATGAGGATGGTTTTTAGGATGAAGAGAGCGTCAGATCTGCATTCATTGATCAGCTACTGTGGACCTAATTGAGAAGCTTTCATTTTGCAGAGGAGGGAAAAATTAGTTTCAGATGTCTGTGATGTTTGCTTATGGGAAGGGATTTTGTTGTAGGCATATGGATCTGTAGAAACTATTCTATGACTCACAGTTAGTAATGGACAAACTAGTACTGAGCATTAGTGACTTTGTTGGTTAAATCAAAACTGAAAAAAATAGTATTTTGGCTAAGTTAGCATGTTCTGGTTGTTTCTTAGAAATCTTTTTAATTGGAAATGAAATGCAAGACTTAGTGGTAATAATAGTACTGTTATATATTACAATCAAAGCTGACCTGTATTTACTATACATTTTCTTCATGTAGCCAGTAAAAATGATAGCTTAATGTGCTAAATACCATGCTTATAAAATGAATATGAAAGGAAATAATTTATAAAGGATATATATAAAGAGTTTGAAGGTTGTTCTCCAAAGCTCTCACCAGAATAATATTTCTGGGAGCCAAATGACCCTACTTTTCCAGGGCTCTGTTAAAGTCAAGAAGGTAAACAAGCAACAGGTTTAATTGTAGTGAGAGAGGATGTTACATTTGTTTCCTGATTTCTGCTCAGGTAAGCCTGTGTCTTTCCTTAATAATCTTAATGTGACCAGTTAGAAATGAAATCAGTAAAATGATGAAGAGTTAATTGGGATCTCTTCAACATAATCAGGGACACTCTGACACCCACATTGAGGACCGCTCTACCGCCCACCAGGCTCTGAAAACATCACCTATGATCTCATATCTGCCATTAATGTCTATTTCTTGAGTTCTGAGGAAAGATCATGAAGGCTGTAATTCAAAAGCTTTGTTTTAAGTTCCTCTTCTTTTTAATCTTGGCAGATGCTGGTTGTCATTTCAAACAGGCATGGCATTGATAGAAGATGAATGACATATTTTATTTGTAGCAAACTTATACATTTATTAAAAATTAACAATCTGGGAAGTATGAAGGAATATACATATATTTTTAATAAAAATTTTCTACATAAAGTTTCCTTCTAGAAAAGGAATAATTCAAAATTTTTTGTTGGTCTTAGAATACAAATTGCAGATTCAGAGGAGAAAGAAAAATCTAAATTTTTCATAAATATAATACCTAATGGAAATCATATAACAGTTGTAATTATCTCATCTTTGAAAATAATATTCATGCTTGCTCCTGATTAAAATAGTCATATTTAAAAGGTAAAACCTGGATCATCTGTGGTGAAAAAAATGAGGCAGAAAGAGCAAATACTAACATCACCTCCTAATAACAGATGATAGGCAAGTAATAGCATATCTGACAGTCTTAAATGATCAACGCAGAAATTTCTATCAAATCACTGTAGTTGTCTGAAAATACATTCACTGCTCCAAACTGATAGGTTCATGGAAAGTACTCCTTTCAAATTACTGTCTTTGGAACAAAAGAATGAATTAGGTGCCCAGATCTGTATAACTAAATTGAAGCTATAAAAAAATGCAGTCAAATAAGTCAGATGCTGATAGATTCCTGGATGATTTTTAAACATTCATAAAATGTTTAACTCTATTTTATGGACATACACAAGAGCTTTACTGCACTGTTAGGGCATGAAAACAGATAACAGTTCTATTATAAGTTACATTTTGGACCTTACATTTATTTGGGCATGAACACATGCTTACATGTACATTTAGAAACAAATGAATGAACACTAGAGAAGATTTTCTCATTTGGCCTAAAATGTCACAAATGTTTTTAAATGAGATAAGAGAGTAATTTTTCAGGGAAATATTATTTCATCTGAAAAGCCTTTTTTGAACTATTTGACTTAGAAAAATATTCCTTTAATCATTTTTTTCAAAAAACATCTATCCATTTTTGATTTTCTCAAGCAACTGTTCTATACAGGCAAACAAAATCTCATTAACTACAAAAATAGCATTAAGTATTAACCTTGAAAGATTAAGAATTGGCAATTAGCTACATACATAATACTTTTATTATATCTGAAGATTTACAGAAAGTAATCTTAATATGGAAACTTTTGGCAAGGCATTAAGGTAAGACTAAGTTGTGAAATCATATATATATATGTCTGGAGATTAGTTGGGGAATACTTATGTTTCGCATTGCACATCCACTGAAGGGGTACCTACCGCCTACTCTACATGATTTTCCAAAACTTTAGCAGACTGGTTCTCTGATTCTCACTGGATTTGAAGACACAGTCAGGTTAGGGCTTATAAAAACACAACAATCCCCGGTTATCAGACCCTACAGAAAAGCTCATGAATGTTAGACTTCCCCACGAGCTCTAACTTTTATGAATCTCTGTGTGAGTCTCAGTCTAGATGTGTCCTGTGAAAGTTACAGGTACTGAGAGCAACTACAGAACATCTCTGCAAACTTGAGATCCATTTGCTAGCATTGGTCCAGATACATCCGCACAACTTTGGAATATGTGCCAGTTTGGGTTATGGTGTTTCCAGAATGTTCTCAGCAGAACGAAGGTTTATAAAGTAGCGGTTTTGTACACTCTCCTGCAGGAGATGCTTAATCCAGTCCTCTAAAGTTTCCGTACATTTTGTGGTAATGTAAGCAATGTGAGGCATTATGCTGGGATAGTGGGTTTGTGAGAGCTACCTCCTCCACTAGCATTAGTAATACTATGTTCTGAAATATTTGATACCCACAAGGACCACTGTTTGCAATAGAGAAGGCACATATTTCGGTTGGGAGTGCATGGAAAAGTTACACATTTTGATGCCTTTCTCAGGATGCAGGGGCTGCTTGCTGTGTGAGGGGCTGGAGCACTGTCAGTGCAGCTGGATTTTAAATGAGCTATGTTGTGAACAAAACTAGTGAATTTTAGATCGCTATGATTTTTTTTTTCTCTCTATTAGATGTCCTAGCGTCAGTAACAACAACTCACCCACCGCTTCCCATGACATCTGGACATGACATAAGCTCGTGCTATATGTAGTCCAGAGTGTGATCACCGGGACTGGCAAGAAGATAACAGCAACAATGAATATGCGATGGACAAACTTTACTTGCCTTCCCTTACTGATGGGGCTACTTACAGTCTTTATTCTTTATCTGGCTTCAGTTTTCACAGAATTTCTAAGCTGCTACCTACCTTTTGGTTTTCTATTCCCACCATACTGAGTAGTTTGCTAGGCTGTGTCAAGCTTCATGAGGATCTCAAGGATGTTATCAAGGATCGTCCCTACTTAGACATGCAGTGTCTTCTTGCATATCCAAAGCTTTCCTATCTAACTCTTGTTATTTCTTTCCCCCAGATCTCCACACTGGCTAGTCCCAGCTAAACCAGACAATGCAAGCAGAGGTACACATTGTTGTTCAGATATTTTGGAACAATATGCATGGAAGCTGGATATTAAAATGTTGCAGTTCCCTTGTCTTAAGGATAGGATCACCACAGATGTGATGATCATCATTAGCTTGCATATGAGCCCAAAGAGTCAGCTTTCCTGAAATTTAAGGCTGAAAGATTACAATTTCCTTAAAGCACAGAGTTGCTTCAATATCACCAAAAAAAAAAAAAAAAAAAAAAAATCCAAAATACAAAATACAAAATACAAAAAGAATAAGGTGACAAAATATGTCATGAAAACTACAGTTAGCAATAGTCATGTTTGGTTCCTCGACATCTCAGACAGATTCTGCTCCTCTTTCTGTTAGGTTAAGCTGGAATCACCTTCAGATTTAAGACAGATTTTTCTTCCTCCTGTTTTCTCAGGTACTTGTTGTCTCCTCCCTCTTGGGAAGTGGATAAGAAGGGGAAAAGATAGGACAAGTATAACACAAAAATGTGCTAAGCTAGACTGTCTTAATTTTGTTCACTTGTGTTTCCTAGTATGTGAAATTTGACACTGAGACACTTCACTGTGTTACAGTCAGTCTCTTTTCTCTACCTTCTTAAGATTCTTCAATTAGGATTTCTATCCTACAACTTGACTACCACATTCTTGGGTTTAGGCTCTTTCCTTCCTTCCTTCCTTCCTTCCTTCTTTTTTTGTGTTTATTTTT